>VXBO01013373.1:106539-123314 GCA_013400135.1 Rhinoptilus africanus | reverse complement strand
AAAATAATTACTTGTTAATGAGAGACAAAGCAAAATGAAACCTGCCCGCAGGTATGTATCAGAACTCAGATGCTGCAAGTTGTATGAAAAAATAAATTATTTAGATTATGACCAAAATACATTCCAAAGATTACTATTAGCCATTTCATAACTCTGAAAATTTTAAAAGGAAAGAAAAAAAAGAGAAAAGTTAGAATAAAATTATAAAACAAATGTTTATTTTAAGGAAAAAGACTGTATTGCATCATCTTTTGCCTCGAGCTCCAGTCTAATGGTTGCTTATTTTTCATCTATATAACAAAAAATAAGAGGTATGTACAAAAGGTGCTACCTGAAGTATGTATAAATTTAAATAGGAACATTGTCTTTGGCCTTATTAAGATAACTAGTTTTACTTTTTGTTTTCTAGGACTTGTACTGAAATTTTTACTAGTGGAAGACTAGAGTCCTCAGTGCATTATGCCCTGCTCTTATTACTTTGCTGGCTACATTTACATCCGTAACACCCCATTGGTGCACTGGGCAGATTCACGTCCTTTGCAGGGAATGTAAGTAGGATATAGTTGTTTATTCAGTGGTGATACTCATTTTTACATGAACGGCCGTGCTTCACTATGACAGAAGGTCATCAAATTAAATACTCACCTTAAATTCCTTTTTAAAGGAGCTACATGGCTTTAGAGCCAGTAACACTATTTTGAGAGGAATGTCTCAAGAAGTGCCATGTTTCTCACTGACCTGACACAGGGTTGTTCCCCTTTCATTCCCTATGCCTAACACCTGCACTTTACTGGAGTGTTGTAGAATATCACAGCAGCAGATCCTCAGCTCAGCTTCTTCATTTTATGCAATTTAATTTTTTTCTTTTTCATTTGAAAATACAAACCATAGTTCTGTAACTGAAACTTCCACACTATTCTCTGCATGTTTAACAGCAATGACTGAAATAAGCACCTGTTGAGGTGACATTGAGGTTCTGGAGCCTACCCAGAGAAGGGCAACAAAGCTGGAGAGGGGTTTAGAGAACAAGTCTTATAAGGAGCAACTGAGGGAACCGGTATTGTTCAGCCTGGAGTAAAGGAGTCTGAGGGGAGACCTTATCGCTCTCCACAACTACCTCAAAGGAAGTTGTAGCAAGGTGGGGATCGGTCTCTTTTTGCAAGTAGCAAGTAATAGGACAAGAGGAAATGCCCTCAAGTTGCACCAGGGGAGATTTAGGATGGATATTAGGAAAAATTTCTTCACTGAAAAGTTTATCAAACGTTGAAATGGGCTGCCCAGGGAAGTGGTGGAATCACCACCCCTGGAGGAATTTTTTAAGTGATGTGGTGCTGAGGGACATGGTTTAGTGGTGGTTTTGGCAGTGTTAGATAAATGGTTGGACTCAATGATCTTAAAGGTCCCTTCCAACTTAGATGATTCTATGATTCTGATTCTATGATATGGAGTGAAAAATGAGAGATATGTTGGACAGTGGCTGCAGTTGCTACCACTTACCTTTGCTGCTGTTAGCAAATTGCAAATCTAACAGACTGCAGTTTCAGAGTTTGATGTGCCAATTCTTTTTTAACACACAGGATGTCCAAACCCATAGGATTTTCTATTCCTGGCACCACTCAAAATATGACAGTGGCTTTTTATACACAGGGAAATGATGGACTCAGACCTAGAGAACATAAATGACCACCTCCTCCACCCTCCCAACCAAATGAAAAAAGAGGCAGTGCCTTGCTCTTTAAGTTTAGCTGCTCCAGAGATTTCTTCTGATCTCTGATTTCCAGAGAAATCATTTTCTTCCAAATAAGACAATATAGTTGGGGGAGCTTCCACTGGCTCAGCCAATGTATCTTCAGGCTAAAAAAAACATAAAAACCAAAAGAACAGTTTAGAGAAAAAGCTTATCACATATTTTAAAGCATGAATCAGTAGATTACCTTTCTCAATGCATAGTAATCAGAACTATCACATTTATGAAGCTAAACAGAAATCCACACCCTTCCCACTTAACATCTTGCCAGTATCTGTCCTTACTCTTATGCAGCCCTTAGAAACATTAACTGTCATTGCTATCATAAAAACTGATATTTATTAGTGGCCAATATATACATCCTCTTTTGTTCACAAGCTTTTCATTTATTTCGCCTTCTATTTCATTTTCCTGTTTCGAGTACACATCAAGTTTCTGCTTATCAGCACATGTCACGCTAATTTAGGCTAGCTCTTGAGAAAAACTAGCACAATACCTTTGAACTCCATTCCTCCAAACCAAGTGACGTACACTTGACAAACCCATTAAAAGGGAGAAAAACACAAGGAATGTAAAGCTATCACTGCAAGTTTAAGAGCATAGAGCAGGGTGGTACCCATCCTTCTCCATTCTGGCTGTAGGTGGGCAAAAGGTGGCCATTTCAATAACCTCATACCAGCTGCATGCAGGAGTCCAAAGAGCCTGCTCCCTACTGGAATTAGAGAACTGGAGAAGTGCTGTCTCAGTGTAGCAAGACGATTACTTCATGCAAACATGCATTTGCAATTTAAATAAAATTTAAAAGCTATTATGTTGCCAAGTTAACCTGGAGTAGAGTTAATGGGCCAAGCATCCTGGCCTTGAACCAGGCTAAGATGTGCAAAAAGGCACAATAGGCCTTGCTGAAATAGTACCTGAGTTGTCAATGAAAGGAAGAGAGGTAACGTCATTGGAATGATTTTTATCCCACTGGTTTTGTATCCTAATAATTGAGGAAAAGCTTCAATGTACTCCTTGTTATTAAGAAATACATTGAAAATAGGCTTTAGGGCTCCATTTAAAGGGGAAAATAAATTTTCCACAGTGGGCCAGACCTGATCCCAGCTATATCTGACAAAAGTAATTTCATTTGATTTCAGTTCTATTTACTCCACTTGAGAAATAAACAAATATATGTTTCCTCTGCTTTTATTTCTCTTACAACTATATACCTTGTTCTTGACATTCTGTGTAGGAATATTTCAATTAATCTTAAAGACCAATAAACGTTTTTATGCAGCCTGTTTATCTGAACCATAGTAAACTAGTTAAGCAGGGTTTTGTGTTTTAAAATCCTTAATGAGATTGGGTGTTGGCTACTTTGAGAAAGGAGTAATAACTTTTCCCTTTAAATGCAATGTCCAGTGACTTCTCACTTCTGATTCAGAGTAACAAATACTTCAGATGAGCAGCAGAAAATAATTCTCACAATTCACAATGTGCTCAATTGTACAGTCTATAAAGCATTCCTGATGTTCATTTCTCACTGTGAAGAAAAATAAAGCAACAGTAGGACAAAGATTTAAATAGTTCATTTTGAGAAATAATTTTAAAAGCCGTGAAATGGAAAAAAACCACCCCATGTGTAGTATTAGTAAATATCCCAAATCTAACTCTCTGCCTTAGAAAATAACGGAAGAAATAAAGATACTTACTTGAAGATATTAGAAAAACAACCCAAACCTCACACTACACTCATAAGAATGTAAACTTGACAGAAAATAATGATTACCTGCCTGATAGATAGGATAATGAAAAAAGTACATTTGTAATTTACTGAAGCTATTGGAAAAGGAAAACAACAAAATCTCCTGAAATAATCCCAGTTAGTTTAGGGATGAAGACATATCTGTGGAAAAAAGAAGTGATCAACAAAGGTTAGTGATCAACATCAGTCAATGGAGCTGAAACGACTTGTCTAGTGAAAGAATGAAAGGGTGGATATTCTCTCCTTGTCCACATGTGTGCAGAGAGACAATGGGAAAATGGATCAGGAGACCACAGGTGGGCATTTTAATGTCTTTCCCTGCCTCATAGAAATGAAAACTGCTGCCACTGCATGTGGACTGCCCACAGCAGTCTTCCTTACAGAGCTATATTAGTACATTTGTATATATACAGAGCAGTATTTGTATAGCTGCTCAGAAGTCAGTGAATCTCTGAGAAGCACTAAGTCCCCTTGCTTTCCCATCTGAAGCTCCTAATGAATAGAAGGACACTACAGAGAGGACAGCCAGTTACAGTCTAGCTCCTACAGGGGAGTGAATTCAGAAGAACTACCTTCACAGTGGTGCTTGGTGGTAGGACAAGTGACAATGGGCATTAAGTTGAACCAAGAGAGGTTCTGATTGGATATAAGGAGAAACATTTTCACCAATTCACCAATTCAAAGACCTGCATTGGAACAGGCTGTATAATGAGGTTGTTGCAGTCTACATCCTCTCATCTTTTTACAGTCAAGACCAGACTGGAAAAAGCTCTGAAAAGTGTGATCTGATCTGACTGATAGTCCCGTTTTGAGCAGGAGGTTGGACTAGATGACCTTCCTTGCAATCTGAAATATTCTATGATCCTTGACTGTATTTTTGTGACTGTAAGTTCATAAAGATGGAGAGTTAATGAAACAAAACCAATAGTATTGCTCCTGGAAAAAAAAATTACACAAATCCAGTACTGCAACACACATGAAATGGCTTGAACATTCATGAACCAGTACTGAAAATTGTTGTTCTCTACATTTGCTTTCTGGGAATGCCTTTACAACATGCAGAGTGGTTCAGGTTATATTTTTCTGAAGAATCCTATAGATAAGACATGCCATGGACAGTTTTTAGTTGAATAATCAATTAGCAGGGAATACAGAGAAAAAATCTTTATGAATTCTACCTCTTCTACAAATGTTAAACATGCCTTTTTTGCTGATTCACTGAGGTCTTTTAAGCTGATTCACAAGGCCCATTAAGAGGAAACATTCTGAAATAATGCAAAGAATGCTACCCATTCCTACTGCACAGTACGCAACTAAGCAGAAAAATACAAATTAGAAGATGCACCATCAACATTGCAAAGTGTCTTTATTCATAGATTGCATTTTCAAGTATGACCTTTGACTTGTTTTTTTCCAGCTTATCATAGCAACTTACTTCAAAGTGCTGAAAGTTTGTTCAGCTGTTTTTCAGAGTAGAAGATAAATAGAAACTTTCTCTGAAACATCTATCAGTGACTGTACTGATTGCTAAATTGTCATTTGTTTCTCGTTTCTCTGTCTCATGTTTAATATTTCTAAAGAATAAACCCATTAAACCTCCATGGGCAGTCATTCTGAAAGGCATACAAATCCCATGAGTCATTTGCATTTAGACATTTCTAATTTTGCAATAGCATTAAACATTTTTCTGAAGAAGACTGCATATTTCTTGAAATCCTGGTATGACCTTTTGAAGTTTCCAGGCATTTTAGAAAAAAGTATGTATGTGATCCAAGGAAATACCTTCACATGAAGTTCTTGCATTTTGAAAAAAATAGTCATTTACTGTCCTTTCAGGCTTATGATTAGTTGACTCAGAAACCTATGACTCAGCCTATAAGCTCTTTGTATGAGCCTATGGCTCATACAAAGAGTTACTATAGTAGTAACTGGTACTGCACACAGACACAATGAAGCTTGTTTCTACCGGTCCATGAAATTAACAATCTGCCACCAAAAAAGTGTCCATAGAACAAAAAAGAGCTATGAAGAGGCTTCTGTCTTTCTTGTTTTCTAAGGGTGATAATCTGCCATATATACATATTAGCTTTTTTAGCATTGTGGTTAGCACTTCAGAGAAAATTATTTCTGTACTTAAAGTCTGGTTCAGTTTCCCAGACAATCTTAAAAATGTTTTAACAAGAAAATTACGATAACATCAAACCAGACAATAATTTGTGGAGAAATTAAAATAAAGCAAGTGAAAGTATTAGAGCTTAATGGAAAAATGTTTGCAATCAATCATTGATGAGCAAGTTTGTCTTTGAGAGGTGCATCAGGGAAAGAGTATACTTTTGCTTCTTCATTTATGACAACCACAATGTCACCATTACCAAATAATAAATTATATTATATACTACTTCTTCTGTGTCATTTTTCCTTCCGGGTATTAATTCTAGCTTAATTATAGAATTCCTGTTAACTCTAGGCAACTTCTTCATCTTCTGAAAAAGGTGTGACATTGCTGTATTACCTTGACATTGTCAGATCTTGAAATAATATTTTGGCACCTAAGACTGATCTCATATGTTTGGAAAATCAAGGAAAACCGTTACATCTTTGCTCCCTGGGAGTGGTATATAGTGATGAACAATAGCTATTACAATTTTAGGTTCCTGTTCACGTAAATCATGGATGTATTACCAATTTTTTAGCAATGTAACAATAACACTTGGTCATTAAAATAGAATTTTTCTACCTTTTGTACTCTGCAACAGTGATATGCAATATGCTGATATTATCCAGAGAAACAACATTCTTCTGTGCTGGTTTTGGCTGGGATAGAGTTAATTTTCCTCATGGTAGCTAGTATGAGGCTATGTTTTGGATTTGTGCTAAAAACTGTGTTGATAATACAGGGTTGTTTTAGTTTTTTCTACTTCTCACACCACCCCATCAGTGAGTAGGCTGGGAGCGCACAAGGAACTGAGAGGGGACACAGCTAGGACAGCTGACCCCAACTGACTGAAGGGATATTCCATGCCATATGACATCATGGTCAGCATATAAAGCTGGGGGAAAAAGAAGGAAAGGGAGGATACATTTGGACTTTGGAGTTTTTGTCTTCCCCGGTAGCCATTATGCATGATGGAGCCAAGTAGTGGTTGAATTTCTTATTTTGCTTTGCTTGCATGCAGGGCTTTTGCTTTACCTAGTAACCTGTCTTTATCTCAACCCAAGAGTTTTCTGACTTTTACCCTTCCACTTCTTTCCCCCATCCCACTGGGAAAAAGTAAGCGAGCGGCTATGTGGTGCTTAGTTCCCAGCTGGGCTTAAACCATGACATCCTGCAAAAGGAGGAATAAAAGCCAAAAAATTCTACTATTGTTGTGTGTAATTTTTAACAGTGTAGCAATTACAAAGATTATTAAACAGGAAAAGCAATATCTAAAAGAACTGGGTTTTTTTCTGGATAGAGTAGAGAGGTTAGGCATCTTTCTTGAATTAACTGCAATTGTGTCCAAAGGAGAAAAGTCAAAGAACACTAAGATTTTGTGGGTTAAATTTTGTGTTGTGTGATGCAAAATGGAGAGGAGTCATCAAGGCAACAGGTGATTTTGCTGCTATTTAGAAGAACCCCAGCTGGCTGCAGAAATAAGCAGACGAGAATGTCCTGAAGTTCAGCAAAGTAAAATGCAAGTCCTGCATCTGGGGAGGAATTACCCCATGCAGCAGTGCTGGCTGGAAGGCAGCTTTGCAGGAAAGGACACTGGTAGACAAGCGGAAGAAGAGCCAGCAATGTGCCCTTGTGGCAAAGGTGGCCAGCAGCATTGTGGTCTGCATTAGGAAGAGCATCACCAGCAGGTTGAGGGAGGTGATCTTTCTGTATTAAGAAATACAGATAAGACACTCATGTTGAGTACTGTGTCCAGGTTTGGGCTCACCAGGCATATTGGACCAAGTCCATCAAAGGACCATGTAGATCATTAAAGAACTAGAGCTTTTGACCTATGAGAGGAAGATAAGAGAAGGAAGATACGATAAGGAAGATAAGAGAGCAAGGACTGCCAGAGGAAGAGAAGGCTCTGAGCAATCTTACCACTGTGTACAAAATCCTGACAGGAGGGAGTAAAGAAGACAAAGACAGATCTTTCTTGGTAGTAGCCAGTGAAGGGAAAAGAGACAATGAACACAAATTAAAATCCAAGAAATTCCAGTTCTGCGTCAGAAAAAAACTGCACTGGAACAGAGAGGCATCCTTGAAGAAATTGAAAACCTACTGGCACTGAGCAACCTGCTCACAGGGCAACCTGCTGTGCTTGACTCCGCTTTCAGAAGGGAGCTGGACAGAACAATCTTCAGAGCTCCCTTTCAAACACAGCTAGTCTGTGATTCTGTGAAAAACAAGGCAGGCCAAAAAGAGTTTGAGGAGCTCTATGTAAAAGGCATAAAATTAATAATAAATCTCTTTGCAAACCCATCAGGAGCAAGAAGCTGGGTCAACACACAACTAAGTTGTAAAATGATTGCTCAGAGAATTTTAATCCATAGCAGAAAAAAAAAAGTTTTTTGCATTCATGTTGACCATGGAAGAGTTAAAATGTACTCTGTCTTCCAGTAGAGTAACCACCAAATGAGAGCTGCAGTTAGCATGTTCATAAGGGCAAGAAAAATGTGCAAGTCCTTCACAAAACATGTCATTAAACAAGCAAAGTAACTCTGCAGCATGAAGCTGAGGATGGTAAAATTCCCTTGGGTTAAAAAAGCAAAGCAAGACATTAAAGGGAGAAAAAGTCAGCTGAGGTCCACTAAACACAAACAGATACACTCCTGGCTGAAGCATTTTCTGACAGGGAAATTGTTGCAGAGTGAAAGAGTATTCCTGGTAACTATCATATTTATGTTCCTGATCTGTTATTATACTGTTCCCAAAGTACTACTTGCTGATTGTTGTCAAATGTACCAGATTTTTGATCTGGCACAGTGCAGTCATTGCTATGGGTGGGTGCATGTTGCTTTCACAGGTGCCTTTGGAAGTTGCCACATATGAAAAACTAGTGACAAAATGCAGACTTTGCTGTCTAAAAAAGTAAACCAGAAATGTAAAGCAAATAAATAAAATAAATTTACCCTTATGGGAAGATGAGAAGGTGCAAGGGCTTCTTGTGTCTCAGAAATACCTTCTTGTTCTTGAATGCTGCCATTGCCACTGGTGTCCCCTGAAGCCTGTACAAAACCCAATCATGATAGCAAGTTCATAAAAGTTAGGGGGAAAAAAGCATGATCTCCAAGGAATTGGCTACTTCAATGTAGAAAAAAAAAATTTTTTTTCAGTTGCTGGGGCCTCTGTGTCATTATGATGTTAACTTATTTCACTACTTAGAGCATTTTATGAAAATGACCCTTCAGAAAAATAAAAGTCATAGTTCATTTTCTCAAAAGTGTTATAGACAAAAGAAAATTATGGTTTTTGAAAAATCACAATTTTAGGGGCCATGTAGTCAAAAAAAGAGATTCCCACATGAAGATAGTTTTAAGTTTGATAGTATGTTCCCAAGAATAAATGCTACATTTAGTCTTATAAAAAGCGTCTAATGGCAAATGACTTTGAAATCTCTGAAACACTGAGGACAGATAAAGAAGCATTTATAAGAATACTCACATAAGGATCATCATCTTCACAATGATCTTCAGTAGCCCTTGGGTCAGATTTGATTGTCAGATGTTGAATCGAGCCCTACATGAAACAACAAAAACAGGTCAAGGAAGTAATATTTTAAGTAGCATGTGTAAAGTGAGGGGTGTGGAGGGAGGCTGCAGTAGGTGTGTGTGTTTGGAGGGTTGAGAACTAAACAAATCAACAAAAAAATCCAGATTTTATTATGATTTGCTTGGAAAATAATCTGAAAATTTTATAATAATAAAATAAATTCTTGTTATAGTATTATATTGTATTATTATAAAATACAATTTTATAATAATAAGCCTAGTTTAAAAATGTAAATATGTTCTTAAGTTTTCCTTTTGCAAAATGTAGAAAAAACTAAAGCTGCCAAAATACAATGACAATTTTTTTCCAATGAGAATACAATTGCTACACTGTATTGTTAGTGCCCCAACTGAAGTATCTGGTCCTAGATTACATCCTAGAGTCTGTAAAGCAGTGTCTGGTTTTTCTAGTTAAGAAGTGCATTGCCGCTTCAAAAATGGCATATGAAAATCCCTAAATATGGAGACAAAGGATGGGATGGATGTATCAGTACTGGATGAAGCTGGTCAGGGAGAAATCAGCTTAAACTTTTCAAAGCGTGAAGAAAGGAGATGGATTTTCAGACACCAAAGGTTTCTTTTTTCAGGGTTACAAAGTATATTTCTCAGTCTGACATGCTGAAGAAGCAACAACAATCTCGTTTTAAACACTTAAGTCTTGTTTCTTAGGTTACAAAGACTCAAAGTGTTATAAGAAGCAGGTGGGGGATGTTCCCCTTACTATGAGCTCTCACAGAGTTAGGCATGATGCACATGTAGCCCAGAAAGATGGACCTTCAAATCAAAAGCCATCTTACCTAACACACATGACCTGCCTCTTCCTGTTTTGCTGACTATATTTTGTTTCTCTGCTTTCGTATTTTTGTGTAGAAAAGAGCCTGAAGAAGACGACAGATTTAGTCTTTATCTCTAGACAGACACAGAATACTTCTCAGTCCAACGACTTCTCTTCAAGGAGCTAGAAGATTTACAACACCCAACAGTGTCTTGGTTGTGCTTTGTCTGCTGAGCACTTCTGAATGCAGCAGATCCGCTCAGTCACAGGTATAGAAAGCCTGAGTCTTGGTAAGGAAAACTGCAACAACTGTTGAGATAAGTAGTATGCTTTGCTGATACTTAATGCCACCAAAAAATGCAAACTCCAGGGGAGGAGTAGCTACCATTTGTATAGACTGCTATGTCTAACTTTCCGCTCACTCTTTCCTCTCAGCAGCAGCCGTCTCTCCCTGTCTGAGGAGCATTGGGGAGTTATAAGCAAGGAAGTACTTTTGAAGCAATGTTTCTGGTGATTTGTAGAATATTTCAGAAAGGAACAAAATCTGAGATTCTGTCTTTAATGATCCTCTAATTTCTGTATCTTCAAAGGCCATGAAATTCATGCAGTTGGTATCTCTCGCGTTTGTGGGCAATCTGAGAAAACAGCTCAGTGAACTGAACAATCCTATTCATCGCAAAACTTAATAATGGGCAACTTAGATATTAAACCATGTCAGACTAACCAAACAGTTTGCCGAAAGATTATATATGAAAGGAGGCACAACCAGACATTTAGGAGTCTCTTGGAAGTGATGCTTTGTTTTCACAGTTTGAATGAATCACATTTTGAGAACACATTTTTCTCCTCTTGCTCTAATGTGTGGCCCTGGATGACGAAGAAAACAAAATTGGGAGACCTAATGTTTCCCAAGTGTTGCTGCTAGCCAATTATTCCAAACTGGAAAGTCACGGCCAAGTCTGCCATGGTAGGGACAGTAGGTATGAGGCATTGTAGTCCCTCTGTGAGTCTTGTGCCTGCTGCTGCCTTTCCTGTTAAAGCTCGTTTGCAGAATCTAGCATCATCACTGATTCAGCTTTATTTGGTTGCTGTCTGGTTTCTACTTTTCTTTACAAGCACCAGGGCTAGAATTTCCTTTTGTTGCCATGAAATCTGATGACAGTTATGTTCTTTTGCATATGGCAACCAGAGTCTTAGACTCACGAATTCCCATTAGCCAGAGCAAATCAGCAAATGACATCCATTCATTTGCTGTGAATTGTTTCTATTTTGGGCAAAGTTAACTGTTCTTATCATACAAACAGAGCTTCAGGAGGAATCAACCATTTAGTTTTTCTGCCCTAAAGCAATTGTGATATAAGATGTCTGAAGAAATAAAAGCAACAAGACCTAGAGTATACACCACAATTAATAGTACTGAAGCAATCACAATACTGGCTGAAATGTATGTACTTGATATAGCACACAGAACAGCCTATTTCAGTGGAAATGCCTTAGAGTGTAATCCACCATGCATTGCTGTCATCATATATACAGATTTATTGGTGATAATCTTAGCAACTGATCATCACATATGTGTTTTCCAGATGAGATACCAAAGCAGTCTCATTTTCTTGAATGTTTCCCATTCCTACTTACTAATCAGGCATCCTCAATACTCTAGTCATCCCATCTGTTTAAGAAAGGTGGTGCCAGCAGGCAGTTTTCTGAGGCATCCCTGACCACCACTTATTTACTGGTAATCAATGTATTCCTGTAATGCTAGGTGCCTAGAATTAGGCAGATAATTTGTAAAAGTACATCACAACCTGGCAGTACACCTTGACTTTGGAAAGATTTTTTTTTTCTCTCTAAAGCAAAGGATACACTCAGCTTTGTGCTGCTTCTTTACTAATTTAGGGAAAGAGATATTAATCTCACAAAATACTGTACAAGTTTTGAAGTACAAAAAGAAGACAGAAAGAGTGTGACATTTCCCTTTAAATTTGACAGTGAGTCAACCTCAGGAATATTGGCAGCTTTCACATTTCCATTTGGAACCTCAATGGCTGAGAATTCTAGTCAGGATGCAGTAGGAAGGATGCCTGCACACAAGCTAAGAAGGCTTGGGAACCCTGCAGTGGTCCATTCTGTTTTTCTAAAGCATGTGATAATCTTCATATTAAAGAAATGGATAGTCTTCCCTTCATAAAAAGGCCGTATAAAATTATGGGATATATTTACTTTGAAATTTCTAGTATTCAAAATGAGCAATGAGCTTAATATGTGGATAATTAATAAAATTCTGAGGTTCTAGGAACATTTGGATTTCAAGCCACAGTTTATGTACCTGCACTGCCAGAACCCTAGCCAGGCATGGAAAATACAAGCTATATACTTTGTAGCCCCATTTGGGATATAATCATTGTAAGCAGATATTCTTGGGTAGAGAGTACATGCATGAAACACTGAAGCATGTGAATTTATCAGTACTTACTGTGAACTTTTCCAATCCTGTGGCTCCTGCATTACCAACAAATATTCCAGAGCCAGATTCAAATACCAAGGCTTCAGCTGACCTTTGAAACTGAATTTTTTGATATTCTTCACAGTCCATGAATAAAGCAACATAATTCCCCTGAACAGTCACTGTAAACCTATTCCATCTGTCAGTCATCACTGGCACTTTAAATGAAGCAGCCTCACGGGAGACATGGGAACCAGGCTCTGTGTAGTACATAATTATTCTCTGGGTGCTGTCATCAACTGGTGAAAGCCTCATTCCCAGGTAAATAGTTTTCTGGAAGGCATCTGTTATTGCAAATAACACTCCTCCACGATCACTATTTGGTTTCACTGTAACTACGATAGAGAAATCTCTATAGAAAGGCAATGGTATTATAGCACTTGTCAATCGACCGATGTTAGCATCTGGACCAAAGCTGTAAGCTGGAAACCCTCCATAGCCGGTGACAAAGTAGACGGAAGGAGGAAGAGGAACTCCTATTAACTCCGTGAGGTCAAGATGTCCTTTTGAGCCTCGTTCTGTAAAGTGTGTGAGAAAAAACATGTTATTTATTCTTGAGGTGCACAGCCCACTTAATTTAAATGATTTAAGAAAGGCCTTAAAATCTGTAATGCAGTGCTATAATAACAGTAATATACTTCCAATACTTCAGACCCCAGTTCAGTTAGTGCTTAAACACATCTAGCTAAGTACACGTGTCATTCTTTGTCCTTTGACTACTTGAGATTACTTATATACAGAAAAAGGTGCATGTAAACATTTGGCAAAATTTAGTGGTAACAAGTAGTTTCTGCAACATATATTTTACTTTAGCTGTCCATAAACTAAAAAGAAAACTGCCAAATGTGCCTGCAGAGCGTATTCAGCAAAGACTGAGATCCTTTATCCTCACAAATTAAGAAGATAGCAAGAGTTCTCTACAAGCAACGTGACACAGCTTCACAAACACAGAATAAAAATTACAGTGGATTTGCTTTATTCTTTGCAGTTACCTGCTTCTACAACAGATGTTAGATTTTATTTATGCCCTTATTCTCAGATTTATCTCCTTAGTTGTACTGTGTACATAAAAAATGCTATTCAGCAATCAAAATTCAGGTTTGAAATTAGAATATTTTTGCTTTGTCAAACACATAAAATCAAGTATCTCTGCCAAATGTGCCCAGAGAGAAAACTCCTTCCTGGCAATGAAGGAGCTAATGACAACAGCTAAGTATCTACAACCACTTTTAACTAGAGCCTTGGGAAGGCATATTCTAGCAGCTTACCAGGAACAGAACTTCTACCAATTTTCTTATTCAGAGAAATACAAGCAAGCAAAAAAAAAGGATACAGTTTTTGATCATAAGAAGTAATTCATATCTGAATATACACAGAGCTCCACTCAAATCTAAAGCCTTTCCTCCCTTTGAAATCTCTTCTAACCTTAAATTAAGCTTCTCATTTTATCCAAAAGTCTCAGTTCTTCTTACTGGTGTACATTTTCTCCCTTTCAAGAATATTTATGTTGTGCAGAAGCAAACAAAGTGCTAGGGTATGTCTTAATGTAGCTACATCATGTAAAACTGTAATCACTCATAAACTCCAGTTCATGACTAAGTAACTGATGGCTTTCTCAGCAGACATGAAAAAGGACTTCCATGACCCAAGAAAGTGAGATTTTTTCTTGATCAAATGCATCCTAGTCTCTCTCTACGTTCTTCTTTGCTGAAAATCTTCAGATCCTGGGTAGGAGAAAGGATGTATGTGGAACCACTGTCTTGCAGCTCCTTTCTGTATCTGCCTCACACACCAGTCTACCATGCTTCTCAGGTTAATTCCGTCAGATTAAAAAAACAGCATGGAAAAGAGACATCTTGTGGTAGAACAGTACAGATGAGGCAAACAGTCCTGAAATCTCACTAAGAATAGGCTGAATTTGTCTCTTATACTGCACTTTTCTCCCTCCTGCCGCAGCAGGTGTAAATAACACGTCTGGAAGAGTATCCTGGTGGTGAGGTACTTCTTCGCGCTGTCCTGGTTTCAGTGAGATAAGTTTAAGTCTCCCCGGGCCCCGTCAGGGACAGCGGTATCCCATCCCGTGGGAGCCAGGCCCGCTCTGGAGCCGGGAGCTGCCGGGGGAGGGGGCGGGAAGGCGCCGCTGGCAGCGGGCGGGGGCGTCCCGGCTCCGGCCGGTGCGCGGTGGCACCGGCACCGTGTTGGCACGTTCCCCTGCGGGTGCTGCTGCTCTCGTGTTCCCTCTGCTGTCCCGTCAAACTGCCTTTGTCTCCACCCGCGGGTTTTCCCTCTTCCTGCCGATCCCCCCCGCGGCCGGGAGGGGTGGGGGGGAGCGGGCTGCGGGAGCGGAGGCGGGGCTCTTTGTTGCCGGCTGAGCCAAACCACGACAGCACCTACACAGGGCATTCCCTCTGCGTCCGCTGGGGCTCCCACTGCCCGTGTTCCAAAAGCCCTTCCTTGGGATCGTATGTCTGCGTGAGGAACGTTCCCTAAGACACTGTCCCCAGGCAGCATGAAGCAAAGTTAGCTTGCTCCACCGTCACTTACTTTTCAATGCAAGCCGGAGAGAACTGATGCCACCTGTGGCAGTCTAACACTGATTACAGGGGACCAGCCCATCTTCTCATAAGTACATTAGAGACAACAGATATGGCTCAGTCCCCAGATCCGTTTTGTGAACAAGTACTTACAGAAGCTGAAAACAAGCTCCCAGTCTGCCTAACGGTAAGCAGCGATGAAACATATAGAGCTGGCTCCTGGCTCAGCCGACTTGTCAATAACCAAGTCATCCCCAGACTCAGATGCATTTCACCCTGAGATGACCTGCATTTTACCAGCAACCCCCTACGCTCCAGTCGTGGCATGAGCTGAAGTTTTCTGGTTGCATATAAAAACACATGTACGCACCCATGTAATTACAAACAACTGTTGCTTCAGAACTTTTAACGCCTGGTTTCCTAGGATCTGTGAGTGCATCATTATTTTCATTTCAGCTGAGTACATCCTGCCAACCTGGAACACCTCAAGTTCTTCCTCATGTGCATAGAACCTGTTTGTGTCCCCAATACCTGTAGCACATCCCTCCACTGCCCCAGTATGTGCTAAAGGATGGTTCCAAGCTGCATGAATTTGTATTATCTGGCCAGTTCAGTCATGATAATTGGCCATCAAGAAGGAGAAATTGGATATTTAACCTCACAGCTCTCACCATATTTTTTTTCTCATTAAGATACTGATGTGCCACTACTACTTCATGAGCTTGGGGGTTTCAAGAATATAACAGGATGAGTGCCCACTGAGTCCTCTGTTGCACGGAAGATCATGGGATGAAATCAGACTGAGAAAAGGAGGAAATGCCTTTAATATGAGGAAAATTGTACTGACAATGCCATCTTTTTGCCTACAATCTAATCTCTCAAAGGGAGACAATGACCTTCCCCCAAGCTGACAATTTGAAACAAAAATGTACAAAAAAATTACTGTAGAGTAATAATTTCAAAGTTATTGGTTGTAACATGACTTCTAATCTTTGTTCCATGATTTATAAGCATTCCCAAGTCCTTCATAATGTATATGTTTGTGCAGTGTGGATTCATGAAATATCTTTCAATTTTTAAATGTACTCAGTTACTGTAACAGTAATAGCTATATAGGCTGAATAGATCCAAAAGGAATAGTCATGGAAAAGGTACAACAGTCCATCTGAATACTGCAAATTAAGTGAACTGAAAAACATTGCTTAAAATACCAGATTAAAATCAGGCAAAATGAATGAACCTTGCACTTTGCTTGGAAACCTGTCAAGCTGGTCCTGACAAAGAGCTAGAGAGAGGTTCTTCAGCTGAAATATACCTCTGGTATTCATTATTCTTATGCAGTACCACCTAGGGCTATGTGTTGCCAAAGTGGTTTTCATTGTCCTAGTGGCTTTGCAAAGGAATAGTAAAATGTTCTCCCAGTGCCAAAGATGTTATAGTTCAATTGAGACAATTTTAATCTATAATCTTCTCTGTACTTTAGCTTTGGCACTTACTTGCTAAGGGAACTCATTAATGGAAAAAAGTCTGTTGTGCACCATACAGAAACAATTTCCCTTACATATTTTTAGAAAGTACAGAAGGTATGTTTAGAAACAGTAAAACTAGTTCCTCATCCAGAAACTATTTCCCTTAGACACATTTAAATGCTATGCCTGAAGCATTTAGCATACTACCTTTTGACCCTTCCTAGTAGTTTGAAAAGTGGACTTTTTTTT
>VXBO01013373.1:95427-106511 GCA_013400135.1 Rhinoptilus africanus | reverse complement strand
TTTTTTTTTTTTTTCTGGCCAAACAAAGCTAATGAGTTTTTGATTGTGAATCTAATATTGAGTAATGTTTTATATTCACACATACATACATATAAATGAACCTCAACTACAAATAAAATGCATAAACCATTATTCAAGTGCAAAAAGGTAAAGAAAATAGTAACCTTGAAGGAGAATATAGGATTTGTACAGATACCAAACCTACTTCCAAAGAGCCATGGGAAAAGTGACCTAGAAAGCAGATGGAGAATATCTAAGGTGTCCAGCAATGACCTTATCAGACTTGCATAGCAGGATGCATCCCAGAGTCTATTCTAATGAATAGAACTGCGATTTCCTACTTCCCATTCTCAAAGGAAGATTTGTCAAATGCAAAAAATCCTGCTAATTTACTCCACACAGGATGTGGAGCTGTGGTCTAGCTGCAGTTTTCTAGTCAAATGGCAACATACAGAGCCCAAAACAGCTGCTCTTTTAGCAGCATAGGTTATGAGACAAATGAAACATATTTGCAAAATGTGGCAGCAAAAGGCAGTAAAGAAGAATCAGGATTTTCACTTGAGTAAAACAAGTCAGAAGTCTCAGCACCTATCTGAACTTCAGTGAGACTGGAGTAGAAGCTTGTGTCTATCCAGGACAGAAAAGCAAAACAAGAATCTTCTACCCAATTTCTGTAGTTAGAGCTCATCCCCAACTCTTAATGCATTTATTAGGACCTACAGTTACAGTTAAGAGCAGGATATGGACTTATAGCCACAGGTTTTGCTCCCATTCAATTATCTCTGATAAATTCACGCACCCCTGCTGCAGTTATGTTAGAATTAAAATGCCCTTATTCCTTTAAATCAAAAGGTAAACACTATGGTATTTTAAGTACCTTTAAGCCATCAGAGCACCCTGTTTCGCTAGTATAACTTTATTTCAAGCATGTATTGCTACCAAGCCACTGGATGTCGGGGAGCATCCAGAATTCATTCAGCTCATGTCCACTTTTCCTAGACCTAGGACACTGGAAAGTGTGGTATAGAAGAAGCTTTAATAATAGCTATATTTTATCTCAAAAAAGAAAGCAGTAGAACACCATACATTGGGATGGTATTTTTTATAATTCTAGCGTTATGAGCTGTGCTCTACTTCGCATTTGTCACCATTTGTAAACATTTGTTACTGTATGTTATAGTTGTAATTGTTATAGAATTTGCAGATAGCTGGAGATTCCCACGGAGCGGCTTCAGGGACCAGCTGAGAAGTATCAGTGTGTTGTAAAAATCATTCTGTAAATCAATATATGGATTGTTTCAAGAATGCAGATGGCAAAAGTGGAGGGTTTTTTCTTCCTTTAATTGTATTTTTTGCATGTAATTACCTCACTGCTTCAGTACTGAAAACAGTGTAACCGTAAAAATAGGAAACCAATATTTTAGCACTGGAAGATACCTGGTTTTCCTATTGTGTCTTTAGCATGGCAATCAATAACAATGGAAGACCATGAAGCTCAAAATGGACTGGAGAAAAAGGCAAAACTCTTTAGAAACAGGTAGGAGGAAAAGGATTTAGTCATTAGACAGAAAAGGAGACCAGAAAGAAATGTGATGTTGACAGTAGAAGTGCAGCAGTTGGAGAAGCCCCTAAAAACTGTTACCTGTATAGAAATGGCATATGTGGGACCCATTTTGAAACTGCAGCTGTGAAGTGACAGATATTGTGACTTCAGCTTTTGTGCTCATCTGACCCCAAATGGTGCTACTCTTCTCCAGATTGCTGTCAGGTGTGTGTAGGGCAAGAGAAACATACCTCACCTTCACCCCACATGAACTAAGCAGGGTGGAATCGCAAACATGTGGGATCCAAAATACTTTCCACTGCTCACAAAGGGCAACAAACAGAGGAAAGAACAATACCTACCTGCTTGGAGGTCTATTACATTTGCTTTAAGTATTAAAGCAGAAAATCAATATCTATATCTTATAAATAGGAATGGAGGCAGAGGCAGAAAAAGACCCAGGTTCATATAATTTAGCTTATTATATCCATCTGTAACTTTTAGGTTAGGAGCCTTCTTTCAGATGCATTAGTTGTCTTTACAGAAAGATGTCTCTGCACCAGACAAACAGGGGTTTTATCACTGGATTCATGTACTTGTTTACCCATTTTTAACAAGTGCAGGTGAAGTGACGTATGCCTTGTTATATGTGTATGCAATTTCATTACAAAGACTGAATTTAGCTTCCTTTTTTTAAAATGCTATCAGGAACTTTAATGTTTACATTAAAAGCTATTTTAGAAATATGACTAGAAACTGTACATTTCTTACAAATAGTAATTATAAACCTGAGAAGTCTGAACACCCGTAGTGGAGTATTTGTATTTCCTGTTGTCTAACAGAGCTCACATGAAACATGGAATACTCACAGCCCCTGTTTCTGGCTAATACACTGCACTCCCACACAACCTAACTTTATAGTACAGTATAAAGTATATATATTATATATAGTATACTATAAATTTTATAGTACACTATAAAGTATACTAGGATACAGGCTTTAGGAAACCTACTACAACAGATTCAAAGGCTACAGGTTTACTGATAAGGATGCTGTTTGTCAGTGTACTTTTGTCCTTGGTTTCACCACTAGAAAATATATCAGAAGCAGAGTTCTAAGGCAAGGCTTTCATCCTTGACATAGGCAGGATTACCCATCTTAGCCCCATTTTAAAAAAGACTGTTCTAAGGGCCCAAGTCTGGAAAAAAAAAAAAAAAGAAATACTGATGTCAAGTCTTTTGAGCAAAAGAAAATGATTAGCACTGTGTGGTGAGATCAGCCCCTGTCGCACTACTGTAAAATAAACACACATCTGTTCTCTTCCATGCTGTAAGAAGATGCTGTAGCTGGACTATCTCAACTGAATGAATGCAAAGAATGAAGTTGCACATAAAAGACTGTCATATTTGGCCCTAAGCACTTAATTTTTAGCACCTTTGTTGAGCTGACTTTTTAACGATTGCCACATTTATTTCATCTACCATGTTTTCAGCTAGAAATGCCTTTTAGCACAATTATTCAGGTACATCAGCTGCCACATTTAGCCAAAATCTTTTCTAGTTTAATGAACCTTAACAGATACATAAAAGAGTCAGAATAGCATGCTCAAGCAGATGTTATTTGCTAAATTTAAGAAGCCAACCACGCTGTTGCTGAAATTATGGCAGCTGTTTTTATCTCAGTTAAGGGAGGGCTTGGATGCCTCCAGAGGTCTGGGGATGGGAGTGATGTCTTTTGAATCAAATTATTACTTTCCCTTTCTTTTTAATTTATAACTTAAATTCATCTAGTGTTTCCTCCTCTTCTTCAGACACTCTTTATCAGAGCTGCTGTCTATAATCCCGTTCCATGCTTTTACAAAAGCTCATTTGCTTCATAGCAGTTGACTTTGCGTCCTGTGAAAGAACGCCTCATGTCACCACTGTTCACTGCTGCACAAGCCTTGCTGGCAGCTCCTTTTCCCATTCTTTTAAGGCAATGGGATAAAAGCAATATTCTACGAAGGCTTTCAAAACCAGGTCAGGCTCAGAGTAGCCAACATCAGGCACTTCTGTGTCTGTAAACTTGAGCCAACCTGACCTGGCTTCTCTGTCCTTTTCCAGTCCAAATAATCATAAACCTAGGTTTTAAATTCCCTTTCCAGCAGGATAAATAAACCATTTCTGTCTGAATGGTGCAGTGCATAGCCTACGTTGTCCCTACTCTGCATTCAAAGAAATGTTGTAACTGTAATAGAACATTGTTTTATACTGGATGCAGTTGTGAGGGGCAGCAGAAAAATTTCTTCTTCTCTGCTGCCAAAGTGTATTTATTTTGCAGTTAAGAAGAAATATTTATAGCAATAACATAAAGCAGAGGATTTCCACATCTACAAAATAAGAATATATCAAGTACTGCAAAGGGAAAAATAAGGGAAATATTTTAACACAGTCCCAGATGTGCTGCATGAAATAGAAGCTAGCATCATTGCTGCTCTCAGGGAAACCAGCATTTGCTCTGCCTACCCAGCTGGAACACATTTCTAGCTGCAATTGGTGCACTGTTGGAAAACATGGACAGAATATATTGGTATTAAAGGCTAGAGCATTTTCTTCCAGATGGTTAAGGAAACTTTAGAAGCTCTTCTCAGTGGTGTTGCACACACGAAAATAAGGCTGCAGTCCGTAGGAGCCGCGGTACTTACTGGCACGCTGTGTCAGGCGCGACGTTCTTTTGTGCAAACACAAACTGCCAGCTCCCTCCTTTACATCGTTATCATTCTGCCCCCTACTGGACAAAAATCTATGTAGTTCACGTACCTAAATACAGGTAAGTAAATACGCATCTATATTACACAAAAGAGTTTTCATTTTTTTACGTATTATCTTACTTGAGAAACTTTATTTCATTACAATGCTTTCAAGCTAATCAACCAAAATGTTTTGTCTTCCATGCAAGTAATTCAGTTTTCTGATCTAATATTGTACTAATTTTTGCTTTGTTAACTGCTTGTCTGGAAGATCTTCCATATAAATTTTTGTGTATATGGCTTTTTGTATATAAAACTAAGGCCTTTTAATGTATACTTTTACTCAAAGAACTGTTTTCCTTTAATGACAAAAGTCTGTGTTTAAAGCAGCTATCATTCACAGATAAATAAATGGTTCAAAAGGTCTCATAGGCAGAGTGTGAACCAGGCATGGAAGGAGTATAACAAGTACAGAGAAAAGTGTCAGGGGGCTGCAAGGTCAGAAGGAGAAACAGGACTCTGATTTCCATGCGCACTAGTACAAAAAGTAAAGGCAAATTAGGAAAGATGCCCTTCATGGAGAAAGATTTCCAGACTTGCAGAAAGACTTCTCAGTAAAAAGACCTTCAACCAAACATACACTCCCTTAGCCCCAACAACAACTTGCCTTCAAAACATTCCAAAATATTTACTATTTAGAAGTCTGCAAGGGCAATACAGCAGGGCACAGGCAATCCAGGAGACTTCTGAAGTGCCTCCCAAAAGAGACAATGAGGGGATGCTGAGCCTTAATCAAGGAAGAAGTGGAGGATGTGAAATTTGGGGGCAGCCTTTGCTGTATTGATGATAAGATGACGTTCATAATACGATCTTCATAGGCTCCTGAGAAGATGGAGCAATGCAAACAGTAGCATTACAGCCCTGGACCCCTGAGTAGCTCGCTCCAGTTGACTCTGCTTTGAGCAGTGGAGTTCAACTAGATGATCTCCACAGGCTACTTTCAGCCTCAAAGAATCTTTCATTCTACGAGTCTATAATGGCATAGTAATAGTTTCACTGTTTTCTGAAAGGAGAATTTTGAAGCAACCTGCTTTTATAGTGTCTGCACCAGTATTCAAGCAATCAAAGAGTCTATTTCTGAAAGTGGAGTAAAAGGAGTCCTCCATGCTTCCTTTCACTCAGATGACACCTATTCTCATTTAACAAGTTCAAGATACAAACTACCATGCCTAAAACTTCTTCCATGCAATTTTCATTCCTGGTTAACATAAATTCTATTTGCCCTATTCTGTCTTGAACACATGCTTCAACTGATCAGGTAGCTGCCTTTAACTGCCTAAAGCCTACTACAAAGCTGATGAAGCAACTCTTAGGATGAACTTGTATATTAGAACAGCAGGAGGGAAGGAGAGAAGGAGGCTTAGCCAGAAGAGGGGCACAAATGTGTGGGGTGCTGTGCTGGTATCTGTGTCAGGAAGAATAGGGTAATAAGCTGAAAGGAAGAGACCAGAGTCCTGGGCAGAATTAGAGAGACCAATGCAGAAGAACTTTAAAGTCTTGAAGAGTGGTTGGAGGCTTGGAAGCAACAGGGCTTGAGATAAGCAGAAGCTCATCTGAGATGCTCATCTGAAAAGGGATTCAGCACAGGGTGGTAAAACTTATACAAAAGTATAAGTTTGAGCAAATTTACCATTACTTATGAAATACAGAACCATATCCCAACTACTTTACTGTGACAAAGTCGGCACTGAAATGGGTTTTGTGCAGTTCTTGCACTCAGAACGATGCAAAACTGCTATTGCATCCAGCCTTGTTCAGGTAGGGCAGGTGTGTGTATTAGAGTGAGCTTCTAGGACATCCACCCTACTAAATGAAATTTGTGTGTGGTGTAAATGTGTAAACTATGATATCGGCAATATCATTGCCAGCTAGAGGGTCAAGTAGCTGTAATGACAGCAGGAGCGCAGGAGCTTCTGCATTTCACCACTAGGCAGCAACACAGCACTTGATAAATCAGACTGGAGCTTTGGTTTAGGAACAGAGAGCATTGCTTATGAATCACCACCGTCAGCTTCTGCTATGTGTGCTCTTTTAAATCTAAACTAGCATATGTTTTAATTTCCATTACGTGCATAACAAAACAGATGTGAATTATCACCCTGTCCTTTTTCTTTCACAGTGACCTTGGAAATCAGACAAAATACATTAAACTAAGCCTGCTGTGTATTTTCATGGGGGGAAAAAAATTACATTGCTATCCTTTTTTTTCTCTATCCCTCTCTCTTTTTTTAATTTTGAATTTTAAGGGAGAAAATTCTTGCAAGGCCATGACCAACACCCTTATTGTCAAAATTTGTATTTCTAAGATGATGAAGACAGTTTTCTTTTAAATTACTGGAAGAGACAGCTGACACTTTCCTAGATTTAACATTTGTATATGCCATCAGAGAGTCTCTGCCCAAATGTGGAAAAACGAACACCTATTTAAAGACACTGACAAAGTCTGGCACACTGACCTGGATATAAATTCTCATGCTTTATAAACAGCTTTAGTGGGAAGCCAAGACAGAGAACAGTTAATCAGCAACTCCTGCAGTTGCTCCTGCTGTCTTTGCTAGCCACCATTTCCACAACAAGGTTCTGCCTTGGACCAGGGTGGAAGAAGGATATAAGCGGATGGGAATTGTGAGTTACAGTTTGCTCTAAGAAATTCAGAAACACTCACCCAGAAATGTTCTTTCCCTCTTCACACCTACCACTCTGTCTCTCTTAACTCAATCAAACGATCACAAATACTAGAACCTCCCTGTTTCCCATGAGTAATTTAGCACACCTTTCTGCTTTTCCTCTGACACTGTGAATGACCCAGGATTCTTTCTCCAGTCAGAAAACCCTGTTCCGGACCATCTCTTGCACGGTCAGTGCTGCTGTAAGAAGACAGATGTCATGCTCCCTGCTCATACTACTTTTACAACATCTGTTCTATTACAGCGTTAAAAGCCAGAGTCTGTATGTCAGCTGAGGCTTGCCTTCAGGCCAAATTTTTATCCTGTGTGGAGTGTGATCTTGCAAGCAGAGCCTCAAGCCTACCCAAGAACATCCAAGGGCAAGTGTTATCCCAAATATAGCTGGAAAGGCTGCCTGTAGGGAGTCTTTTTGTGGGACATGAGAGAAACAAATAGCTGATATGTTTGGGTAGCTTCTACAGTCTGGTACAGTCTCTGTGTAATCTGATGCATCTATAGGACACCATCAGAGCTTTAGGCAAAGCTTTATGAGACCTTCCACTAATCTGAGAGTGGAACCACCTAATTACAGGTCAGGTTAGATCATAACAGAAAACCAAAAATATTGCGATAACTGGGGTTTGGGTTTGGTTTTTTTTCTGTTGTTGAAATTAAGGGCTATGGACCTATTAAGATTATGAAAACTAAAGGATTTTTTTTATGCATCCTTGACTCTTACACAGCAGTTTGAGACTTGGTGGTGGGTTGTATTCCTCTCTCAGACGATGAAGATATCCATTCTTTTATGTTAAGCAAAATTGATAATTTGTTACTAAAGTTCTATTTTCAAGTCCTTAGGAGGACTTTTCTTGTCTTCCAGGAGAATCCCTTTCATAATTGTTCTTTAGTTTATGTACCTGACAGTTATAATTGCTTTTTATTATTCTAAGTATGTTCTTATGTATTCTCTATGCTATTGGATTTAGTAGCTAATAGATTTGATATTATAAAGGGTGGAGATTCAGAGAAGTTTAAAAATGATTGTGATGTCGATGACATGGGAACAGTAAAATCTAAAAATATGTCTTGTATTGGACATTAATGCTTCTTAAAGCTAAATGCTTTTATAACATGAATGCACCAGTAAAAATGTAGAAAAAAAAATCCAGCCAATGTAATCCTTCTTCCATCTTCCTTTTCCCAAGAATTTCATTTCCCAAGAGCTACATTACACTATTTTTATATCTTAGTGTAAATCACATATGTTTTTATTATGCCCATGTTTCTTCATTTCCCCAGTGAATGCACTGAATGGATTAAACAAAATATCTTTAAAATGTCTGGTACAAAAAGTTCTGGTACAAAAAGTTCTGAGTTAAAATCCTGGGTAAATTCCTAAGTAAAAAACCTTCTTGTTTTAAACTGACTCATTGGTATAAATTATGATGTCCCACACCACACTGTTAATGGCAACCTAGGGCCAGACAAAGCTTTCACAGTCATAAAGAGTATAGATGAGTACAATTTGCAAAAGGACACACTGATGCTGGGGCAAGTTCAGACAGGGAACAGACCTACGAAAAGCTGCTTTAGGAACACTTCTGTCAAAAAGCCTGAACCATCTTGTTGATTACATCATATTTTTTCTCAATTTGTGACATTAGTTTTCTAAGTGCTGACTGACTTCCCTNAGACCTACGAAAAGCTGCTTTAGGTACACTTCTGTCAAAAAGCCTGAACCATCTTGTTGATTACGTCATATTTTTTCTCAATTTGTGACAACATTAGTTTTCTAAGTGCTGACTGACTTCCCTGCCATAGCTTTCACATTGAAACTTAACAGGCTGAGAAAGCTGTGACAGCAACAAATGTGCTGTTCAAGGGCTACTTTTCACCTCAGGACAGATTTCTTTGAGTAACTGTCCCCTAACAACAGATCACAATTACAGAAACAAAAGCATTTTCATCTTGCTTACAAATTCAGGTGGAGTTTTGTCAATTTAGTTTAATGTTCTCCTGATACTTTAGATTAAACTTGGAAAAAAACTGTACAGGAGTCTCTCAGCTCTGTAGGAGGGGAACTGTCTGATATAACCTGTTTTGTGTGGAGAAGGATCTGGCTGACCACTTTTACCTTTACTCTAGTGGAAGGAAAATTCTGCTGGCCATAAATAAGAAACTGCTGTGAGCAGCAGCACTGCTGAAGCCTTATTTTGACTAGAATTTTGTCTTGTGATTGGATTCTGCTGTTGGGAAAGGGTTAGCCCCCACTAAAGCTTTTCCAGCATTTAAAACATCTTGTGCACATTTGAAGGTTCTCCATAGTGGAGATACGAATAGCATTTCCCACCCTTACTGTGTTCTTGTTCCATGAGGCTTGTAAGAACTTAATATCTGTCAGGCCTTTGAGTCTCTGTCAGATTTGATGAATACAAGCTCAGACTCAAAGCAGACTCAGAAATTGCTGCACAGACACATGCTGCAATTATATATGCCTCGTTCGCTTCTGAAGCCAGGTTAAACTCAATGCATCACTTTAATACATGCCTACAGCTCTTCTCCTGAATGAAGACTGGGCAGGCTCTTTCCTCATCTCAGCTGAGTAACTGCTTTTACTACTTACAAACCACAGAATTCCCGCTGTGGACCTCACACATGATCCTACGCAACAGTAAACTAAGCAAATCCAATTTTAGGTACAGGACTTCATAAAGAAATATTTTGCTAAGCACCTATTAGGGGAACTGTTATCTTCATTAAGAAGAGCATAAAAGTTTTCTTTAGAAGAAAAATGAAATAAAAAATAAGTCTACTTGAGCTTAGCATAAAACATATTAATGGATGATGGATATAAATATTTCAGACTTTGCACCCCATTCATATAGGAGTAAATCAGTGTAGTGACTTTACTTTCACCTAGTTTCAGATGTGCACAGCCTTGAACATTACATTATCCATGTTTTGTGGATTTTCCTCCCAGACAGAAATACTACAAGTTCAGAATAACACCTCAGGTATAGACCTATACAGGCCTCACTGTTAGATCTGTCAGATAGCTTCAAAAAGGCCGATATACTCATGACCAGTTCTACAAACAAGTTTTATCATAATTTTTTTTTATTTTAACCCCACACTTTTAACTGAAATAATACCATAGAACACTAATAAACTGATTAGGCTTTTTCCAAAAAAGCTCCATGCAGAAAGGGGCCATGCTATGAGATATATTATTCCATATAGATGAAGACCACAAGTCTTTCATCATAGTGTAGCCGTGTTTACAAGCATGCATCCCCCCTCTCACTCCATCTTTATCTGCCCCCATCACATGACCCAAAATGCAGTCTCACTCAGTGGCTTGATAAACTTCAGAAAGCTAAGGCAAACTTTTTCTATAATTTTTCTGTAATTGAAAGCTACATTTCCCTTGTGCTGTTTCCAAGGAAATATGACAGGATCAGTATGACAACATTGGAATAGACACATGGATTAGATATTCATCAATGCACTTTACTATTTTAATCAGACTGTAGCATGTAAATAAGCTTTTATATGTATACCAAAGCTTGAATAGCTATGACAACATTGATCACTGCAGGGTGACTAAATCGGGTAGACTAGATAGTCACATAGATAGTAATTAACAATAAGATCACTGACTCAAAGTGAAACAGTAGGTAATCATAGAATCAGAAATTTTTAGGTTAGAAAAGACTTTTAAGATCAAGTCCAACCGTTAACCTAACACTGCCAAGTCCACCATTAAACCCTATCCCTAAGTGCCACATCTAGACATATTTGACATACTTCCAGGGATGGTTACACAACCATTTCCCTGGGATATCTGTTCCAGTGCTTGGGGTTACATGGGGTTGTTGTGACTCAAGTGTAGGACCTGGCACTTGGTTTTGTTGAATCTTATACCATTGGCCTCAGCCCATCGATCCAGTCTGTCCAGATCCCTCTGTAGAGCCAACCTACCCTCAAGCAGATCAACACTCCTGCCCAAGTTGATGTCATCTGCAAACCTACTGAGGGTACACTCAATACCCTTGTCCACATCATAGATAAAGGTATTAAACAGAA
>VXBO01013373.1:45086-95095 GCA_013400135.1 Rhinoptilus africanus | reverse complement strand
CTGACTGGTTGTCCTGCATGTGCCATGTAATGGCACTCTAGATTATCTGCTCCATAGCCTTCCCAGGCACCAAGGTCAGATTGACAGGCCTGTTATTCCCTGGATCCTCCTTCTGGCCCTTCTTGTAGATGGGTGTCACATTTGTTAACCTCCAGTCAACCAGGACCTCCCCGTTTAGCCAGGACTGCTGGTAAATGATGCAAAGTGGATTGGTGAGTACTTCTGCCAGCTCCCTCATTTTCCTTGGGTGGATCCCATATGGCCCCATAGAATTGTGTGTGTCCCTGTGGTGCAGTAGGTCACTAACTATTTCCGATTGGATTATGGGGGCTTCATTCTCCTCCCCATCCCCATCTTCCAGCTCAGGGGGCTGGGTACCCTGAGAACAACTGAGGTAAAGGTGGCATTAAGTACCTCAGCCTTTTCCTCAATCTTTGTTACTATGTTCCCCCCACATACAATAAAGGATGGAGGTTCTCCTTAGCCCTCCTTTTGTCGCTAATGTATTCATAGAAACATTTTTTATTGTCTTTTATGGCAGTAGCCAGATTAAGTTCTAGTTTGACTCTGTCCCTTCTAATTTGCTCCCTGCACAGCCTCACAGTATTCTTGTAGTCAAAGACTGCCATCCTGAAGTCTAAGGTGGCAGTTCTGCTAATCCCCTTTCTTACTTCTCCAAGAATTGAAAATTTTATGTGATTGCAATGCTCCAACCATCATATTACGTCAGGTCCAGTGGGGCACCTTCCCTATTTGTCTCACTCAGCAGCTGTGTCAGGATGTTATCTTCCACAGACTCCAGGGACCTTCTAGACTGTTTCCTCTCTGCTGTATTGTATTTCCAGCAGACATCTGGTAAGTTGAAGTCCCCCATGAGAACATGGGCTAGAGATTGTGAGACTTCTGCCAGTTGCTTATGGAATATTTCATTTGTCTCCTCATCCTGGTTGGATGGTCTATAACAGACTCCCACCCTGAGATCTGCCTTGTTGACCTTCCCCCTTATTCTCACACATAAACACTCAACCCTTTCATCATCATCATCAAGCTCTAGACAATCAAAACAATCCTAAAACCTTTCCAACTTGATAACATTCAGTTTAACAGCTCTACTATCACATTTAATTATTGAACTAATTCTTTTGTCTCCGCAATTTATTGCCCTCAAGAGCACATTCACTATACAGCATGGATTAATCAATAGGTTATGTCTAGGATAACTGAATTGTCTGCTGGATTTTATTCAGGATTTAAAGTTGTATGACCAAAGGGAAAAAAATTAACTTTTTCCTCTTCTTTTTTTCCACACAAAGTATATATTACGTTTTATATGTGTATGGCAAAAACATAACTTAATTTCCTACAGAGTATGTAGAGAATAGCAGAAGTCTTATTTTTGGTGACTATTAAACTTTTAGTTCCCATAAATGTTATTTGATCCAAGACCTGAAAAAAGACAAAAAGATAAAACTAGCATACAGCAGTTATTCTGAAGTCTTGATGCTTGATGTACAGTTGGAGGTCTTTCCCAGATAAGTCTCAAATGCATGCCATCCCAAACTTGAAGAATATAGCTGATTTGCATCTGTGTCCAATATTTATAAGTCCATTAAGGTATGTTGTCATGTTGGCTTTCTGCTTTTAAAAAGTTAGTTGAGAAAAAAATCAGTAGTTTTGGCTTAAATTTCAAAGGTTACTTTGTCAAGGCTACTGTTGTTGTGACGAAAAGAAGAAAAAGTAATGTCCTTAGAATTTATTGCATTTTTTTAATGCTCATTTGAGTTGAATATTCAGAAAGTCAAAAGAAGAAATAATAAAAACAACAAACCACAAGGTTGTTGGCATTTTTTGGCTTTGATTATAGTCTTTGCTATTAATCTTCACTCTCTGAACCCTCATTTGTATTGTAAGACACCAGTTTCACCTATTTAAGTGGTGATAAGTACAGATGTGCGTTAGTTATAACACAACTATGTTGCATAAAGTTTTAATTATGTCTCAACTAAAGCATGCACTTTGGTGTGTCAGGACTCTAACAGAAGTCTTCAGGTAGTGGAAATTACAGCATCATGCAGGCTAAAGGCTAACTTTTCCAAGTTCTGGGCAGCGAGTTCTCCAGGCCCTTTCAGTTGTCTGCTCCTGTCTCCTTATTCTTCCACCATAAGCTGGAATCGCTTTCCTCCTCCACTGTGCCATATATAGTCAAATATGACTTCATCTTTTTTCTGACATTCTTTATCAGCTTCTTGTCAAAAACATTGGACAAAGATATGCCATCCAATGCACTTGACCTCCAGCTTCAGAAGGCATTTTTCACCTTAGTCTTTTTGAAAAATATTATAGGTAGTGCTGCAGCCCTATTCCCTGAGAACATACCACCGCCTAGTCTTGTTCTGTGGCTTATGCTGTGCAAACTACTGCCAGATCTGTGAACAGTAGTGAGCTTGTATAAGACCAACAGGTTTCAAAGTCTTCAGTTTCTTCTGAATGTGGTGTTGTCCGTGTCAACAAAAATGTCACAGCAATCTTCCAAACCTCTACCTCTCTCTCTCCTGTTCCCTTCTTGAATTTGCACAGATATCAAGAAAATGTAAAGTGAATAGTATCTAGATATTCTCTCTCTCTTATCATTCTTTGAAAAGAATATTAAGCTGATTCTTTTGTTTTGTTTTGTTTTACAAACTGTCCTAGTAATTGAATACCCATGTATACTTTTTTGATCATGTACAATTAGCATGACTGCTCTAGAATCAACAGAGATAACCCATTCTGCTGGCCAACGTATTTGACAAATAAGTATATTCCATAACTGAGTAGATTACCCTCCTTGCACATGTGTATGCATACACGCATGCAAGCAAAGTGATTGTGAAAGGGTGGTATAGCTTCAATTAAGGTCACATTTTCAGCTCAACTTCTATGTGAGAAACCTGGAAGTTAATGCATTTGGATATAGTTTTACTAAAGTGGTACATCTTGATAAATTCATTTATTGGAAACTGCACTGTCAAATCACAACTCATCCCTTGGAAAAATATATCAGATCAAATATGTAAAAGACCACGTACCAGAAAGTGTGATTAACATGAGATAAACAAGTGGTAAAATTCCAAAGCTATCTCAGTCAGTCCTCTTTCAAAGTTAATGGTTCAATATATAAACATGCATTGCTTAGAAAACAGAGTAGGTGCAGCTCCCTACATCAGTTTGACAGTGGGTAGCCTCACTGATTTTTCACTGGCATCCAACAGATCATAAAAGTCCTGTTGACAAAATAGTCAACTTGTTCAGGTTCATTGCCTGAAAGCCAAATGTTAGGACTTCTGGTGGCACTCAGTGAACTTTGATCTTCCTTTTACATGCTACTCTATATCCCAAATGCAGCAATAATGAAGAACATTTAAGTAAGAGCAGAACTGTATTGTAATAGATTAAACCTGAAACAGTTCTGAAAATTGAGGAGGAAAGATTGCTTTTTAATTGGCTTGTTGGTTTTCAAAAGCTCTGTAGTAGTTAGAAAAACAAAGTAGCGTAACTAATTTTCAGGCGGGGTGAATTATAGTAGTTCTACTGCTTTCAGTACAGCTGTGAAAATTTTTTATAACACAGCAGCTACCCCCAATATGCAAACTGAGACTCTGCAAATGTAGGAACATATGGTTGACGGTAAAACCAAACTTGTACTCATCAGTTATTTCATTACCCTCTTGTTTAATCATCACCCTCTTTTTTAAATGCAAATATGTTCCAATAAACCATAAATTACAATTTTACATGACCATTGTGTCTGAAACTAGAAAGTATAACCAGAACATTGAAATTTACAATACAGATATCAAAAGTATCAATTTCCCCACAACCTCTCCCAGAACTTTTCCATAAAGATTATCTTCCTTGTGATCCAGGTCAGTACCCAGTGGTCTGTCTGGCAACTGCATCGCTTGCTTTGGAATAACACCAAGGAACTAGCTGATACAGCCTGCGAGGTCCTATGTAGGAGGGGTTTATGTTATTTTAAACTAAGGAAAATAATCACTAAATTATTTTGGCTTATAGAATGCAACTGCAGAACTTCAGACTCAACAGGGCAAGACATTTATCTTGGATCTGACAGGATGTCTCTTTCTGAAACTGAAATTTTGTGGTTCTGTTACATGACCACATAGCCGAAGCCACATAGATGTTAATATATTTGGCTACACTCTCATATCTGGTATGTGAGCATCTGCAGTGACCTGAAGTGAACTAGCAAATTCTGATAAGTAAGAAAATAAAGATGGGTTTTTAAATAATAGTGAGTAGATATCTAGACATGTCTCAGCTGAGGGGTCTGTGCCAGTCTGAAAGGGAATCAACAGAAAGATATACATTCTGACTCAGGGGAAAAACAGTGTTCGACAGAAATACCAGAAATACTGCCACTATCTTTATACTTCTGTCTTGCTTTGTAACATTTTGTGGTTAACAGTGACTGCTATTAATTACTAAAAGTAATATCTACTTACATGGCAGCAGTCTGTTAATAACAAGCAATATACTTATGAAGCAGTGTTGTATTTGAATGGCAACATAAGATATGTAGTTAAAAAAAAGGGGGGTGTTTTCACTGTTGTCCTTCCTTTTGAGCCTTTTCCTTGCCTTCATAACCACTTTCAAAAGCGGTACCCTGGTCCACTGGTTTGGTCATAGTGGCAAAGACTTAATATTGTGGCAAAAACTTCCTTGTAAGCAAAGGAAGAATGAGTTAGAGGGAACCAGACAGAGATTCTTTATATATATACATATTTATATATATATATACACACACACACATACGTGTTTTTTACAGGAAATGTGGCTAGAGAAAAGAGAGCTTGGGTCCTTTGAAGCCTCATATTTTTGTAGCTATTACAGGCAACTTTCTCAAAGGAACATCAAGAACCTCACACACAGGACCTTATTATTACATTCTTATTATTGTATATAAATACTAGAAGGGAGGGTGCAAAGAGGATGGAGCTAGGCTCTTTTCAGTGGTGCCCAGTGACCAGAAAAGAGCTAATGAGCACAAACTGAAACACAGGAAACCTTCTGAGCACGAGGAAACACTTTTTCACTGTGAGGATGACTGAGCGCTGGCACAGGCTACTCAGGGAATTTGTGGAGTCTCCATCCTCGGAGATACTCAAAAGCTGTCTGGCCATGATCCTGGGCAAGAGGCTGTAGGTGTCCCTGTTGAGCAGGGGAGTTGGATGACCTCCAGATGTCCCTTCCAATCTAGACCATTCCGTGATTCTGTGGTTCTGTGACTGAGACAGGATTACAATAGAGGGTCAAGCTTACCTTTACAGTTCCTTCACCCTTTGCCTTCATCCATAACTGATTCTAATAGTACAACAATTGTAGAAGAGTTGAGCAAGTGTCTTGAAAAACAAAGGGAACAGAAAGAGTACAAGCACAATATTTTGCAGGAGAGGAACATAAATTCTTGAGAGACAAAAAAGATGAAAAGGAGTCCAGATAGGTCACATAGTAATATACATGAAAATTATCTGTATCTGTATCTTTTAAAAATATCAATTAATAGATTTTAAAGTATTTGTTTTTCCCATTTTTTCTTATCCTTTCATTTCGAAACACTTTTCGTAGTGAAGAGAGCCATAGATTTACTTCCCATTTGGAAGTCCCATTTTATTTTCAACAAAACATACCATTAAGGAGAAGTAGTCTAAAAATCCAAGGACTGAATAGCTCTTGCTATGTAAACTGACAGACTGCTCAGGTGGTTAACCGTGATAGTGGGGTGATGCAACAAAAGCCTACAGGCCTGTGTTCTCCTCTCAGTCAATGCTGCTGAGATACATTTGTATTATGCACATATTTTTTTTTTTTAATTTAACTTATCCAGTTGTGACCTTATAATGACAAAAATTTTCTTTTCGGGACTACATGATCCAAAATGCGCAAGCATAATAAATTCATTCAAATTATGCAACCACTCTGGAATCCCCATAAACATTAAATCAGTATGTGGTAACAGATTTTTTTTCTGAACAAGAGCTGCTCAGTCTAGTTTTGAAGCAGTTGGTGAAGCATTTGCTAACAGCAGGACCTCATGCTACTTGATCCAGCTTTGCCTATGTGGCAGCTACAGATATTTCAGACTAAAGATTGGATATTTATTGCTCATTTATTTCCATTAAGAAAAGTCTGAAATAAGCATTTGTATTTGTACTTAGTCCAGTAGCGGGACGGAATGAAAATACAAGCCTAATTCTCCAGCATGCTTGCTGCATCCAAATACAACAACCACCAATGAGACGTGGAGCACTTCAATTAGGAATGGTTGTAGTTTACTCTCTTGGGGAAAAACAAATAGTGGACACAAGGCAGAGAAATAATACACTGAAAAGTGAGGAAAAAAGCACATGCCCTCCACAGACAACTGGAAAAATAACATACTTCCCTTTGGAAATGAAAATTTATTTTACTGTTGGGTCATTAACTGCTAACAGGACTGTAAGATTTACTTACCATAGCCACTAATGACATTAACTAACTGCGCAATTTTTCTAGTGAAAAGGAGACTTCATATAGGCCAGAGAAAGTTAGTTCAAAAGGGATTGCAAATACGTTGTGAACTCTGATTATTTTCATGCACCACTTTTATGGGGTTTTTTTACAACGGTGTCTTTTTAACTCATGAAAGCAACACAACAAAATTGTTTTGATACACAAGTAATTCTTTTAAAAGACGCATTAATGCACATTATCTCATTGTAAAATTAAACATGAAGCCATGCCTAATATCTCTGAATTATAATTCTGGGGTAGTTTAAAAACACAATAAATTTATATTTCATGGTTTCTGGAATTTTATAAAAATATTATTGCCACCTAATGTTAAGGCAGCATTTTCTAGTTTAGCTTTGTATAGACTGCCTTAACAGTCTGCCAGGAATTGTTTGTCTCCTCGCCGGTAAAGCTGATAAGGTAGAATTCAGCCTTGAGCATTAAGTTGAAATTTGTGTATTCCTGTACTGCCCAGTTCTAGTACTTTGATTGAGATCAGACACAAGCATACAGCAAAATTTCATCTGAACCAATGAAACATCCTGCCTGACTGATATAAAATAAATACTTTTTCATGACTGGATAATGCACACATGCGCTATTAATGATTGTGGAACCACATTTTTTTGTGGTTCCTAATTACTGAAGCAGAATACACTTATTCTTAAAACACTTAAGCTTATTCTTAAAACACTTAAAAAAATCTATTAAAAAAATCTTTACTGTTGTTCAACACATATTAAAATACAGTCTCAGAACTTTATTTGATGATTTCTCAGCCACATTTTAACTGAATACTTCCACGAATTGGATAGGACTTGGAAGGTCACCTATTCTACATCAAAAGATATTTATCACATTATTCTCTTTTTTTGTAATACAAAAATGTTCTTGCATCCATCTAAATCTAGATATGCCAATGGTTATTCAATAACGAAACTGAACACATTAGATTTTGACAATTTTTAAGCCATTTCAGTAATGTTCCTTTAATCCACTAGTGTGAAATTGTCTACAAATGTCTCCCTCCTATGTTACAAACAGTTTGAAGCAGAGAAAATTACCTACTACAAACTCCATACATAAACTTTCCAGATTGAGTCTTCTGTCATACATTAAAGTGTATCAGTGAAGTCTACAAATACTCTAGTCATTTTTTTCTATGTTGGAAAATAAATACAGTAATTAAAAGGTGGTTTCTGAGTCTGCTGAAGAAGAGAAGTGGAATGTACTATTTGGGAGGTACAAACAGCAATTGCCTCTCTTATTTGTTGCTCTGCATGACTCGTGTCATTATTCATTTCTGTATGGATAACTGTGTCATATATCTGTGTCACTTTTTGTGGTGGATGTAGAAGTATTCCAATATTTCTGACTTCGATATCAGTGTTTCTGTGTAGGGACATAGTAAGAAAAAAAGTAATGCCAGATATATGTATTTGTTTATCTTTATTTCCAAACTGCATTTTGATATTACTTCACATCCTGTTTATTCAATATCATAATTATCTTTAATTCACACAGACTTACTTCTATGTGGAATTATAAATCCTTCCACTTGTTCAGAGGATCGGGTCCTGACTGCTGAAATTATTCTACTTGACTGACAGACTTTCATTTTTTTCTTTCGGTTTCTTTTCTGTTGAAAACTGTGAAATCTAATCAAGTCCACAGAAGATTTACATATTAGACATATTGCTCCATCATTTATGTATTGATGTGCTAGGAATATTTCCAGTGTTCACTCTCTTCAGAAAAGAAACAATGCTTTACAGAACACATCTGGTTTCAACTTTTGGAAATTTAGATCAAGGGAAAGGTAAATTGAAACTACATTTGAATACTTGTCACATTTTTCTACTTAATTTCTAAGAGGAACCCAAGCTGAGGGAGGAAACAGATTAATAGTATGCCTAAACATGATCCTTCTCCACTTTTTTCTTCATGTTTTTGTAATTTCAACATATTTATGACAGTCATGCTCCTGAAAAGGTTTTAAAATTCCTTTCATATTGAAGGTGAAAATGAATGGGAATTTATTGCTTAGCTTCTGAATCAAATTCACTTATGACAAAATGTGTTTTAACTCTCAAAATGAAGCCCAGCAAAGTACCATCTGCTAAATGTATTATCTAAACGCAGCATCAGTAGGCACTGTATCTAAAACACGATTACAAAATAAAAGGATATTTTTTAAGGTAGACACTACTTGACTGTTTTCTTTATATGGACTGCTCTAGTGACTACCTTTCTCTTTCTACAGTTTCCTACATTCCATAGGAATTTCTTCCATTCCATACATTGATCAATGGAGCTACTGTTTGAATTACAGCAGTCTGGATTCACAGTTTGTGAAAGATGTTTTTCTAGGTGCAGATCTTTAAAAAAATCAGCCACTGCTATGTTTTAACAATTTTTCTGTGCAGCTCCACTTCATTTGCCCCCAGCATACTATGGGTTATGAGAGGCCATGAGGAGTAAAGCTATTTATTTTAGAATCACATTTAATAACTCACATTTTTAAGCACAGATTTTGCAAACCATATTTAGAACTGAGAGCAGTCAGAATTCTATGCTTATTTAACATACTCTCCAGACATGCATTTCATATCAAATTGTTTTCTAATGCCAGAGAAATAAGCACATAATGTAGGAATATCTGATTAAAGCATAATTGAAAAGTAGCCCCTTAAAATAGTTACTTCATTTATTTATCAAAAATGTCATATTATTTTTCAATCCTTTCTCTTCAATGCTCACATCAGAACCACTGAAAATAATAAAATGAGATACAGCTGTTGCTTCTTCCTTGACCATATAGTACAAACCCTTCCAGCTACAGACTCCAGGGACTGGAATCCAGTGTTATATCAGGGCAGAACTGAGTAACAGTGTACACAGAAGAGAATGACATTGACAGTGCTGCTTGCAGGATCATCTTATAGAATCATAGAATCGGTGAGGTTGGAAGGGACCTTTAAGATCATCAAGTCCAACCTTTAACCTGCCCTGACAAAAACCACTTCTAAACCATGTCCCTAAGCACCTCATCTACCCTTTTCTTAAACACCTCCAGGGATGGTGAATCCACCACCTCCCTGGGCAGCCTATTCCAATGTTTAATAACCCTTTCAGTGAAAAAATGTTTCCTGATATCCAATCTAAACCTGCCCTGACATAACTTGAACCCGTTTCCTTCCCAAGAAGCATTGTGCTTTGCTTTCAGTTGCCAGGCTATGGGTAATGCCATGTATATCAACTAGTTAGAAGTGTTAAAAGATTTATCTCCAAGGTACATGGAGATAAATACGAGGTACATCACATCTAGGAAATTCAAGGCTAACCAAAGCCAAAGCTCATCTGATCATGGTCATGACCCATTTAAATGGGAAGTTGGTAGACACTATCTTCAGACTTCCTCTCCTTCTGACCTGCATTTCTATGATTTTGTTTTACAGGTGGACAATCATCTTTTGTAGCTGTCATTACTCACTCATACACTACTATGAAAATTATTGGCATTCTAAAAGACACTAGGAGGTAACAAGTCTGCTCTGAGGACTTCCTGGTCACATTGTGAAAACTTTTATACATACACATGAAGTCAAGAACATTGATTTCATAGAGAAGTAACTTGCCTTTAGAAAAATCTTGGGAGGAGTGGAAGAGTGGTAGACAGCATTTCTTTTAAAGAAGATACTTAAAAAAAAGGTCTATAGGAAAACAAGGTGAGTAGGAGTTATAATAAAAAAGAAACATGGAAGATGTCTCAGGCTCCTGGGCTTCTATGAACATCCCTGCCATTAATTTTATGGTCAATATCAATACTACAAACACTGAAACATTCATACAGCTTTGCTTGCCAGGCATTTTCCATCCTACTAACTCTTATGGGCACAATCCTGGGAAGTTTGGAAGAACTGCTTCCCAAGTTCTGCTTCTGTCAGTTCCAGGAGATACTGGACCTTTTCAAGCCTCTTCTCAAAATATCAGTAGGCTGTAGGATGGTGGTTTTTTAGACTCTGGTTCAGAATTGCACTTAGAGATGTGCCTTTTGGGAAGTCACTCCACTGATGTGAGTACTCATGTTTCTAAAAGCAGGGACATGCTGAAATACTCTCCTGAAATGAGGCTGTGCTATCTTCTTATTCATAATCATCTCATTATTAGCAAAGTAATGTGAAATTTCCAAAACAGATCCCTGGTAATCAAAATTGTGTGGTTAAAAGGCTGAACATCTTGGTCCTTTTAAGAAAATGATAAAGTTTTTCTCTGTTATATGATGATATCCTCTTTGTTCTTGCCAACAGACATTTTTATTTTCTGGCTGAATTTATGTTGAATTCACATCTCATTGAAGTTTCACATAGCTTTAGCAAAGGAATCCTACATGACATCATTACAATAAAAGGCTTACAGAAGTCCTACTGATAGGTAGCATTAAATCCCCCCAGAGTAAAGCTAATAAAGGATGATTTATTCAAAAGGAAAAGTCAAAGCACATATGTGTGAAGAGTTACTAAAACAGATGTTTCTTAGACACAGAAAGGTTTGTCCGGCTCTGTGTTACAGGGTAATAGCAGAGCTATCTGTCCTTGTATTTCTTACAGAACTGATTTATCAAGCCCTTGTATATTCTTTGATATGACTGCAGTCAGTAGGAAATCAGACTTTTACATCATCACTGATCATATATGCTATGGAATGGATCATATAATGAAAAATATTTTCCACACAGCAGGGAGATTTTGTTGATAATTACCACGCTTAATATGGTTGTAAATACTAACGGCACTCTAAGTGATATAGTCCAGCACACTCTGCAGAAGCAAATCATGACAGACACTAACCGCATTTATGTTAGTCTTCCTTTCACAAATAGCATTATTCTAGAAGGACTGTGGAGTAAAATTTTTCCTTTATCTTGTTACCTGTAACATTTCTATCAATCGACTCTCCTACATTATCTTCACTCAATGATAGGGGGCTTTTTGCTGATGTACAAGATATACAAGAAATAATTTTGTATAAATACAATCTCAAAAGCCTCAGAATATATATTCCTCTGTCATCTGTAACAGTGAACATGAAAATGAGTACATGGCAAAGCAAATATTTTGAAAAAGGTTCCCAAGAAGCCAAAAAGTTTAAGACACTGCAACAGTATTGAAGGCAGCATGGAGAGAATGTGTAGGGAGAAAAAAAGACAAATGAAGTAAATGTTACAGAAAGAAATTTTATAATGCACGTCCTTTAACTACCAGCTCACAGAAGTCCTGCAGAATCTTGCTGAAAACATTGCAGGGTATAATCCCAAGCAAGTCTTGGTATTATAATACTCAGACTACTTTTGCATTTTAAATGTATATTCTTTTTAAAAAGCAAGCAGTAAGCCTAGCAAATGTATCGCAAAACTACTTAGCAACAGTTTACCTGCTTGAGATAAACCCGACTGCATGTCAGCACACATCCCTGAGGCTCTAGGATTTACTATGGCATTTACCATATTTCAAGGAAGAGACAGTGGCTCTGAGATGGGGACTGATGTCTGACTGCAGTATAATTTTTTATTTATTCATTTTTATACTGCTCAGTAGCAGTATATCATAGAATCATAGAATGGTTTGGGTTGGAAGGGACCTTAAAGATCATCTAGTTCCAACCCCCCTACCATGGGCAGTGACACATCCCACTAGACCTGGTTACTCAAAGCTCCATCCAACCTAGCCTTCAATACTTCAAGTGATAGGGCATCCACAACTTCTCTGGGCAACCTGTTCCAGTGTCTCACCACCTTCACAGTAAAGAATTTCTTCCTAATATCTAATCTAAATCTACCTTCTTTCAGTTTAAAACTGTTACCCCTCATCCTATCACTACGCTCCCTGACAAAGAGTCCTTCTCCATCTTTCTTGTAGGTCCCCTCTAGGTACTGGAAACCTGCTATAAGGTCTCCCCAGAGCCTTCTTTACTGCAGGCTGAACAACCCAGGATCTCTCAGCCTGTCTTCACTGGAGACGTCTCCACCTCTGGACCTGCTCGAGCAGGTCCATGTCTTTCCTGTGCTTATTTTCCTGCTTTTGAGTATTCTGTCTGATTGTAGAATACCATCAGATGCTTGAAACAGTGGCAGCAGCATATCTTTATTCTGCTATTTTTTTATCTGCTGTAGAGGCATCATAGAAATGTTTTTCCTTTGACTAATTGCTTCTTACATAACTTCTTGTAACAAAGAGAGTAATAACTATATTCAAACTCCTGCCTAGTCTGGCTTTCCATGTCCAGCCAAATTCACAAAATATAACACCCTTTAGTGAAAAAAGAAATTCTGCATTGTGAACCTGGATTGAGCTCTTTGGCCGTTATTGCAAAGGGATTTGCAATGTATGGCATATTTCTCTCATTCGAATGCAATTAAAATTGTTTGTGCAACTTCTTATAAAAAGTAGAAACACAAATCAGCTCTCAATTCTACAAGAGATTTCACACTTCTCATATGATTCAAGGAAAGAGAGACCTCACAGACTTCTGGTTATCTTTATGGTTATTATTACCCAAACACAAGAAATCAGTTACTTGGCAAATTTCATGAGACAGGTTTTGATTGCAAGAAAAACTTAAGACTGGTCAAATGAAATTCCCTTTCAATATTTACAAAGTTTGTAATTTACAACAGTTTTTTCTTCTTTCTTCTTCAAGGGCCAAACTTTTATCAGAACTTCTGAAAACAAAATTTTGCACCAAATCCACAGTCTCTCTATACAGGTCACTGAAAATGCATTTCTGTGATTTAGGGCTTCTATAAAATACCAACAGTTCTTATAAGGTCCCTAGCCATTTTAAAAAGAAATATTTTGTGTTCAAAAATTTGTATGTGTTCAGCACACCAGGAAATCCATATTAATCTGTGGAATTCATAGGAATTTTTGTGAAGCTTTCAGAATTACGCTGGACAACCTCTAATTTCTGTGCAGTGAAGACAATCTTGACCTAACTGTGTTGACTGGACCCCATTGTCTACTGAACATTTCCAACTCAAGCACAGAATGACTGAACCACTCATTAGTTATGTACTGCAACAGTTTGGTCATATCCCAGTCACTAATGTTGAAAAGAATGGTGAGAAGATTCAGTACATTCTGTTTGCCCTCACTCTTTTCTATGTGCAGTTTGCATTTTCAAGGCTGTTCTGGGTCTTCATGATGCTACTATGGGCCTACCACACTGCATGGTTTAGAATCCAAGCTAGCAGAAAATAGCAAAGATTTCAATCCTTCTGGTCCCACTTTTCCATTGTTTTTTATTAATTTTAGCATTCAACTTTTTCTTTTCTAGCAGTAAATACAACATACAGCTACTCCCTTATTCAGGTACATAGCTGTGATTTTTTTTCCTGATAGATGTGAGAAAGAATTTTCTAATAAAGTGAATTTTCAAAAAAACCCGCTGATTAAAGATTTTAGAAAGCATGTTAATGTAAATGAACTGCCAAAACACAAGCATGCTTTTGACAGAACTGACATGCTATGTAAAATTGGATACCAAACAATAAAACTATAATGGATTCTTTCAATTCGCCTGGACGTCTAGAGTTCATGGCTTCATGACAGTCCCATAATACAGAGTTCCCCAGAGACAGGGGCTTCCAGAGTTCTGCTTTCAGCTCCACAACAAGCAAAGAAGCCCTGAAAGTAAGCTGGGAGCTGGGAAGACCCATCACTTGGACCAGTAAAACCTGTACTAACCTTGACTTCAAAGCAGGGAAGATGAAAATCTCAAGAAGTCTTTCTACCTTCCACACCTTTGAGCCAGCATTCCTAGAAGACCTGAATTAAATGCTATGAGCATCTCACATCATGGTTGATAGCTCCTCTGAGGTCTGCATCTTGTGGCTGACACAGAGCTGAGAGTTTGACTCTCAGGAACCACAGATGAACCAGAAGATGTCAGAAAAGGTTTTCAAGGCTCAGTAACATTTCAGAATTTACTGAGGAAAGTGAGGGAATGTTGAGAAAATGTCAAAGTTTGACTTTACATTTTAAAAAATCCAAATTATTGCTATTATTATTTTTGAGAATATGGTAGAATTCCTCAAGGAATGCAAATGCTGATTTTTGTCTAAATTAATGTCTAAATCTATAGAAAGCTGATTCTGCAGTCGTTCCAGGAGGAAACTTGAAAGCAAGGCAAACATAAGCCTTTTTAAGGAAGGCAAAGGTACGAGCTAAAAAAAATTATGTTTAGCAGGTTCGCCTTGGCCTTGGCATAACTTCAAATGCAAGGATATACCCAGCAGTAATTAGGCCAAATTTGGTCTGCAATAGAAAGAAAATAAGTAAATAAAAACCCTAGCACAGCCTCAGCAAGTGGCAACTTTTTCTGTACACCATGAGTCACACCGTTACCAACAAAGCCCACACCCACTTCCTGTCTCACAAGACTTCTACTTGCTCCAGCCTTCAGTGATGGCTGGTACCCAAAGCAGAGTACAAGAAAATATGAAATGAGCAATTATAGAATAGGCTGCCCATAGGGAAACCTAAATCCTTCAAATCTTGCAAAATCCTTGCATGTTTTCTCTGGTCGGCTTGCATCTGGAGGAACAAGAGTTGTATTCCTTCCAGAATTTTAAAATAAATCCTTCCTACCTCTTGCATTCATTATAGCATTCAGTTCATAATGAATGTTGATGTAGGAGAGTGGAAGAACTAAGTCGCTATTACAAAAAAGTTCATTTCCTTTAGTAGTAACTGGAAATCCTCTCCAACAACCAAAAATTATTAAAAGTTTACAAGTATCCAAAAGTAGTTTTCCTTCATTAATATCTGTAGATCAACTGCTGCTCTCTGCATCACGCTTGTATGTCTTCACTCTTGGTACACACAGCACCTCCCCTCACGAATGTGCTTGTTTATATCCAGGGGCCAGAGGTGTTACAGAGATGTCTAAGAAAATAAAATTACTGTCTCTAAACAATGCATTGCAATTAACTTTTCTTGAGAAGAGTTACATTCAAGTAATGAAAAACTACACTTAGCTGGCTGGATTTCAAAATAATGTGGCGGGGGTAAGTGGGGGGTGGGTGGGGGAGGGAGGGGAAACCAATACCAATACTGAATTCAGAAAGTGGAGGGTAGTTTCTTTTGAAAAGATCTGGACTTCAAAGTAAAGTGTCAATGTTCTACATATGCAAAACTATATGTTTGGACAGCTGGCTGTAGCATAAAATGCTTTAATGTAGAGAAAGAGCAGGCTGGAAGCAGTCATAAATAACAATTTCTCTCTGAACAATCTGGACATTCCTGTATGAAATTCCTAACCTACAGTTTAATAAATTGCCATTAAAATGGACTTTGTCAGCCCCTTGGCATGAAATAAAGACACCACAAACACAGACAAAACTGATGTCTGAATTACTTCAGGTTTTGCAGTTACAAGGCTGCTGGGTTTTGTCAGACAGTAAAGAAAACTTCAACCTCCTTTTTTTTCTCCTTCCAACCTCTGTCAAGGAAAGAGATTCTCAAGAAGCACATGCCATTCCATCTCTCAAACTTGTTCTGTTGGCCATATTAAAATAACAGACATGAGGCAGCAAAGCTAAAAACAAATTATTGCTAAAAGGAAGAAAACATGGTTTTGTCTGGACAAAACATCAGGCATCTAAGCATAAACTATGCTGCCCCAAAATCGTTATGTGCCCCACACAACTCTCCCTAGGTTTTCTTATTGGTAGTTGTCATATTAGTTATCACATCAATTATTAATTTTTATGTCAGTAGTTAAAATGCCATTGAAAATCCAGAGAATATCTGGTTCTCAGTTTTGGGAAATGGGTATGTTTTTTCTCAGTGTGTGAGTGTAAATAGACTAGTAAAACCATGATGGAGTAGGGAATCCCAGGACCTAGAAAGAATTAATCATTATCAGTGATAGAATAACTTCTGATGTATCTGCACTACAAGCTGAAAAAAAAGAGGGAGATTTGCAGAGTAACATCTACAAGCTTTTCCATCTCCAAATTATACAATGCCCAGACTACCATGGGGGTCTGCTCTGTACCACAAAGCCTTGCAAACCTTCCTCTATACCTTAGGTGGGACAAAGTTCAAACGGCACAATTGCACCAGGGATTTCACAGCAGAACCATCCATCAGGGCTTAGATTCCTACCATTCTGCCATTTTATATCTGAAAAGAACTGCTGCTGGCGCATCAGTGGTTGCACCATTGCTTCTGTGCCACAAAGTCACATAATATGCACAGATGAATAATAAGGCTACATCCTTGAAGTGAAAGCCTGGATCAAAAGATAACTATGATTCTCTGTGAGAAAAGGCTAACCACATCATCGGTGATGTAACCACTTCAGCTGTAGTAAAAGCCAAGAGGAGCTACTCACTATTCTGCAGCCAGGCAGATAACCAAGACAGTGCTCTCTTACTGTATGCTAAAATCTGAAGACAACTCAGTTACAAAGAGGTTAATTTCCAGAGCAGGGACAAAGATATTATTGTTCTATGACAGTTACAGGTCTTATGCATTTAACACCCACTGCAAAAACAGTGCTAAGAAGCCATAGCAGGCTCTCCTCTCGCTCCTTTTTGCAGTTGTCTTTAAACTGAGGATCTCGCCTTTGGTCCTTGTCTGTGCTACGCTGCAGCTCCAATGCAGCAATGTCCATATCTAGCCATGTGTCCTGCTGATTTAGACCCAGACCTTTACCCACAGACTTGAATTCCTGGCTTGACATTGGACCTGCCTCATCACTGTGGACTTGTGCAATGATTTGGACTCTTGGCTGAACTTGGTTACCATCAACAAACGTACTCTGATCATTTTGCTGTGCTACCGTGGAACTGTGCTCCTGCTGGCAAGGTCACTTGTTAAGATGGTTGGCTTCCAGCTCCCTGACCTCTACAGAGCAGCCTACCTTTGATGCTCGCTGGCAGTCTATACCTGCTATCAAGAAAATAAGAATTACAGTAGCATCTTCCTGAGTATATATTTAGAACACATTAAACAAATGGCTTCTAAGTGATGAAAAACTATGAATGAAAAAAATGTATTAATGTCAAAAATTTCTTGTATCTAGAGAAACATGAAATGTGTTGTCAGATTAATATAACACCACAAAGAAATTTGTAAGGCAAGTGGTTCTTAGTCTTCAAAGACAGGATTCTGCCAAGAAATTATTTGTAAGGTCATAGAGCTGTAAATATTAACATAATGAGAAACACATGTAAGAATTTATTAGTGATTTATATCACAGCTAAGAAGTCAGTTTGAGCAGTGCACATGTATTTGCTTCTGAGTTAAAATTACAAGAAAGTAGTACAGACAATGAGTGTACACCTGTGATAGATTTAATTGCATTTTTTAATTTGTGGTAACTAAGGGAAGAAATATGTGTTTGTTTTCTTAATCTTCCCATGTACTCTTCTTTGTTTATTCAAGCCCTGATCCAACAATCACTTATGTATGCGATTAACTTTTAGCAGTTTAATAAGCCCCAGTTTCAGCAAGGACTTCTTGCCTGCTTTAAGTTTAAAATGCACATAAATATTGCAGGATAGGAACATTTCATGATATTAAGTGATTATCCTAAATTAGAGCACTATTTTCTGTGACATATGGATATGTATATAGAAGGACTAACACAGAATCAGAACAATAAATCATAACTTAGCTCACAAAAGTCACCAAAAATTACATTTTAGGAGTTTGGCCCATGTAAGACAGAGTCCTCTGTGTCTGAACTAGTTTTTGTACACTTGAGGTAAACATACCTGGCAGGACAAGATAGCAGTTTAAATAGTTAACTAAAGGTAACAAATTATTTCTTGGAGTTAGACAGAGAGAAACTTGTCCTCCATATTCTTCTGTATTACAAAACCAAAACCATATGTAAACAGAACAACAAGAAAAGGCAATTGATCTTATGTACTATATTGATGATGCTAGTGATATAATTAATAATTTTATCAGAAAGTTTATTATTTTCTGCCTTTAGCCATTTTTCCATGCTCAGGACCTGATTTTTTTTTTTCAGAAATACTCCTTGAAATCAGAGACTTCAGTTTTTATATTGAGAGTTTAACTTGTGCAGTACTAGAAGGTCAATAATCCAGGAGTTAATGTCATCACAGTCACTGTAGTAACAGGTTTGCTTGTATTAATGCAGAGGCACATTCAGCCTCTGTTCCAAGCAGAAAAAGTTGTTATTTTATGGAATTTACATTGAATGATTAGGAATTCAGCTACAGCACCTATGTAATGCAAAGCCTATTTAAGTCCCTGGAAAGACTTTCACGGACTTCGATGGGTGCTAATGCATATGTCAACTGCTTATGGGATACACTGTGGTCCCTCATGGCCCCATGATCCCTATGCTGGATTTCACTTTCGAATTAAGTTGTAATTTGAGGCTTATTCTTTTGAAAAGAACCTGCTCCATTTCCCCATTCTTAGGGTACTGGCCTCCCCTCTATGGGTACCCCCTCAATGGGTACCTCCTTAAGGTACTGGCCCCTCTCATTCTCTACTAGAATGAAAAGAGAAGGATATTTTACATGTATCAGGATTATTCAGCCTCACGCTGCTGAGCAGAAAATATGGTTAATGATGAAATAATACTTAAGATTAAGAGACAAGTGAGGAGGTTACTAAATCCTTTTGGGTTAGATTGATGGACTGGACATGAGCTGATTGGTCAGATACTATAATAAGCACATGTTCCAAAGCCTCCTTCCTGTGAGTCGTTTGATACTACTATAGCCACTATGATAAGGTCTTTCTGAGGCAGGGTGCAACAGCTGCAGAGAAGATTGGAACACAGAGTCTGTGGTCAGCATAATATGCCTGACCATGAGTCCCTGGAAGGACAAAGAACAAGAAAGCACTTAACATTTCAAAAATCCTTCACGTCCACCCTCTAAGAAAGGAGAACAAGAGCATTGTTTACTCAGGCTCATGATCAGCAGGACCATGAGGAAAGATGAAAAGTCATAGGGTTACAGTAACATATTCCTATGTCCTGCTGCAGTTGTTTGGGGTTTTTTTTGCCAAAAGGATTGTAGAGAACTTCAAAAAAAAAACAAAACAAAATTGGAAATGGAAGTGGAAATGAAAAAGCAGGAGGAAGAGGGAAAGGGATAAAGGATAAGGGAGAACAGAGAAGGGAAAAGAGGAAAGGGAAAGGGGAAGAAGGAAAAGGGCACATTTTTTGACCCATCTTCAGACAAATATGTAAAGTGCAAATATTGGGTTCAATGTAACTCATATCTGAATTAGTGTTAACAGCCTACTTGTTCTAGCAAGCTTTGGAAACAGCAGTGGATTAAGACAGCCAAGCATGATCCATGTCTTATATTATTACCTATACTCACTCTCCTGGTCTTTAACTGCCCTTTTCTGTGATCATGAACAAGTCACTGAGAACTGGATTCACAAAGTAATTAAGTATGTAAAGTCCAACTATGAGTTTCCTGTTTAAAATTACAGAAAAAAAATAGTTAAGAAGGGCCCTCTAAAGGTCATCTAGTCCAATGTGCTTCTCAATACAAGGCTAACCTGAAGAACCAGGGTGCTAAGAGCCTTGTCTAGTCAAGCTTGGGATACTTGCAAGGATGGAGACCTCACAATCTCTCTCAGCAACCTCTTTCAGAACTTAACCACTGTCATAGTGAATAAGTTTTTTCTTCTTGTCCAATCAAAATTTCCTTTGTTGCAACTTTTGACTGTTATTTGTCTTTTTGCTCTGTTTTATCCTCTGAGAAGAGGACAAAATGACTCTGTTGTCTCTATAACCACCCATGTAGTGACGATGGGGTCCATGTCATCACCTTACCCAGGCATGGAAACTTCTTGAGATACAGGCTGGCTGAAGTAGTTTACAAGAGACACTTTGGGTTTACAAGCTAACAGTAATAGAATATTGAATAAGAACATCTGACAAAGTGGTGATGCACTAGTAAGGAGAGAGAGGATGCCAGGTGTATATACTATACTCCAGCCTAGTCTAGCTGCTCAAAGAATGCTTAAAGAATGCTGAACAATGCTTGAAGTTTCTAAACTGGACTAAGAGAGGTTTGTTTTATGAAATCCCCAGATGGCATGAAGGTGACCCTCAATCTTTAGGTTTTCCCTACAATTTACAAGGTGTGTTCTAAGCAATCTGGCTGTTGAGACCTCTTTGTGTCATGACCATTATAGAGTATGTAGAGAACCATCTGAAGTCTGTCAAACTGATTCACTTGCACTTCAGGAAAGATAAAGGCATTAGGACTGAGATCCTCCCTGATCCTTGTGCAGATGCACGAGGATGTGGAGAAAAGTGCTGAGTGCCTCCCGACCTCTTCTGGTTTCTGAATGCGAAGTCTGCTCCTTCTACATACTTGGAATCAAAAATGGAAAGGCCAAAAGGAGTTTGGGGCACACAGTTGTTCCAGCTTCCTCAGTAAGGAAATAAACACTACTTGGATGATGGTGTCACTCTAATAGACTGTTCTATAGGACTTTTCCACCATGGATTTCGGTCTGCATTTTTTGTGTTGCACTGATCTACATTTAAAGATTTATCCATAAAGAAGAGAAAATACAGCAGAGCTAAGTATGCAGGCAAGGGAAAAATAGTTGTTCTTCTTTTATAATAAACATATAATGCAGGGATAGTGTAAATAATTACATTGTTAGTATTTCCAAAATATTTCATTGTATGGCTACAGTACTGTAAGTATACACATACTGGTGGTAAGACAAAGCATTCATGTAGATAATCTATCTTTCCCCATAGTTACCTCAGGATTCCTACCAAATCATGCATTTATTAGTAAAGTTTTGTTCTGCTGAATGGCTGACTGACTACTTTCAGGTAAGGAGCTAAGTGAGACACTAACTGCTTCTGAACACTCTTTATGGGAATTCTGCAATGTGTATGGAAAGAATATATATTGAAATTCAGTATCCCGTAGAGCCACAAAGTAAGTATTCAGTTAACATTCATACTGTAAATACTCAGGAGTGTCTGTATTAACTTCTAGTTGGAGCAGCAGTCTTTTCCCACTAGTTATGTCTTTTTTCAGAAATAAAAAGCAACTTTGATCAACACAGAAAAAGTTAGTTTTCTGAAGGGCAATATTTCAAGAGAAATGACGAAAACCTCCATGTTGGACAATTCAAAGCTGGTGTTGGCAAAGCAGTTACAGAGTTGCCACAATTCTGTTCTCTTTTGAAATTCTGTCAGAGGAGTGTAAAAAGGAGCTACAATACTTCAGGTCATCAGTGATTTGTTTATTTTTCCACTGAGGCTGCATCGTTAAAATTTTAAGTATGTTTAGTTTTATACTGAACACCAGTCCCACCCCACCCCACCCCCATTCATCATATCTCTGGGCCAGGAAATAGCAATGTGGTACTTATTTGTCAAATTCACATCTCATGATAGGTACATGTTTCACTGTAAGTGGATCAGGAAAAAAACAAACCACAACAACAACAAAAAACACCATAGCAAGAAATAGACATGTAGAATTGAGGCCTTGATTAAAATATAATGCCACCTTAGCAGTATTTTGAATTCAGTAAAGTATTGTTTGTTAAAAATAAATGCAATTATTCACTAATATATCATATATTATAGAACTCTAATTAAAAATCAAAACCTTTCAGGTAAGTGTTTTTACATTAATACCATTCACTGTAACAACTGATAGCCTATTTTGGTCAACAGCCAGATTTTTTCAGCTGAGAAAACTTGCATGTGTCATATATCTTTCTCATAATTGCACCTGAAAAAAACCTAAAGACAGAAAAAGAAAAAGCAAACCATGTGTGTTAAACCACATTCACAGCTAGTTTGAAAAGGGTGAAATGTTTGCTTGTTTTTTACAGTGAATAGCAGGAGGGTTAGATTTATACATACACACACCCACAAGGACTGCAAAAAGGCAGTACTACTGAAGAGCATTCGTTGTAGCTGAGTGGTTCCTCCTACCAAGTCAAGAGCAATGTTGGTTTGGTAAAGTGTTGAAACAGATGGAACTGGATCAGCTTGTGAAAAGCTGAAGGCTAAGAAAAGCTAACAGTTTGTCCCTCTGAGAATAAAAACCCATCATACTCACAGAAGTAATGCAGTGTACTGAGTTAGTATGTAGTTAACCAAAGTGAGAGGCCAGAAATAAAGATCCACACTGTGGAGAGACACTGTTCCCTCACACCTCTGTGATGCAGCCAATGGACTAGCAAGGGGGATTATTGAGCCTGATCAACAGATGCTTTGATGTTAGGAATTCCAAATACGAGAGAATTCCTAGAAAAGCCTTAGATTATGCATACTTTTCCCCTCATTTTCTTCACCACTACATACGTTGCTTGGTACACCACAGTTGCTGTGTAATAATTAAATAAGCTACTATTATATTTGTTTTAGTTGTCTACAACAGCCCTCTGCCTCTTGATTACCTTCTAATGAAACATAACACTTCAGAGCTGGAAGTTTTCTGTGGGACAGAAAGAAACACAGGGACAAATGGCAACAACTCTAAACTAATGTATTTCAAGAAGCAATGTACACTGCAATGTATGCTTAAGTAAGATGGTGGTTAGTTATCAAATTAAGACATCAAACATGATGCAGTATATACATATAATTCGGGGGGTGGGGGTGGGGGTGTGGAAGGACTTGATACATAATGTCATATGTTCAGTTTCTTTGGCACCATCAGGGAAGAGAGTATAATACATCTAGAAAAGCTACATAGTTGCTCTCCCACCCCCAAAAGATCTGCTCTTTCTAGGTGCCTGTTTTTCCCATGAGTATAGGGGGAAAAATTTTTGATCACTTTTGATTATGGGACTGCATTCCACCCGAGATGTTCAGGTAAGTTTGCTGTCAGGCAGTTATTTCCATTAAAAGGCATTTTCACATTGGTTTGTTAAGCTTTAGTGAGGTAATTCTGTCTTCTTCCAAGGCAATTGTGAGCTTCTGTTGATCGTCTTCCACTCTTGTTTCCCTGGACAGAACTGACATCTCTTACTTCATAGCCCATAAAAATCATGCAGAGTTGTCTTACCTAAGTAAAACACTATTCTACTGTTCTATTCTAAACAGCTTACCTAAGTAGAACACTATATAATAACAGTCTGAGAAAACAGTACTTCCTAAACAGAAACTGAACGCATATAACAGATATGCTCTGAAGTTTTGATGATACTTTATCGAAAAATCAAGTGGAAAATACTTGGAGCACATTGTCCTCTGCCATCTTCTTTCCTTGGGGGAAGTGGTAAGCACTTCTTTTTCATGTATTTATTTGTTCTATAAATATACGTTTGTATACATAACTGAAGATCCTATTGTCAGACTGGCAGTCTTTTGGTCTTCTGTAGTACTCTTGCTACAGAACTGATGGACTTCTCTCAGCTAACAGTGCTATTTCTGTCTGCCCATATTGCACATATTCCAGTGTCACTTGCAAAATAATGTAATCCAAATGGCTTACTCTAAGCTTCAACTTTCTCAGGCAAAGCACTTTTAGGAACTTTGATTCTGAGATCCACCCATAAAGTTATTGGGAACTCTAACTTATGCACTAGGAGAGCACTATACATATGTACATTTCAATCTGGGCTCAGAAATGTCTGTGCTCTGTCAGTTTTGATTTCATTTGTTGAGATCTAAATCTGGGTATCTTAGCTGTCAGAGTATTGTCTTACATACCACTCACAATTTTCTCACTTTTAGAAGATTCAGTTCTCTGTCACTTCAGAAATGTGACATTTGGCATGTAGTGACTAGTTGCAGCTTGTAGAAGCCTATGTTTGCAAGAGGATAATGCAGGTGAAGTTCAGGTTTTTACACCACCATATAAGCTCCGTGTACCTACAATGATATGGATAGGTATGTACACAGAAATACAAAGTCCAGCTTGGTCCTTTATTCTGAATGGCACAGAAGGGCCAGTCTTGGTAACTCTTATTTTAGATAAATAACTTGGTAATTAACCAGATAATTAACCCATTACAAACAGAATGCCTTAGACCACTCAGCCATTCTAACCCTTCTCCCTAGGTTAGGAAGTGTAACTCGCAATAGGCAGGCAGCTACACAGCTAAATAACTGGTTGGATGACTGGGCTCAGAGAGCAGTGGTTAATGGGTTATTCTCTGCCTTGAGGTAACAAGCAGACCACAGGCGCCTATTCTGAGATCTATCCTGTTTAAAATCTTTACCAGTGACCTGAGGAGGCAATGCAGTGGACTCTAACGAAATTTGCAGGTGACATCAAAGTGGAGGGAGGGGGGAGGAGGCAATTGAAATGCTCAGCATCAGGGCTGCCATCTAGAGTGATATAGAAAGACTGAAGCAATGGGAAAACAGGAATCTTAGAAAATTCAACAAGGAAAAATGTAAAATCCTGCATCAGTCATAGAAGAAGTATTTGCAAGAATATAGGCTCAGCAACAGCTCTGGGGAAAAGGACATTGGGGGTCTGGTTCTGGTAGGCAGCACACTCAACATCAGCCAGCAGTGTGCCCAAGTAGCAAAGGCTGCCAACAGCACTGTTGGCTGTAATGGCAGGAGCACAGCCAGTAGCAGGAGGGAAAAGATTATTCCCATTAACCTGACACTCATTACAGCACATGTAGAATACTGCATCTGGTTATGGTCACCCAGTAAAAGAAAGACATTGATAAACTGGAGCAGATTCAGCACACTGCTGCTCTAAGGCGGACACTCCAGTCCTTTAGTTATTTCTGTTTTTCTTTACTGGACTTGCCCAGTATGTCCACGCCTCTCCTAAACTGGGAAGCCCAGAGCTGGCCACAGTACTCCAGGTGTGGCCTCACTACTGAGAGGAAGGATCACTTCTGTCATCGTGCTGCCCATGCATTTCCAAACACAGCTCAGGGTGCTCTTGACCTTCTTTGTCATAGTGTACATTGCTGGCTCATGATCAGCTTGTCCACAAAAACCTCCAAGTCCTTTTCAGCAAGGCAACTTTCCAGCCAGTTCTACCCCAGCTTATACTAGGGTAATCCTCACCAGGTGCAGGACTTGGCATTTTCCTCTGATGAATGTCAGTAGATTTGTCAGTATTTTTTTCCAGCCTGTCTCTCTGAATGGCAGCACAACCATCCCATGTTTCAGCTGTTCCAGTTTTGTGTCATCTGCAAACTTGCTGAGGGTGCAATCTATCACTTCATGCATGTTGTTAATGGTGCTGTTAAAAAGTGTTGGTCTCAGTATGCACCACAGGATACACTAGTAGTAACTGGCATCCAGCTGGGCTTCTTACCACTGATTACACCCCTTTAAGCACACATAGTTCAGGCAGTTGTCAATTCACTTCACTGTCCACTTCTAGTCCATACTTCATGGGTTTATCAATGTGAATGTTACAGGAGGCAGTGATGAAAGTCTTGCACAAGTCAAGACCACAAATATCAACTGTCTTTCCCTCACTTACTGAGCTTGTCATTCCATTGGAGAAGGCATGATTTTCCCCTTCACAAATATGTGCTGACTACTCCTAATCATCTTGTTCTTAGTGGATCTGGAAATGGCTTCCATGGTTATGTGCTCCCACACCTTCCCATGGACTAAGGTGAGTTGATCAGCCTGTAGTTCCCCAGATTCTGCTCCTTGCCCTTCTTGGTATTAGGAGTGATACTGCCTTCCTTCCCATCCTCAGGAACCTCTCTTGATCACCAGAATCTTCCAAAGATAATCAATAGTCCCAGCTCAGTGGCATTAGCCAGCTTGATGAGCCCTCATGGATGCATCCCATCAGGTCCTGTGGACTTGCAAATGTCCATCTGGTTTCAGTGTTCCCTCACTGAGTCCTCCTCAATGGAGGGTAAATCTTCATTGTTCCATACTTTCCCAGTGGGCTCAGGGGCTCTGTGTTTCCTGAAGGGAAATCCTACCAGTAAAAAGCAAGGCAAAGAAGGCATTGAGTATCTTGGCTGTCTCCATGCCCCTGTCACCAGGTTTCGTGCCCCATTCAGCAGCAGGTCCACATTTTCTCTTGTCTTTTTGCTGCTGGTATATTTGCAGCTTGTTGCTTTTTATATCCCTTGCTAGATTTAATTCCACATGGTCTTTGGCTTTCCTGATGTCATTACTGTACTCTCAGACAGTGTCTCTATAATTTTGCCTTGCCACCTGAGTCTGTTTCCACCTCTTGTATGCTTCCTTTTACTGTCTGAGTTTAGTCATATGAAATATCACCAGAGATGAATCAGAGCTTGGATGCCACACTGATTTATGTTCTGAAATTATTTTGCAGTAAACCCCAGTAACAGGCTACTCAGAATATCCACACAACATAGGAAACTTATAGGAAACTTTGAAGCATGTCTTGGAGCAATATTCTTTTTTCTCAAGAGTCATCAACTTACTCTTTAGCAAGGAGCCCAAAATTAAAATTACTTCTAGGTAGGTTCTGTTCTCCTTGAGTTAGGTAATGTGTATCACTGTAGGAAGGGAAGTGGATATAAAATGCAATGAGCAATGACAATGCAATATAATGCCCTCTTAGTCACTGACTACCGAAAAAGTACAGAGAAAGGCAACAGCTACAGTCGGCTTTCCAAAGAAGTGGAGTCAGACATCCTGCCTATGTACAGACCTGTGATTTCACAGTTCAGAGAAAGATATGCCACCAATAGTTAATGCTACCTGAGCAGTTATAATTTTCTATGGCAGGAACTGATCACAGCAAAAAGTGAATTCAGTGGCAGCAGGGAAGGTAGACCTGGAGTCATAAGACCCTGGAGATTCCCAAGCATCAGATGAACTGGCCAAAGCCCATTCTTGTTAATATTCTATCTTCTGTACTGAAGATGAAGCAAAGACCATGAATGACTGTGCTGTTCAAATTAAAATCTCATCAGTGAATCACTATTACGAGTTTCAGGCCTCCATCAATTGGATGTTTGGAATTAAACACAAATGAGTGCTTCCAGAAAACCTTGGCTCCTCTAAGAACTTCTGAGAAAAAAACTTGATTCAGACCCTGGTTCTTCTCAGACTGGGCTTAAGACAAATATTCATTTGAAATACTGCAATTCTTTGGCAGGGCATATTCAACCCTGTCTATGGCTTTTTCCAAGGCTTTCTCACCAGAAGGTATCCTGAATATATCTGTTGTTTCACACTCCTCATATGCAAATACATTGAAATTAGGGTTTGCCCATTTTACTCATTCTTGGGGAGAATTCTACCTGGACTCTACTCTCTGCAATGTCTTTGACTTTCCATGTTTGGGAATAGCGGTTACTAAAGATGGAAAATTATATGGATAGAATTCACCACAGTCCAAATTGCTGTCTAATTTAGTTAGGTTTTAAACCAGCTGTAATTGTGTGGGTTGGCCAAGTGTGAAAAGATTGTTTGGTGACCTAGAAATAGTGGTGGTAAATATATATGCTCTCTTAAATAGATAACATTAGTGACATCTGAAATGAAGCAATCGGATTTCACTGAACTGCACAATTCACTATCTACCTAAGGCATACTGCATGATTTTGGTCAAATGTGAGATATAGCTATAAGAAAAAACAAACCAATCCACAGCTCACACAGCAAAGGAAAGGGGAAGAAATCACAGCCAAAGGGGCAGGCATGCTCCAAAATAAGTCTTTAATTTGGAAATTAACATGTTGGAATAAGAAACAAGTTCCTTTGAACCCTTTGAATACTCCAAACATAAATAGTGCGATTAAATCTTTCTTTCTGCTGCTCATTTGCTGAAATACATATTTGTGTCTGTGTTCATCTGCTTGAACCAAACAAGCCAAGGCTATTCTTATGCACACAGCATAAATCACTGTATTCTGCTAACTACTCCTAGGCACTTAAAGCAGAATTTCTCATTCTCTTCAGTCATCCATTCACTTCTGTAATAAGGAGTGGTCAAATGTTCAGTAGTCAAATAGTACCTAACACTAGATTATCAGGATCAGGCATTTTCCTTAACATATAAGAAATAAATCACAGTTGAAACATTTTAATTAAATTGATGCTTGAGTACCTGGAGTACCTGGAACTAGCAGTTTTTACACAGCAGCTGCTGCATAGGACACAAATTGAATAATAGAGTTATAGTACACTGCTGTAGGAAATCTGTGAGTAGGCATGGCAGTGCCCAAACAGATGATTATGCATTTAAACCATTAGGAGGCCACTAGGACTTCTTTCAAGAAATTTCTTGTGTTGCATTGTCTATATCTGAGCCAGAACAACATAGAAAGGAAATATTTCAGTATGGCCTTTCTCAGCAGAGTAGATCCTTCAATCACCATTTAGTGGCAAATGCAAGCAAAATTGAGATTTTAAGTTCTATTCAGATCATGGAAACAACTGCTTACTGCAGGCTTCCAGTGTGACCAGGATGACTTTAGAGAGGAAATGAAGACAGCCATTATAATGCCATATCCACCCCAGCTGGTTTCCCCTTCTGAGGCCTCCAAAAAGGCAAAAAAAAAAGTATCTTCTCTTGCTTAGTAGAGTAGCTTAGCAAGCATGTAGTTTATTGGCCAAGAGAATTAGCATGTAGAGGGTATTACACAGAAAACTAATCCATTTAGAAAAGTGAGAAAATGGAGCAAATTTTCTAAATCAGGTTTGTTCTACTGGTGTTACCAATCTCTCCAGCTACTCATACAGATAACCCTGACTGAACACAACTGATTTTCTATAGTAAATTAACCGTGTTTTGCATGGAAAGACATTTTATCAGCTATGAAATCAGGCTCAGCTCCACGTTAAAAACATGCACAACAGCTGCTAACAGCCTCTGAAGACGCCCCTGAAAGATATACAGCGGCTTGCTCAATTTAGACTTAAGTGCAGTTCGATGATGTCCAAATACTCAGCCTGGTACAAGAGGATATAGTACCATCTAAGTTACCTTTACAAAATACTGCGCTCCATACAGACCTGCACAACTGCAATTGTGTTCTGTCTTAGGTAAGAGCCATCCCTACCACCACATAAGTCAGTGTGATTGTACACATTTAGCACTCAAAGCACATACAGTAATTACTTGATAGAAAGAAGTTTTACAATGTATATGCATATTTATTTACAGTCTTTATGTTGGTTCATTATGAAGGGGAGTGCAGGCTAGATGCTTGTATGAATCACACCAATTGATCAACAGCTAATGAAAGTCAATAATGCAGGATTTCTCCATTAAACTCAGCAGGTCATGAGTGCAAAGTTTATGTCAACAGCCTAATGATAGCCATTCTGTGTGCAGAGAGCCAAGAAAAGAGACAAATATTTACTTTATGTAAACTATTGCTGAGCATGTTACTTAGGGCAAGAAAGCACTGTTCAGCTTGGCTAATAATAAAACCCAGATGTCAATGAGAAGTTTGTAAAGCTTCTTTACAGCACATAAACATAGTACAAATTGCAGAACCACATACATTTAAACAATTTTTTTCTATATTTTTTTTAAAGGCATGAATTGATTTGAATGCCAAGAACTGAAAAACACTGATAACTGCCTAGATGATAGTCTGAAAGGATAAATATGACTTCTGCAAGAAAATACAGCAAGTCATAGGAAGGACTCATTCAAGCTTGATTCAAGCTTCATCAGGGTTAGCATTCAGATTTTATAACTTTAGTTCTGTCCACAATCTGGGTATCAGGATGTTTAGGATTGTGTTCTGAGCACCTTCAATCCACTAACTTAATTTGTGGTTGAAAATGCAAAGCAACATGGTAAAAAGCAGCCAGGGTAATCAATGTAAATCAAGATACATTATCAGGTGTCATTCAAGGCCAAATACATGTACCACAAGGCAATACCACAAGGCTAGACGACACTTTTATGTAAGGATAGATACATGCTTAATTGTCATTTGAACAAAGGAGAAGTGATGGAGTAATTCATTAAGACACCAACATAACATACCTTTAACGCTCCCGCACAAACCCAAGCAGAATAGAGTACTATGTTTGTGCAACTTTCATGAGCATGGGAGAAAAACTGCAAAAGCGCTCCATAGTTCAAATGACATAGTATTTGGGTGAAGAGAAAGAAAGCATACTATTCTTTACCTTTTTGTACATGTGCAATCATAGCTGTAGTGAAAGGGACTAAAATCCTCCAACAGAGTTAGTAAAAATTCAGAATTCTAATTCGCAGGAACTGCTGAGATTTCAGAACTCCTGTTCGGTTTCACTCTAAAGCAAGATCCAAGTATTTCTTAAGAGTTTTAGTGAAACAGTGATCAAATCTCATCAATTTGCAGAACATGCAACAGAATTTTAAAATTCTGAATGAAATATTTTGATTTTTTTTTACATTCTGTCACAATACGTAGCTTGATCTACAAATCACATAACAGATATCAAACTTAATTTTAACAAGATAAATAGATGTCGTGGTCAAGAATGGTTTCAGCTCATACTATGTACTAATTAGGAACTCATGATTTTAAATATAGGTTTTAAATACTCCCTTTTATTGTGTGTCCCATTTTACAATGAAAGACATTCTAGGACTTGGAAATGAAAGCAATACTTCTACTGAAAAAAATGTCCCAACAAGTTCCACACAAGTTCCCTAAAAAGTTAAACTAAAACACAGAAGTTCTCAAACAATTTCAAAGACTGCCATCTGGGTTTCCCCCCTACACATTTCCACCATCTTTTCAGTTTGTTTTCTCCTTCTCTGTAGGAGCTGTCCATAATTGTATAAATTGTATAATCAATTTCCTCAAGAAGAACATGACTTGGTCAAAAGACTTTTCCTGATAGGAAATGGATCAAAATTTTCTAAATAATATTTCTAGTATCTCTTACAAAGACATGGTAGAGCTCAAGCCCTCTGCTGGAGGGCTGCTGAGGCTTTTGTTTTTATCTGCACCCTCCGCCCCTCTTCATAATTTGATGCTCCACTGGGGAAGACAAGGCTATAGCTGACTAATCGCATACCAGTAAGCAAATTCACTACAGACCTCATTGAAGAGGTTGTCTGATTGGTGAAGCCAAAGACGACAAACCTTTCTCCTCAAAACTCTCTGGGGGTCACTGCTTTGTCTGCAGATTTGTAAAAAATAAGTTACTGCTTTCCCATCCCTCAGCGAATAATTTAATCCATGAGCCATATTCTTGACATTATTTAACCAACTGAAGAAGGTATTTTTTTCAAGGTATTCTTTTTCTCAAGGTATTTTTTTTCCTTTTGCATACAGCCTGTACAATGGTACAGCAAAAGGCACCTGCACTGTTCCTCTAAAACCACATTTACTCATTCCCAGTTCCTCTTATATAAAAAGGAATTTAGAGACATAAATATGTGCTATGGGGAGACAGAGGAAAGGCCAGCCATCAGAAAAGCGGATCAGCAATATTCAATGGGCTGGAGAATCCTGGAAAGCAGTAATCTGAAAAGAGACAGTGACCAAATGGACACTGGATAAAGCATAAGTTTAGCAGCAAAAGGCCTGAATACCAGAGGTTCCATTCATCTCACTGTGACTCCAAACATTTTCATCTTAAATATACGATTTATTTCTGTGCATTCTATTACTAAAAGGACCTGTGGGAAAGGAAAAAGAAGTTATTTTTGCAATAGTTAGACTAAAAGATTTGTAGTATACACCTCTTCACTCTTCAGTAGTTACAATGAGAAATCATATCATTTGTGTACTTGCAGCACCAGAAATAGAGAAAGATAATTCCTATTTCTAGGACTCAACACCTAATTTTAGGAGATTAAAACATTTAAACCAAGCATCAGGAAAATATTGCTTATAACATAGTCTGATGTTGTGGAAGAGAAGCATGAGATCCCTATTACATCAGGCACTTAAAAATCAGATGCAAAATAAGTTTAGTACAATTTGGGAACAGGAACTTTTGTATTAACAGAAAAATAAGTAGGGAAGAATATTAGGCTAGGACCATCATGCAGGAACATGTTCCCAGAACAGTCTCCAAGACTCCAGTGGTCTAAGGAGACTTGCATACATGGTAAGGTTAGGAGTTCTCATAGCAGTAATAAGATTCTGCACAGGAAGAAACTGTCCTGTATCAGTGGGGGTTATCTTTCCTACTTCTGACTTCTGATCTGACTTTCACAGGATAGGATATTTAAAGAACCAAAGCTTCAGGTAATAGAAACTAGCAATAGATCCACCAAAAAAGAAATCATGTGGAAAAGAAATATTTGCTCTTTTTATCACTGTCCATGTAGTTTTAATGAGCTTCTGCTTACTAAATTTTACGTGCCAAAATTTGGTTCTCTCCTGTCTGTATCTCATTCACTGCATTATCATTCATCAGCCCAATAAAAACATTTTCACCTGATGCAGCAGATTTATCTGCAATGCCTATGCAATATATTGTATTTCTGTCACTTTTCAGACACACATTAACATTTTCCTCATTCTAGTAACTGGTTCCAGTTTGTTTCCTTAATACAGCGTTACATATTTCTCATCTGCACTTACAGCATTTGTTAGTGGTAACTAATCTGTGGCTTTTCTTCCTACTGAAATAACTACCTAGAGCTTTGTCTCTTAGATGCACCATCTATTCTATGTCAGTGTCAGTTAAAAAGGAAAAAATCCAGTCTGAGTAACATTAAAGTCTTCATGTGTAAAAACTGCTTCCCTTCAATAATTTCTAATGCTCCTATCACAAAGTTATCTAGGGGTCATTTACATAAGAAATACAGACTATTTTGGATAAGAGAGTAAAAAAACTCTTTTTGACATAAGTATCATTGCCAATAATGGAAAAGTATGAAATATATGATGCTTTTTCACTTTTCTCAAAATAACATTTAAACTTTTAAATCACTGTTCTCTTTCTTAAGTTACATTTGAGGCTATGTCTTCCAGAGATGCTGAGGGATTTGGCTCTGTTACAAGAATATATAATCTGCAATTAGAGACTTCTCACTGATAGTGCATAAAGGCTAGGCTGCTAAAACTAAACATTTAACTAATACAAAACTAAACACTTAACTCATGAGATCTGAAAATGACAATTTGCCCTGACACTTACCAGGAGAAATCTCTATGCACTTGAACAAGCATCATATATGTGTCTTTGCAGTTACACTGTGCCTGGCACATTCCTGATGTGTCACTCCAGAGTGACACAAACATCTACTTTAATTGCTTTCTGCTGCCTTTTTTTGATGTGAATAAGACCCCCCCCCAAAAAAAAATCAGTGTTCTCCATTTGTGTGAAGTATGTGAAGTACTTTCTGTTGTTACACTCTGAAGAACTATTGAGAGAGCAGGCATGATAGGCTGCCTTACAGCTGGGAAACCAATGTATTTTCCCTTTTCCAGAATGAATGACAATTTAAGCTCCTAACTTGCAGTAGCTTCCCTATATGAAATGAAGAACAGTAAGCAGCAGAGAAAATGGAGATCCAAAATGTAGTCTCTTTCCATATTAGGAAAGCATATCTTAAAATTAACCCTTACTTTCAATTTATAGACATGATTTGGAGAAGTCTTACCTTCTATGATCTGAGCTGCTGAACCAGCATCGATTGACAAGCCAAAGAGCAGTAGCAGCAAGTCCCAGGTCCACCAGGCATGCCTGGAGCAGGTGTGCCAAAAAAAAGGGGGGTCGGGGTAGGAAAGAATGAGACCAAAGAGTGTAATATAGAAGCATAAGGTGAAAAAAAGAAAAATTAAAACTTAGAAGTGAGATTTCTTACCATGAGAGCATTTTTTGAAAGTCAGTTGAAAGACCTCGAGTAAGGAAAAAGTTCAGTGCACATGAGTTTTATGCTTAAGAAAATAAGAAGTTAATAAAAACTGGAGCCTGCTGTTTCTCCTCCAACATTCAGACGCAAGTGGAACAAAGGCAGCTCTCAGGCTCTCTGTGTGACTCACTGCAATTCAGAGCTCCAGCTCTGAAATCTGACTCCGTGTAGACTTTCCTGTCAGATCACTGCCGAAAACTTCCTACTTTATTTATTGATGGACACCCATTACTGCTGTACATCATCCCAATGCTGTCATTATCCAATCTTGTCTTTAACCACTGTGTACCCTGACAGATAGTAGCATAGTTTCTCCAGCTTCACCACCCCCACCCCCTCCTCTGCCCACTCGTAACCTCCCCTTACTTATCCAATAAAACATGCCCTCCGACATCCTTCCATCCATCACTATATAGCCAGTGATATAAATTCTTATCAGAATAGGAAATTTCTCTGGTCATTTTAACCAAACTTCAACTGAAGCAAGTTCTAAGATATGAGCAGGACAGAACAGTCACAGTTAAATTGCGACATATACCTGGGAGCTGTAGCGTCTTACAGATTTTCTGTCACCTACAGAGACAATTCAACTCACACCCTTTACTCTGACACATTCTCTAATACTCCTATTTGCAACGACTTACACTCTCCATGCAGATTAAGAGTGTTTGTCTACCTCAGTAGCTGTACATATATGTGTCTGCTATAGAGATCCTGTAACTAAGCATTTCTAATAGTTTCCATTAAAAGTGTTACTTCACCCCTCCCTCCTAGCCTTATGAAATGCCTTTTTTCCACATGTAGTTCTTTAAAGCCAGTTCTTGCTGAAGGAAGAATTTTTGGAAGAACAAGCTTGAGATTAATCAGACAATTTTTAAGTCATGAGATTTTTAACAAAGACTGCAATTGTCACTTTTTTTGACTGGGACAGGAGGGAGCCTGGAAAGCACTGCATATGGAAAGAGAACAGTGGGCTCTTCTCTAGAAGGTGCTGGAAGGTGCTGAAGATCACCTTTTGAGATTCAAAACTTAAAATGGATTTACCCAGGATGGGGTGCACGGGACAGACAGGAGTAGAGTTTTTTGCAGTAATGAAATGACAATCACAAACAGAAATAAGAAGAATTTCATTGCACCATGGATATTTTTATGGTGTTTTGTTGTTTGTGGTTTTTTTGGTTTGGTTTTGGTGTTTGGTTTTGTTGTGTGGGTTGGGGATTTTTTTAATTAAATAAGGAAATACAGAGGTTAAGGCTTTAAAAGCTAGAGTCTTGATTCTGCCCCAGACTCCCCTTTTAGGCTAGAAAACACAACAGCTCTCTGCGGGTATATTTTTAGCTGCGTCACAGACCAGCATTATTCACTATCCACTTTCTGCTTAATAATAAGGAAGAAAGAGATCAAAGTGTCTTTTAATCAACTTTCTTATTATAAACACACACTGTCTTATCTTCTTTAGAGGACCAAGTACTCCCCTTTATCTGTTCTGTAGTACTATATTAGGACTGAAAAAAAATTCACCATTCACCTTCTCTACGTAAGGGTGTTAGCTCTTCCCTTTCTCTCTCTTAAAAGTTCTATACCTTATCATTACCAGCAGTGCTGCTTATAGGAGCAGCGTTTGCAACATTTGTGCAAATCATATACCAAAAGCATTTATTTTATGCCTTTATCTAGGACACTAGACATACGCTATCCAGGAGAAAATACTGGGTTTTTAAGTGTTCCTGTAAAATGTATGTATTTACAAGCTTGGCTCACTTTTCCATTTTTTTCAGCTAATCTTTAGCAATAGCTACCAGGAGTCATTATTAGTCCTGTCAAACTATTTTTTAACTTAGTTCCTTCTTTCAATAGTAATTCTTCTATCTCTATCTATGTAAAGTGTCGGAGACATAACTACGTAACACTTCCTGTAGCAGTATAGTTTTTGTCTGGTATATATGGCCAAAACATATGTCTGCTCTGATGCCTTACAGTAAACTAACATATTTAAGAAACAAATGCATGATTGGACTCCAGATTTATAAAATTTAAATGACTATTTATTAAGGATTTTTTACAGTATAAGCTACAAAGATTTCATTAAAAAAATAAAATCTCTTCTATTGTTTACAATTTGATGGATTTTTCCTCTGAAAATCCATAGGAAAAAAAAGGAAGTTAACACCTCTCCTCCCATAGGTATTACACTGTTCATGCAGATGAACATCTACATGAAATATTGCTGAGACAGTCTGTAGTTTCTGCTGGATGTTTTAATATGCATGTTTGGCCAATGTTGAATATTTTTAGTGCTACTGGGTAAAGGGAAACAAGGCAAAGAACGTTCTTGACCTCTGCATTCCGTTAGTTTTAAATGGACAGCAGTGGAGGAATCTCCAAATACAAACAGTTTACTACTGCCACTCTTGTAGGGCCTTGAGTTTCTAGTGTTCATTTGTAGTCCTAAGAATTACAGAACATTAACAGGCTCACTATATCTGCTATATCTATATTTATCTGTCTTGTTCCCCCAAAGGCAGTGACATTTGTACACATACACTGAGTTTTAACCTTGCTGTTTGTGTCTTCCTTTTCAAACACAGCAGGACTCCTTTGAATTAGGACCTAAGTGCTTTCCTTCAGTACTGTCTCCAGCTGTCTTCAACTAAGCTGGAGTTTTCCTGCTGGTTAAAAATCACAATTTTCCAGGCAGTTTTGTTTACTGATTGCATTCCGTAAGATTTGAAATGGCAGACTAAATTCTGCTGTTGCAGTTCTTACTTATTCACTGAGTTAGTCTGGCTGGGCATTCTTGTATTTCTGATCATCTCTGTGTTAAGAAGTTTATTTTTTTCCTCCTGACTGCAACACAAATTTCTTAGCTGAACATTTCTAGTCTTTATAATCATAGGATATAAGAATTGTAAAAATATTCTTGAACAAGATTAGCATTAGAGAAACAGTATGCACCAAGGCCTGAGTAAGTTAAGAACCATGTTAGAAAAGAATAAAAGATTTCTCTTTTGCTTAGGCTTTTCTGGAGCATGTATAAGTGTTTGGCATTCACAATATCCTCTGGCAAGGACATCCACTGCTCAGATATGCCTTTCATAAAGAAGTCTCTGCTGCTTTGTTTTCGACTTGGGACCTGATGATGTTTTTTGATGACTCCAAGTTCTTGAAGTGAATAGGGATCACCTATTCAATGTCCATTCTGTTTTCTCCATGCTCTTTGTGACTTCAGAAGCCTCTTTTTTATAGACCACTTCCATTTGTCTGCTTTCCATACTGAGTGTGAACTTGGTCGTTTCTTGTACTGCAACCGTTCCACACCTCCAGTTATCTTTTTAGCTTTTCTCTGTGTTCTGGTAATCACTTTTGATCTTTGTTGGAGTCGGGCAAATCATAACTACACATGATGCAAATAATCCCAGGATTTCTCTAGTGACCTAGCAATGTTCTCTGTATTTTTTCTGTTGAGGAACGTAACTGATGTACTTTCTTGACCACAGAAAGATGATGTTTTCATGGAACTCTCATAAGAGCAATAATTTGCACCCAAGAGATAATTTTATGTGCAATTAGAATTTCTCCTCCTTCTCCCAATGAATTTATAATGAATGGTAGAAATTAATTTCATCTACCATTTTATTCTCCAGCCATTCACTCTTAGAAGACCTGTCTGTAATTCTTTACAATCTGCCCCTGTCCTCACATCGTCAGCAAACTTAACTGCACAGCAGTCATGCAATTGCTTGCCCTCACTGGATGAGGCAGGCAGTGCAAATCTCTGTAGAATTATTGCAGTGGCCTTTGTCTGCTACAAGGGCTGACTGTATCTTCATCGCCTTTTTGCCTCTCTCTTAGCCAATTGTTCATGCACAGACCTCCCTTCTTGTGCTTTGGCTTCCTGAAAAGCTGCTGTCAATTATTCTGAGTACATCACTGAAGTGACGCATTGCTGCAGGATGTATCAATTCACCCAGAAACTCTGAATGACATTTTGGCTTTGAATATCACCAGCTAACTGTTGTTTAACAGCTACTTTCACAGTGGTTTGATGATACACTTTCACTAACATACAAACGCTTCAATAGTCTGTTTTTCTGCTTTTACCTCCTTTTAACAAGGCACCTAAGGAAAAAAAATTAAAAGTCTATAAATGCTGTTTTTAATACATGCTTATGAAGGAACAAGAGTGTACATTTATGTCGCTGAAGATAGGCCTGTACCATACCCTACAGCAGGGTGCAAATTAAGGTCACAGAGGCAAAGAATTCTGGCATTTTCTAGCTCTTTAGTGCTTCATTTCCCATAACTTGAATGCTTCTGCCTCCCCTACCCCTCCCTCACAGTATCATAAAAATCACTGGAAAAAAAATGTTAAATCTTTCACATAGCTAGCTGGGCTGGATGGCAAAGGAGGCAAAGAGGAACCAAGGGACCTGAAGCTTGAAGTAGAAACCCTAAGAAAAAAGGGAATCTCCCATCAATAATTACATTGGAAAATTGTTTTTAAAAGGGAAGAGACTAGGTCTGTTGGGAACACAGACGGGTATGAGGGGAATCAGGCTAGTGGGGAGGATGGATGAATACTACAGAGAAAAGTGTGCAAAAAGGAGAATAAGACTGAGTGAAAAGCCTGTGAAAGAAAGTTGGGAAGAGGTAAGTACAAAGCTAAAAAGAAACTGAAAGACAGTTAGGAAGCAGAAGTAAAGGGAAGTTTGGATATGTTACCTCACACCAGGTGGCAAGGAAACCAAGAATAAGTGTTTAGACATAAGTATTTCCTCTCTACAAACTCTGATTCTGTCTTTTGCTAGGCAGCTTGACAAGAAGAGGAAAAATGCTCTGATACTTCTGCTATAAGCAAGCATCCATGAAACCTACCAGTAAAGCATGTCTTGTGCAATACTCTAATAGTTCATGTGGTATCTGCTGCGAATCAGGATATTTCAGTACTTCTGATGGCACGTGCAAGTGACAGTATGACCCTATCAATTTTAAGTTTGTATTCCAAAATGCAAAAACATTCAAGCTACTCACCACTTATTTGGCAAAGGGTCAAATAAGGGTTGCAAAAATTATTGTTTACAGAAATGTCTGAACTCCTTCTGATGAAGTTTATGGTATTGACATGAGACACAAAGTCAGAATTCAAAATGGTCAGTGCTCAGAAACTGACAAGCAATTGAAATTATTCAATACAGTGAGTGGAACAGCTATAAAACCAAGCATAAGTAGATGTTCTCCTGTAATTTAAACTCACTTGCATGTTAACACTGATCTTATTGCTTTATCAAACTAATTTATCATTAGCAGAAGGGTACATAGCTTTAAAACATATTTAAAAAATAAGTCTTAACTATATTAAGTACATGCATTGCACTGAAAGGCTTCATTCAGCCTAAATGTCATACATTCCTTTTATATGAATAAACCCAGAAGGAATTATATGCAGCACTTTCACTGCCTGTCTCCATGTTCAGCTAAGCTGAAGAAACATTTTCTCCTACACACACACACGGGTATAGAAAGTAAAAAGCTTCACCTGAATCCTCCTCCACATTCTGTGCAAGCTAACTCAACTTAAATATTTCCCTTTTAAAAAATATTTATAGAGCTTGACCTGAGGAGTAACCTCACTGACTACTTTTTACACTACTGTCGTGGTTTAGCTCCAGTCAGAAGCAAAGAACCATGCAGGATGGAGTACCTGTGTCACTGCCAGAGCATGCGGAAAATTAAATTTATCTCACTGGAACCAGGACAATTGCCTTGAGATAAACTCATATGCTCTCCTATACTGGGACAAATCTCTTGTCCCGCTGGTTTATATGAAGTAGGGGTTTTCAGAAAAGTAAAATCCTACTTTGTAAGCTAATCACAAGGTGATGCAAATGCCAAATCTTTAATCACCATTAGATCATTATCTCAAATTTCTACTTTTTAAGTCATCCTGAAAACATGGACAGGACTGATTATCCACCTTCACAGGTAAAATGAGTACAAGTACTTTGCTTAAAGGTTAAAAATCTGGCCTCATTGAAAAAGGTTTTCAGATGCCCACAGTGTGAAGATTTTACCCAAAATATTTGCCCTAAATACACACTTAGACCAAGACAATGATCAGGATGAGACCTGGTATTTATACCATGTGCATGGCAGCAAAGAACACAGCAACATTTTTTTTTTAAGATCTAGTTGTTACACTCAGAATCTTATTTCTGGGCAAAAAGGAGGCATGTCTCTTAAATTGTAATAAATCAACCCAAGAATTTTGGGAGAGATGGGATTCAGCACAATAAGCAGGGCAAAGGTATCTTTGCCACCAGGATGGCTGACCTGGGAAGAAGGAATTTAAACTAGGAATGACAGTGGAGGGACAGAGTTATTAGCAGCCCTGTGTGGGAGGGACGGATAGGGTTGACAAGCAGAGAGCATGGGGTGATGTGTCAGAAAGGAAACACAAAATCAGCAAAAAAATGCTCCAGCAGTTACATGTAAACAAGGCAACATTATTGTAAAAGCCCAGACCCTCGCTGGTGAATCAGGATTCTGAAGTGCCTCTCTGAAGTGAATGTACACTAAGGTACAAAGCATGGGGAATAAACATGATGAGTTAGAGATCCGTGTGCAGCTGCAGGGCTATGATCCTGTTGGAATTATGGAGACTCAGTGGGATGGCTTACAGGTCATTCCTGTTGCCAGCAGGTTGAGGGAGGTGATCCTTCCCCTCTGCTTAGCACTGCTGAGGCCACACCTGAAGTAGCAGGTTCTGGGCTCCCCAGTATAACATGGACATACTGGAGAAAGTCCAATGAAAAGCCACAAAGATGATTAAGAGACTGTAGCACCTCTCCAATGAGAGGGCTGAGAGAGATAAGACTGCTCAGCCTGGAAAAGAGAAGGCTTAGGGGTGGATCTTATCAATGTATGTAACTAACTGAAGGGAGGGCGCAAAGACGATGAAGACTTTTTTCAGTGGTGCCCAGTGACACGACCAGAGGCCATGGGCACAAACTGAAACACAGGAGGTTCGCTCTGAACATCAGGAAACATTGTGAGGTGACTCAGCACTGTCATAGGTTGGTGAAGGAGGTTGTTGAGTCTCCAGCCTTTGAGATATTCAAAAGCCATCCAGACAGACATAGTCCTCGGCAGCCTACTCCAGCCTACTCTTGCCTGAGCAGGACAGTTGTACCAGATGACCTCCAAGCGTCTCTTCCCACCTCAACCACCTGTGACTCTGAGATTGTTAGTATAATGGCATTTTTAACAGTCTAATTCAAGGATCAAAATTAGCCTTCATTTAATTATTGTAGAAAAGGAACGAATAATAAAGTAGCTACGGCCCTTATATACAGGAAAATATGCAATAATAGCAATAATAAAATAAAAAATTTAACACACATTTCTTATCTTCTACCCCTTTTCTAGTGTTATGCTCATGCTTTCACTGCTTCTCTGGGTCCTAATTTTGGTGGTGGTTTCACTCTGGTGTTGGCCATGGAGATAAGGTCTTACAGCAAGTTGTCAACATCTGGAGTCCTTTACTGGGAGGAATACTATATTAATGCTGATTGTTACTTCTTCCTCTCCCCTAAGACATATTTTCTTCGAATTTAGAACTTTAAAAAAATTTTAAATAAAATCCAGGGTGAAAAATTGAAATTAAGATATAAAGTAACACTAAGATCTGTTCAGAAAAAAGCTATCGCATACTAAGATGAAATGTCAAAAAAATAGAGATGGAAGATCCTGATCTCATGAAGTTTAGCAGGCACAGTTCTCACCAGTTGTCAGTGGAAAAATGTCAGCCAAGCAAGGCCACTGTGTATGATGATGTCAGTGTGATGTCAACATTTGCTGGCAGGCTGATTTAACCATATTTGTGCTATAGAAAATGTATTTCTGATGAACACCAAACTTCACTTCCAAATTGACAAAAATCCATGTTACAGGGAAGCAGCTTTATTTGCCAAAACAGAGTAGCAGTGTCACAAAGACCTTTCAAATAGATTTATGCTGCCTGTGACTATTACAGGATAGATACCACCCACAGTTATGAGACAGAAATAAACACATTAACCATCTGCCTGACTCCTTTTCCAAAATTTAAAATACAGTTGGTTATGCATCCTGAAAATAAGATGTGGGTAAAATAAGCTTTGAGCAACAACATGATTCACATGTTAGAAGTCTGACTTTTTTTTGATTGTTTTTATTTTAAGAAGAGTTGTTCAGCTCACAAACACACCCAATAATGCTTTACAAAAAACTATTCAAAGCAAAAAAATAAATCCTCTTCCTCCCTCTGCTCCACAACTTAACAAATACATGCTTTCTGACACACCAGGGAGAATTGTTCCACACTGAGAGAAGAATACACACAGATCAAGACAAGGCTTATAAACAGAGGTGATTCTTATTAAATGAATTTGTATTTCCATGAGAAAAAAAAGAAGTAGACATGTTATTTATATGCCCCAAATCTCCACTATCACAAGCTAGACTGTCTCCAGGAATGTACCATATCTACCTACAGAACTTGAGGCCTTGGTCCCGGGACCACTATGGCTACAACCCTGGTAGTTACTTAGACCACTGAAGGTTTTTTCTTTTTTCAAACCCTAATAACCACACCAGTGCTCCTTAGGGCATCCTCAATTGAAATTTCAAAGTACAGAATGCTCATTCCACACTGCTGGCCAGTAGGAGCCTCTCTGGGTCTTTCTAGTCTGGAAAAAAGACAACTGAGGGGGGATCTTATCAATGCTTATAAATACTTAAAGGGTGGGTGTCAGGAGGATGGGGCCAGGCTCTTTTCAGTGGTGCCCAGTGTCAGGACAAGAGGTAACGGGCACAAACTTGAACACAGGAAGTTCCACCTAAACATGAGAAGGAACTTCTTTACTTGGAGGGTGGCAGACCAGAGAGGTGGTGGAGTCTCCATCTCTGGAGTCATTCAAAACCTGCCTGGATGGAGTCATTCAAAACCTGCTCTAGGTGAACCCACTCTGTCAGGGGGGTTGGACTAGCTGATCTCCAGAGGTCCCTTCCAACCCCTTTCATTCTGTGATTCTGCGATTCTGTGATCAGGGATAGCTTTTGCATAAGCTTGACTCACTGCATCAGATTTGCCTCGTAACTCCCCTGCACAGCCCTCTGCAGAATGTGTTGCTGCATTCTACTCTGGTGTTGCTACATCAGCACTGATAACCACAGGGCCTGGAAGGGCATCGGAAAGTGAACAGGAAGCAGAGAAGCCTGACTACATCCATGTGCAGTGCTTCATATAATGATGCGTGCATCACTGCTAAAGGTCTCTGTCAAATCAGACTGTAAGTTGTCATTATCAAACATAAAATTAAAAGGTTATTTTCACCTGCTAGCTTTTGAAACAACAGATTTCATCATCCAAAGGTTTGGTTGAAAAGAAGAAATTACCAGCGGCCAAAATAGCTCTGTGCTTTAGCTGGGTAAATTATGTAGTCCTTGAGTACACATTTGGATAAATAAAAGTGCATCCATTTTTCCTACTGTCTTCAGATGGATGCAGAGTCTTTTTCCTGATTTCCTAAAGATTTGCATCCTATGTCCTCGTCTAACTGAACAACTCCTATCTTGCAGTCGCTGCATCCCGCCACACCTTCTGCCTGTCCTGCTGTGCTGCAGCAGCTGCTCTGAGCAACACACAAACGCTGATGGACCCACACACATTCAGAACAGAAAAGGAGTTCAGTTCTCTTGCCTTCATATTAGTAGGAGCACTAGCCTAGGAGGAGGGAGAATCTCGTTCGACACAGGCCATGAGAACAGCTATAGAGATAGGAAGTATAGGATCTTTTACAGCTCTACTTGGTCCCTTTTGGTTGACGTTTGCTGAAAGAATCTAAATTGTCTTGCCTGCCCACCAGCACTCCCACTACCTGCTGTGGTAGTTGTTAGTAAAACATCTTAAGCATTCATTCTCTTTTTTTCTCCCTTTGCTGCTGAGATGCAATGAGCTTCACCTTGTTCATGGGTTTAAACCAAATACCTGTAAAAGCTTAGTTTACATTTTGATGCTGCAAATTCTTTCTGACAGATGCATTGCTCTCTACCTAAACAATACACTCTAAAAAATTACTTAGAAATAGTAAATTAATTAGTGCCATGCCAACACACTCCATCTGGTTTTTAGGTCTATTTATGATATCCTTTATCTACAAAACTCTTTATCATTATTTTCTTCCTTTCTCAATACACAAATTAGGCAGTGCTAACTCACTCAGTGCTCACTCAGTATCTGTTTTATCCTGCCTGACATACAGTCTTGTTATTACCTGAACACTAATCAGACTCTATTCTGTCTTCATATTTCATTGCTTCATAAACCATCTCAACTGTGAAGAGACGCATGTACTAATCTCCTGTGGTCCTGAGTCCCACTCCTGTTACCCACTCCATCACTGTGTCACCTGATTATAAGCACAGGTTTTTTCCAGCTCCCAGTCCCTGCCTGTATCTCCATGCTCTCATAGACCATAAACCCAGTTTCCGCCCCATTTCATGCCTTTCAATTATTTCCTCCACTATGTTATCCAGTCCCACTGCCTCAGAGACTCGTCTCTTGCCCTCTGACCACTGAAAGCAGATGACTCCCTCCTCTACGCAGTGAGGCCTCAGAAGAATAAGTCATATCAGAAGTCTAGTGCTTCTGCTTTCAATTCTGATGCAATGCTGAATTCTGCTTGGAGTAATGAGGCAAGAACAGACAGACACTTTCAATATTTTAGCCATTCAGTTTCACTAAGGATGTGCAAATGTTAGCTTCTAATGGCTTAAAGTTTGCATAGCTTATTAAGATTTTTCTGATTTTTTTTATCAGACATTGTTGAATTGTTCAAAGCTCTCCATATAACACAACCAAAGGCAGACAACCTGGGTAGGAAACTGTAGTAGATAATTAGTCAAAGCTTAGCAAAATATAAATTATTTAATAGCATGAGCCAATACCGCAAATGATGAGTGCTTCAGTTCTCCTCGGCACACACACAGCACATCCCTAAAGCCTTCTAGAAATCTAGTCATCTCTCAGCTGGAAAATAATCCATTGTCATTCACTTTCAGTGTTTTCTTTTTATCAGTTTTAAATTAACATGCTTCAAGTTTCCACTTGTGTTTATATGATAGGTTTGAATTAACACACGAAATAAGCCTAAATGAAGATAGAGTTACACCTGCTAGTGTGGATCCCTCTGTGATACCTGCTACTGTGGTATAAATTGGGTGCTACTATATTAACACTCTCACTCACTCCTCAAGACATCAAACAATAATGCCTTACCTATAACATATCTCAAGAAAAGCTAATCATTTCATATTGTTGCCTAGTCAAACCAGCTGACAACACTTCTATATTTACCATCCCTGAAGCATATGTATAGACCTTTTTCTTGGGTTTCAGGGTTTTCTTCTAAGTGTCTTGCTCAACTGGAGCAGCCACAAACCTGAGATCTTCCACAACAGTTGTGTAAAACCCACTTCTTTGATGTACTGGTTACACAAAAAGATGAACAAAAAGAAAAAGGGAAAATGTTCAAATTATATGCTTTGCAAAAAGGAAGTCAAAGAGGGGAAAATCTATTTTTACACGTTACTTTTACATCAGTCAGGGTGGTGCATGAGAGCCATGCACTGCGGAGCAATATTTGAAGAGAGAAGAGGTATTTCTGTCTTCCAAGACTGAAGGAAATCACAACGTTTTTAAAAATTAAACAGCAGTTTAAAGTGTTACATGTAACAATCAAACAAAAACAGCAGGATATATTTTCAAGAAAAGCTAAGCTAAGTTTCTGAATGTTAGTTTTAAAAGAAAGGAGGAGAAACAGCTCTTAGACTTTGGATTTTCCAGAAATAAACCATGGCAGTTATTTGTAGTTTCTTTCATCCTTTCTGTGTTTTTGACTCAGACTGTCTAGAATAGTTTGGCTTCTTGGACAAACCAAACAACAAAACTCAGAACACTTACTTAAGAATCACAGTTGCTAACTAGAGCAACAAAATGCTTTTTATCCTTCTCAGACTTCTCAGACTTTTATCCTTCTCAGTCCTTCATGCCCAGCTTCTACATTTTCTTGAGTATTGACAAAAAAATTAAGCAGTACATATCAACAGGTTACACCTGCGATGGCAATGGTAGCCGTGTGGGAGATGCCCAGGCTAGACGTGGGATCTTACAAGAGTAGTTAAGGATTTTTACTTTAAGAAAATGTTGATAGCTGGTAACACACCAGCAAAGAAAAAAAACTTGGTTGGATTTTTGGCACACAGGTGAACTTGCAAGAAGCAGAAAAAAGCTGCATTTTTAGTTTAAAGCTGAGTGCATTTAGTGAGTGCATTTAGTAAGGTGTGACCAATATGGAATTGATAGACAGTCTATGCAGATGTATGAAGTCCTTCCACAGATCAAGGCTATATGCTGATCACAGAGCTTCTCCTCTGTTACTCAGGAATTTTCTCTTCTTTCCTTTTAAAAGTGTTACAAACAGCAGGAGAGAAAGCACTGTCAATTCCTGGCTATAGTAGCTGCTGCTGCAGAGCACAGGGATGTTTCAATTAATGTTTCTGTTTGCAGAGGTGACTTAAAATACCTGAAGTTTTGCATCCTGTTTTGTTGCTTTTACTAGACCTGATGCTAGCATATATAAAAATGGGATTTTACAAGCACTTGTTTGCACATCTGGATGGTAGTTGTACTAATAGAGAAACTGGTGTTTCCTTGGCTCCAAGAAAGAATAAACAAAGGAGAAATGGAAAAAACAAGTAAGATTAACAGAAGGTTCTTTTAGCACAGACTCATTTTAGCTTTCCTGCAGCATTATAATCCAATGCAGATGTTCATTTGCCTCATTCTTGGCAGCTGTGTTAGATGAACTTCCTCTCCTCAGTAACATTTTCTCAGGGATTTATTATCCCTTTGTTAGTCTGCTCTTAACTTGCTCATTCCTTTCATGTGGCAGCGAAAACCCAAAATGTTGAGAAATCAAGCTAAACATAAGACAATAGTAATACTATGTAAATGTATGTAAAAAACTTATTCAAGTGATTAAAGTACAAACAATGATCTCTGCTTTTGTTTTATCATTCTTGATATTGGTAATGGCTCTTATTTATCAAGTCAAAGCAAACCATACAGTTATATAGGAAAATAAGAGAGATGGAGCAGTAGTAATGACATGGACACAGTTTACATTTAGTAATAAATTTATATGAATGTGCTTTATTGGAATATTTTTTTAAAAAAAGCCTAACGCATTAAGCTCTTGGATAAATTATTTTTGCTTGCAACATGACTATGTTTAGACAAATAAGGATGATTAGGGTCTGTTCATCCCTACGTTTCCTGAGCAACGTTAAAGCCTGACCTATTGCTAAGAAGCAGACTCCTGTAATATGAATATGGAAGAGAAGCCAGTACTGCCAAGTTCTTTAGAACTCAAGTTGTTCTTTTAATTTAAAACCTTCCCTTCAGTTTGATGCAAAAAAAGTAGCAGACTGTCAGTGGACTGTCAGAGCATTAATTGCTCTAAGTGGCCTCATCAGGGACCTTCACTCACACTGTCTGCCCCTTGTGCCAGGAACTCTACCAAAGATCAGGCTTGAGGTTTCAGTCTCTGAGGTATGTTATATGCGTGCCTGTCTGTGGTCCTGTCTCTGGTACTACCTCCTGGAGGGGCTTTAGACCTATGTTGCAGTTAGCTTGTCTCCTGGATGGACTCAGGATCTGCATTGTAGCCTTATCTCCAGCCTGGACTCCATTTGTTTCAGATTGGATTCCCTCAATGGACCCTGGATCTAAGTAATTGCTTTGCCTTGTCTGTGACTGTCAACAGACCTTGTTTCTATCTTGCCCAGCTCAGGTGCTGTGGGACAGTGCCCTCGTCTACACAAGGTCTCTACCTGAGTTGTAATCACTCCCAGTTCCTGGCTCAGCTTCCCTTACAGAGCAGTCAGTCCTAGCTGCTCTGTGACACAGATTCCGAAAAGCCTGTGCTACTGTACCACAACTCTCCATTAGTGCTATCTGAAAATGCATCAAAGTGTTATGAAAAAAATGCAGCTGTTAGGATATTTTTTGAAAATGTCTATTTTGATTATATTCTGTTGAAGAAAGATACAGTTAGGAATCACTAATTCAGTCACCTCTTCCTCTGTCTGTCAGGTGGTCCTGAGAGCCTCTCTCATTGACTTATGTCAATGAGTCTCAATGAGACTTATGAGCCCATGTCGATGGGCTTCATGTCCTGACAGTGGGACATCACGCTATCCTGTGATGCCCTGGGAGTAGCTGTGTTCAAGGTGCTCTGTTCCCCCTGAGTTGGTTGTTAGAGTTCTGCCTGTCGGGACTCAGTTCTCTAGCTTACTTCCCAGGTCACTTTTGCCTTCTCCTGTCATTTTCTTGGGGAGTTGATTACTTGTGCAAACCTCGGTTCTGAGCTACAGGCACACTCATATACAAGGATGTGTTATTTGCCCAGATGATCTCTGCATGTTGGGTTGCCTGAAGGGTAGAAGTTCTCACTGCCTTTTCCTAAAGGTAGGCGTGAATCTAGGATTCTTACATCCAATTCTCACAAAACATCTTTGAAAGTCTATGCTTCTCCATTAAGCTTGGGTGAAATTGCCTAAGTAAGTCATAATTCATTGGCACATGGATAGAAGAAAAGGTGTGTATAGAAGGAATATTTCTTCTATCAGAAGACGGAAGGAAGGTGTGGACTGGAGAAGAGAAAAATCAGATAGTTGGACAAAGAGAAAGTGAAATGTATGAGCTCTACCTTCTTAGAAAAAAATGGTTAAGAGCACAAGGAATCCTGCGACTTCAGATCTCTGTGTAGAATTATTAGCCAGCAGCTGACAAACTGAGAGGGAGACTTCAGTCTCGGGGTGCAGGGTAAGCGACAAGTGAATGCAGCTAAGAATTAGTGCCTTAGTGCCTGGGACACACGCAAGGACAGAACAGCAGTAAGAAGGATTTGTCTGAGTGATCCAGTGACCAAAAGTAAAGGAAAACCAAGAATGTGTGGACCCACACTGCTCCCTCCTAGCCACTTGCCATTAAATAAATCAGGTCTTTTATCTCTTGCTTCCTGTCTGTGAAAAGTGTAGGAAACTAATCTGCTTGAGGCCCTACTTGTACCAAGCCAACAAACTAGCTAAAAAGTACAGAAAGGGTGCGGATGTGGAGACACGCATAACATGACACACACACAAAGGCAGGAGGATTGCGTAAGCCACATTTCCTTTGGAGGTTCTGGGATATATTTGGAATGTATTAAAGGATTTGATCCCAATTAAAAAAAAAAAATCTTAATTGCAACATTATTTCACAAAATAACAAGCAGCAACACATTTGGCTCCTTGCTACTCTGCTAGAATGCAGTGTTCTCTGTCTTTGAAAGAGCAGGAGAACAGAAAGAGAGAAAAAGCAGAATTTATTTAGCCATTCCTCAGTATCATATAATTAACAAACAAGATTATCTGAAATGCAAGTCCATGGCCCAGCACATCTACATTTGTTAGAACAGAATCATAGAATCATAGAATCGGTGAGGTTGGAAGGGACCTTTAAGATCATCAAGTCCAACCATTAACCTACCCTGACAAAAACCACTTCTAAACCATGTCCCTAAGCACCTCATCTACCCTTTTCTTAAACACCTCCAGGGATGGT
>VXBO01013373.1:25185-44663 GCA_013400135.1 Rhinoptilus africanus | reverse complement strand
CTCCAGGAGAATGCTGTGGGAAACGGTGTCAAAAGCTTTGCAAAAATCCAGGTAGATGACATCCACAGCTTTTTCCTCATCCACTAAACCTTATCATAGGAGATCAGGTTTGACAGGCATGACCTGCCTTTCATGAACCCATGCTGACTGGGCCTGATCACCCTGTTCTCCTGCATGTGCCGTGTCATGGCACTGAGGATGAGCTGTTCCATGACCTTCCCAGGCACCGAGGTCAGACTGACTGGCCTGTAGTTCCCTGCATCCTCCTTCTGGCCCTTCTTGTGGATGGGTGTCACATTTGCCAACCTCCAGTCAGCTGGGACCTCCCCGGTTATCCAGGACTGCTCCTAAATGACACAAAGTGGCCTGGTGAGCACTTCCACCAGCTCCTTCAGTACCCTTGGGTGGATCCCATCTGGCCCCATAGATTTGTGCACCTCCAGGTGCTGAAGCAGGTCCCTCACCATTTCCCTTTGGATTACATGTTGACTGTCTTCACAATCTCAGGCCTTTTGATTATGCCATAGAAGTAACTGTTAAAGTTGCCAGGACTTCTGATACGAGAGCTATCAAAGTACAGATAAGCAAAAGAAACATTGGGGGTTTTTTTAATGACTCCATAAGTGGTTGCCATTGTCTCTGTAAAGGCATTAGGCAGTGCTTCCCCTTGATTCTTCAATAATTAAGACACACATTTATTCTTAAACTCCCTATCTTGAGTGACATTTTCCCCTCTTTTCACCATATCTCAATCTATTTCTTCCCCACATATGTTATTTATATGAGAAATCTGACTTTTGACAGTTCTCCTCTTATTTTTGTTCCATCTTCCCAATGTGACTCACTGAGTATCAGCTTCCTTCCTTGAAGCATTTGGATAGAAGAGAATGTCTTGAAGGCCATTTTGTCCCCAGTTTCGTATCTACTGTTGTGTCAGACACATGGCCAGCTAACCTACTTTGTAGAGAAGCTAAGTTTCATCAGCCTGAAGTATCCTGAGCAAAATTTAGGTGACTATTTTCTCCACTCTGCACTATCACTCTGTCTCTGAGAAGTCAAAGGGGTTTGATCTGGATTTGTTCTGAGTTTATTCCACGCAAGTTTCAGGATCATATGCAAACAAGTCATAAAGGCAATTCTGAAGCTCAGTTATTACTCTATTTTATGTACAGCAGCTAGAATAGACGATATTTTCCTGATAATGGCTAGAAGCAAAAAGAGAATAAAAAAGGTTCATCTGGGTAGGAAATCAAAGGTAGTTTCTGGTTCCTTAGTGGGACTGTATTCTTTCATTGTCACAAGTGCTGATGTTTCCTTCTTCTCCTCAGTTCTGGAAAGAAAGGATCTTTGCAGGAACACTAAGGCAAAAGGAACTTGAACATTTTAGTCTGACTATAGATGAAACACAGACAACTAAATATTAGTCACATAACTTTCAAAAAAATTACCAATACTGCTGGTATCTTAACTCAAGCCTAAAAACACAAGAGATTTTAATTTTTTTTTAATTAGGAATAGTTTTTTATATTTCTTCTGCTTTTTTCTCCTCAAATGAATCTGAAATGAGAAATTAGACTTTTTCTTAAAGCTTTTCTCACAAAATATTGTAAATTACTATTTTAAAAATTGGATGACTTCAGGAACTGTGACATTAAAGAAATACGTGTATAAATAGTGTAAGTATCGCAAGAACTGCAAATTGTAGTTAGCAATACAAACTAACACAAAAAACAAACACAGAAGTCTCACCTCATATGCAGGGATCATGGGTCTGAGAGTCACAGACTTGGACGGTAGCTTGCAAAAAGAAAGTTTTCTTTGTTCTTGGAGAATAAGATAACTTTCCACTCCACATTCCTTACTCAGAGACATCTTGACTCACCTGGGATCATCTAAGAAGTCAACTGTGACTAGCATATTTGGTGCTCTCATCTGCAAATTCTGGATTTTATTTATAGACTTCTGAAGAGATGTATTTGGAGAATTTATCTTTATACCTATAAAATGCACTGTTTCTTTAAAAGATCTGAGCCATAGTATTTTTTCCACAAAAGACTTTGTTTTTTTCTTGGTTAGGTTTCACATATTTGATGTCAGCATGTGTCACTGAGCTAAAAGACATTGATATACAAAATGTAACTCGAGCTTTTTCTTAAAGGGTGATGAGACATGTAAGTGTCCAGACCTATGCTTATTGCAAGCACAAAAAACCACTGGAAAACTATGAAATGTACTAGAAGAGCCCTTTTCTCAAAAACCAGTTGCTGTTAGTTGATCATCTGAAATACCTGGATGATTCAAATGGATGTTGCAGAAGAAATTAATGTCTGAATTTTAAATTTATTGATTCAAATAATTTCTTTTTTTGAATGAGTAACAAAATGAAGAATCACTGTTGACTCACCTATGAGGACTGAAGTATCTTAGAAACTGATCTTTTTGGTTATTTCAGGAGACTCAGGTAGCGTGCCATTGTGAAACCCCTGAAACACTCTGCAGAAGTGTGGCATATTTGTAATTCAATCTGTCAACATTTCTGTTGAAAATGCCATGCTGCTTAAAGGTGGAAAAACTGCTGAGAGATTTTGCTTTCCATCATCTACAAATTTAGTGAGGAAGAAACCATGACAGAAGATGGGAGAAATTATATGATTGGATATGAAATAATTCCTGAACAGTTAGTGTTAGCAGTGCCTGGTAAAATTCACGAGGGAGGAAAAGGTCTTTTTTTTTTTATATAAACAGACTCTATTTTTCTTAGCCATTGCTATCCAAACAGATTATGAAATCATAAATGCACATAAACACCATTAACTAATAGAATGCTCTACATCACTTTCTCAAAAGGCTTATTTAATGTTGGATAATGATATTAAGTAACTTGATTTTAATATTATTCCACCAAGCAAGTCTTATGAACCAACCAGTGATGTAACACTTGTCAGGAACTACAGTTTCAAGAACTACAATATTTTTGAAATAAGGGAGATGCACTCTTTTTAGGTAAAATCTATTTACATTTCATCCTGCTTTTTTTCCATATGTATGTCACCAATAGCTTCCTGAAAGAATTCAGAAGTTCCTGAGGCTACTTGGAGTGGTGGCCCAGAAGAGCAACAGCAGACCACTCTCCTGGAGACAGGACCAAAAGCACTGATGTTAACCACTGGTAGCGGACACAGAGAAAACAGATTGCTATGAGGAAACTTGGACTGTTGAGGGGAAAGAACTCCCATAACCCTCTGAGTCATAGGATCACAGGGTAATTCAGGTTGGAAGGGACCTCAGGGGATCATCTAATCTAACTTTCCACTTAAGCATTGGCTAGACCACATTATACAGGGCTTTATTCATTATGGTCATGATACTGCCATGGATGGAGAATGCATAGCCTCTCTGTGCAACCTGTTCCAATGCTTGACTGTCCTCATGGTGGAAATGTTTCTCCTTATATCCAGAGGAAACCTCTTTTGTTTCAACTTAATGCCCATTGTCACTCATTTTACAACCATGCACCACTATGAAGAGCCTAGCTCCTTATTCTTCATGATCACTGTCTACGTATTAGAAGGCTGCTATTAGATCTCCCAGAAGTTTTCTCTTCTCCAGGCTTAAGATGACCAGTTGTCTCAGTCTCTCCTTGTATGGCAAGCACTCCAGCACTTGTCTGTCCAGTTGGATATCTGATGAATTCACTACAATTTATTGGTACCTTTCTTGTAACATAGGGCACAAAACTGGATTCAGTATTCTAGATCTGGTCTAACAAGTGCTGAATTAAAGGGGATAATCACTTTCCTAGACCTTGTAGCCTGCAGCCAGTGTTCCTGTTAATACAGGAACAGCCCAGGGTACCACTGTCCTTCTTTGCTGCTACGGCACACTGCTGGCTCATGTTCAGCTCGGTGTTCACCAGGACCCCTAGGTTCTTCTCACCAGAGCCGCCACCAGCCAGCCTGTCACCAGCCGGTACCACTGCAAAAGGTTCTTACTGAGTTTCATGATGTTCCTCTTGGCTCATTCCTTGTCAAGAAATTATCACTGATACCCTTGAGAAATCTTCACTGCTCACTTCCCATCATGTTCCAGCAGATGTCAGTGAGGTTAAATTACCCCACTTTGGGAACTGGAAGGCCGCTATAAGGTCTCCCCAGAGCCTTCTCTTCTCCAGGCTGAACAATCCCAACTCTCTCAGCCTGCCTTCATAGGAGAGATGCTCCAGCCCTCTGATCATCTTCGTGGCCCTCCTCTGGATTCAATCCAAGGTCCATGTATTTCCTGTCCTGAGGACCCCAGAGCTGGACGCAGTACTCCAGGTATTTGTGTATAGACACTTGAGAACAAGAAAACACAGTAGAAGGGGATCCATCTCAAGATGTCTCTTCTGTCTCTCACCCTGCACCCTTTGCAATCAATCAATTGCAAAATCAAAAAGAAGTCAGTCTCCTTTTTGTCTTCCCTGATGCAGCACAATCTGTTTGACGGCTGGGCACAAAGCTGGCTGAATATGAGCAGTGTACCCAGGTGGCCAAGAAGGCCAACAGCATCATCTTCTCAATCAATACACACTTCCTACAGGGAAGGACACTGACTCTGTCTGCCCCAGCTATAGATAAAAGCCACAGGCACACGCCCTGCAGCCTCAGATCTGGCAGGTTTGCATCCTTTCTCTGGAGGTCTGCCTGGTTTGAGGCTACTGATGCACAAGGACTCAAACCTAGACACAAACTCCATTTGTATGGAGTACTATGCCCTGTGGCACATCACCACCAATGCTGAACATTTATCCACTGCCTGCATTGGACAGCCCTCTTCTGCACAAGCTACTGCAGAAACTACTGCTTCTGGGAGTTGCCCTCTAGATCTTGCAGTCAGATCAAAGCACATTTCATGAGGAATGGTTGATAGAAGCGATTTGAAATGGCTAGAGTTTGTTACAGCAAATATCTCTGGACTCTAGTAGGCATCTCTAAAGAAGAGCTCCTAGAAGTTCTCTGAAGATCCCAAATGTTCCCACAAGATCTAGGACATCTACAAGCAGAGTGAGAAAACTGATTCATAGATTGCTGCATCTATTAGCTCCCTCTGGTTTTTGCAGTTCTGTAGGTCTGATTCCACTGTCTGCCATTTGAAACCTCACTGATTTTCACTGACTTTATTAAAATTAGGCTGTTTCACTGACTTATCTGCATGAAGAAGGAAAACAGGTGGAGTGGAAAAATACTTTGCAGAATATTGTAGAATAGTGTCTGTGGAGCAGAAGACAAAGGTCAAAAGATCAAGGCTGACAGTGCATGGCATTACATGGTTATGCTAGAAATACAGCTTTCTTTGCAGACAATGTCTGATCCAGGATTCATGCCACCAACACATAGTTTAAATGCAACACAAGCAATGCCTGCAGTCACTCATAGGAAAATATTTGACAAGAGTGGTTGTGGCTGTCTCAGTTGCAAGCCCATTCCACTGTTGAATATAAACCAGACTTAAACAGGTTTGGAAGTGCCTACATAATGAATTTTAGCATTTTAGCAAAAATATTTTTTATAAACATCTTGTGTGGAACTAATGTGAATGTTTGTGTAGAGTAAGACTCATTTATCATTCTAATATTTATATGTTCCTACATTCTTTGGCCTTTAACACTAACAGGACCAAAGAGGGATGCATGATGCTCTCTAGCATATAGAAATTACTGTCAGTACTTACTTTCTGTCTTTTTTTTTTTTTTGGCTTCCGTAGTTATGAAGAATTCAGATTCCTAAGCAATTCCTTAGGTTTTGTGAATCTCTTCTGCCACAGCATCTAGAAAGCCATCCTTGTAGGTGAAATTTCATATCTTGAAAATTCACCTTGTCTGAGAGCACTTACTGGAAAGGAAAGGGTGACAGGAAAAACTTGGAATATTTTATCATATATAAAATAAAAACTCTGATCTGCTCTCCCCAAATCCCAAGTCACATTCCAAATAAACTTCTAGTTTCATTAAAATAACAGGAGAAGCTAAATTAACTTTACAAAGCCTTCTGCAGAAAATAAATCCTGGGCTGGCAGAAGAATCACTTGCAAGGGATTCATGTACTTTCCACTCAAAAGAAAATGTTTATGTGGTTTCAGTACACCTTTTATTTTTGATTAAGGAAAATAATAGCAAAAATATTCATACAGTTTAATCATCACACATCCTGAAGGCAGAGACAGTATCCTGAAAAAAACCAAACTGTCCCATTGCTTCTCCCCATTGCCCCAAAACATTTGCTGTCCACTGCCACTGGCAGCCCCACTGAGATTTGGGATCAGGGGTTTTACTAAGTCAGCAGGAAAACTGATCCAACAACAAAAAAAAAAAAGTGTAGTTTCCCAAAGACTTTGGCAACTGAAGACTCAGAGTAACATCAGGTCAGGTGGAAGGTAAGGACAGGTAAGCCAGGGGCAATAGATGAGCAAGGCCATAACAGTCAGCACTTAGTTTGGCTTCAGTTGCTGTGAAGCCGAAGCCTAGAAATGACGTTTTCCAGCAGTGCAATTCTGTCCATGCTCTTTCATCAGCTCTGGCACTCATGTCACTTTTGTGAGCTAACTAAACAAAGAGTTATTCTGTCCATTTCTGCTGCACTAGTTTTCTACCAAGTAAGAACATTTGGCTTACTGCATGGAAGTTGAGAGCGGGGGTCGGTCAGGAAGAGGAATTTGCATGGATGTACAGCCAGAAGGAACAGGAGGAGGGAAAGACCACTTGCTTTCTTTATTTTGATTGGTTTGGGAAACCACAAGAAGCCCATCATGCCATAAAAATATTCCCCTACATGTGAGACAAAATGAAGAAAACAATACAAGATGTATGCAAATTTAAGTAGACTTTTCCAAGCTAATACTCCATCTTGCACTGCATATTTATGAAATGAACAAATACAGTAAAATAAGTAATGAACTGTGAATTGTTTCTTCTTGTACAGCAAATCTACTCAATCTATTGGATTAGTGCAATAGATTTCACCTAGAATTTGCTCAAAAGTCTAGTTGTTTATCATCAGCGGGAAGTACTCCATTTTGTACCTTTCTTACTGTAACTTAATTTGCAGACATGGTTTTACTTTTTTACTCTTTATCTGTATATAATGAAATCTTGATTCTGCTAGGTATAGTGATCACAGCTGATTTGTAGTGTGGCCTTATCCCTGATTATACTTCTGATTTCAGACTGTTTTAGTTAAGACTTCCCTACTGGATTAGTATTAGCTGTTGTAAAATCAATTTCTCACTTAATAATGGCATTTATATTTAAGAAACAGATAATTGTGGTTCTGATGCTGGAGATTTAGGTAAATTGTATTGCTTTCACAGTAATATATATTTTTCTAAAATAAATTCTGCCAGTTTAAAGTCATATGCTGCCATATCCTTTCATCAGAGATTTAGTGGAAGGAAATCAGCCAAGAGTCCTACTGTCTTCTTCAGATCCTAAACGACTTGAGAAACCCCTGAATTTCCTGGCCCAGGAAGAATAAGTCCCTGACAGAGATGAAGTGAAAAGAATGACCAGGCAAACTGGGATACACCCTAGATAATGTAACAAATGACACTCCTGAATTCCCAGAGTTCTGGGAGGAATTGTTAATTGTACACTTGCAATGTTTCATACATCTTGAGTATCAGTCACATTTCTAGTGGGTTTTATTAATTTGTTTACTTTAATTTTAAAAAAAGTCTAGCTTTCAAATAAGTGAGAATCTTCTCTGAGGAATGAGCTACAAATCAATAATTTGAAAAGCGGTAATTTTCAACTCAGTCAGTGACTGAATCCAGTATTTCTGCACTCTTGATCTATGTTGCAGCCTTGTAATTTAGCTCTAAATTGTGCAGGTGGGAGTCTGAAAGTGAGACCCATGAAAGTCTGTGTACTAAGTACAAAGCTACCTGGGCCTGAAAAGCTCAGCCACAGAAGCTTTTATAGCCTGGGGTATGGGAAAACTACTATGGTTTATTCAGATCAGACAAAGATGGTTTGAGACTTCTCTGTAATGAAGTTAAAATTGATTTTGCTACCATCCGAAGAATGAAGACACATAGCAAAGTTAAGCTTGCAATAAGAAAGACTGTAAGGAATACAAGGGTACAGCGAGGATGGAGAACTGGGTCTGGAGGGTATGAACTGTCCATTTTCCTGATAATGGTGCCCGTAGAGGGATGGAGGGAGTTGTACAACAAGCAGTTGCTTCTTTCCTCTCTCAGTAGTAGTAGTGCAGCTCCTTCATCACACAACCCAACCCCTCCCTCCATGGCAGCACTGAGACTGCCAGAGACAAAGCAGATAGTGAAGTCTTGGCCTTTTCTCCTTTTCCAAGCCACTACCACAGATGGCTTTACGCCTGATATGCTGGTGTCTAGAGAAGGCCCTGAAATCAGGGACTTGAACATCAGTTATCCCAGCCCACAATGCTGGCTGTTCTTTGATGTTTTTCAGATACGACTTGACCAGAATCATGCTGTAACTGAAAAGCTTCAGGTAAAAATGCTTTTGTGTATTTTAAAAACATACTTCCAAAAAACTATTTTTGCAAAGTGATGATTTGACAAAGTGATTGATTTTGAACAAAAAATATTTAGCTGAAATAGTTCTGACTAGATTTACTTAATGCTAGTAATGAGGTTTGCCTGAATAAAATCTGTCTGAGGAAGGTGTCTATCTGCGCAGAGGATAGAAGATGTGGGAAGTCAGAGGAAGTTTTCTAAAGATCAAACTTCACCTCCCTAGAAACAGGCCTGCTTCTCAAAAAGGTAACGAGCACTCCAATTCAGGCTGCAAAGAAAATTGTCAGTTTTCCTCAGCTCGTTTTACCTTCTAAACTCGTATAAATCCCACTTTGTTTTAGTCTGAATTACAAGTTTTCCTACCTACTGCGCTTTGTTGATTTTGAAAGAGATTAATTTGACAGGTCACACCTTTACACTATCACAGTATGTAGTCTATGAGAGAAAGAGGAGAGATCTCTAAGAAATCAAATAGGTTACAGCAGATGGATGTGCTTCTGTTAAGGCAATTCTTCCCAAGCTCATACTAAGGCACAGGAGCAAAGCATGTGAGAGTTACTTGCCTGCAGATAAACAGAAGGTTTCTTTCACTAGAGCTAATGCCTCACATTTCCTTGACATGAATATTAAGAGTATAGGAATTTACTTACCATAATGCAGACGTAAGTACTGGCTCCTTTGCATAAACACCACATGTGCAGCCGTACTAAATATGGAAACAGTGCACAGAGTAGAGCAGTTTTATCTTCTTGCTCAGTACAATGTTTCACCCATGTATAAATTACATAGAGTCGATACACCTATGCATAATATAATGCATAATTTATTACGAAAATCATATATTTTATGATATTACGTAAGTAATAATTAAGCTCATCATATTAAATAATCATACACAAGCACTCACATCTGCGTATACTTCATATTAATTAAAGATTAATCCCTAGGAGTAAGAAATCAGGCAAAGGAGGCAGGAAATCTGCATGGATGAGCAGGGAGCTTCTGGAAAAACTCAGGTGGAAGCAGGAAGTTTAGAGAATGTGGAAAAAGGGACTGGCTACTTGGGAGAGTATAGGAACGTTGTCAGAGTATGCAGGGATGTTACAAGGAAGGCTAAGGCCCACTTGGAATTAAACCTCGCAAGAGATGTCAAGGACAGTAAGAAGGGCTTCCTCAAGTATATCAGTAGTAAGAGGAATACTCGGGAAAATGCGGGCCCTCTGCTGAATGAGGTAGGTGCCTTGGTTACAGAGGATGCAGAGAAGGCGGAGTTACTTAATGCCTTCTTTGCCTCAGTCTTTACTGCTAAGGCCAGCCCTCAGGAATCCCAGAACCTGGAGGTAAGAGAGAAGCCTGAGAACAAGGAGGATCAGGTTAGAGATGATTAAGCGAAACTCGACACCCACAAACCCATAGGCCCTGATGGGATGCACCCACAAGTGCTGAGGGAGCTGGCAGATACTATTGTGAAGCTGCTCTCCATCCTCTTTGAAAGGTCATGGAGAAGAGGAGAGGTGCCTGAGGACTGGAGGAAGGATAATGTCACACCACTCTTCAAAAAGGGCAAGAAGGAGGACCTGGGAAACTACACGCCAGTCAGCCTCACCTCCATCCCTTGAAACGTGATGGAACAGCTCATCGTGGATGTCATCTCTAAGCATGTAGAGGAAAAGGATGTTATCGGGAGTGGTTAACATGGACACACCAAGGGTAAATTGGCTAATGTGATAGCCTTCTATGATGGCATGACTGTCTGGGTGGATGAGGGGAGAGCAGTGGTCATTGTCTACCTCAACTTCAGCAAGGCTTTTGACACTGTCTCGCATAACATCCTCATAGGTAAGCTTAGGAAATGTGGTTTAGATGAGTGGACAATGAGGTGGATTGAGAACTGGCTGAATGACAGAGCTCAGAGGGTTGTGATCAGTGGCACAAATTCCAGTTGGAGGCCTGTAACTAGTAGTGTTCCCCAGGGGTTAGTACTAGGTCTAATCTTGTTCAACATATTCATCAGTGACCTGGATGAGGGGACAGAGTGTACCCTCATCAATTTTTATGATGTCTTAAAACTGCGAGTAGGGGCTGACACACCAGAAGGCTGAGCTGCCATACAGCGAGACCTGGACAGGCTAGATTGTTGGGAGGAGAGGAACCTAATGAAGTTCAACAAGGGCAAGTGTAGGGCATTGCCCCTGGGAAGGAATAACCCCATGCACCGGTACAGGTTAGGGGCTGACCTGCTGGAAAGCTGCTCTGCAGAGAGAGACCTCGGAGTCCTGGTGGACAACAAGTTGACCATGATCCAGCAATGTGCCCTTGTGGCCAAGAAGGCAGATGGTCTCCTGGGGTACATTAAAAAGAGTGTGGCCACCAGGTCGAGGGAAGTCCCTTTACTCTGCCCTGATGAGGCCACATCTGGATTACTGTGTCCAGTTTCCGGGGTCCCCCTGTTCAAGAAAGACGGGGAACTCATGGAGAGAGTCCAGCAGGGGGCTACAAAGATGATCAAGGGAACGGAGTGCCTCTCTTATAAGGAAAGGCTGAGAGACCTGGGTCCGTTTATCCTGGAGAAGACTGAGAGGGGATCTCATCAATGCTTACAAATATCTAAAGGGCAGGTGTCAAGAAGATGGGGCCAGACTCATTTCAGTGGTGCCCAGTGACAGGACAAGGGGCAACGGACACAAACTCATGAGCAAACATGAGGAAAACATGAGGAAATCAACACGAGGAAAAACTTTTTGAGGGTGACAGAGCACTGGACAGGCTCAGGCTCTTTCTCAGAGAAGTTGTGGAGTCTCCTTCTCTGGAGATATTCAAAACCTGCCCGGATGCATTCCCGTCCAGCCTGCTCTAAGTGAACCTGCTTTGACAGGGAGGTTGTACTAGATAATCGATGAAGGTCCCTTCCAACCCCTAGCATTCTGTGATTCTGCGATTTGTTAATACGGGTGTTTGCAACCATAAAAATCCAGGCCTATGAATCAGAGTCTTTCAGTCAAGAAATACAGTGATAAAATTACAGGCATGTGGGCTAAAAGAAAAGTGACTCTTATACATTATCTCCTTCTGAGGATCTAGAGAAGCAATATCTTATAGCTGAAGTTCCGATAGAGCATCCAGTTATTTTATCACTTCTCAGTGGCTTGATATATTTTTACGATCTGAATTTCTAAGATAAACCTTAACAGGAAAACCAGGTATTGTTTCTTAACTCAGTATCAGTCTTTATATTCTAAACGAATGTGAGCACAAATCTACTTGTAATTTTTTTGCAAGAAGTGAGAAAATCCTCACAAACAGATTAATGCTGTTGAATATAGTCATTATTATCAATAAACATGTCAATTAAACCAATAACAATATGCTTACACTTTACTGGTGTCATACTCCAGTCAGACAAAGATTTAATATAAGAAAAAATATATCTAGCTGAACATTAGAGTCATACTTTACCTTGAAATAAGCAATAGCCAACTATGAATTTTCCTTGAATAGAGACAGGGAGGACATTTTAAACACCATTTGAGGACAATAGGTCTTCCTACTTCCTCTGTCCAGGCTTACCCCGAGGATAAACTGTTCTCTTTCCATGACTAAGACAAAGAAATTCCAAAAAAGCAGATAAGTGCAAAAGTAAAAATCAAAATATACAAGATTTCTTTGCAACAAGGACTTTTTGTTAAGAAATGCTGTCAGAAAATTACACAGTAGCCAAGAGTCTGCCTAGCAGCCTGCAGCTCATGTAGCACAGAGACAACATGCTAGGGAAGAAGCCTTTCCTCCAGCTGTGTTCCATAGAAGAGTGAAATAAAACTGTTTTTCCTGCAGGGAGGTGATCACAGAATGCATCTCCTAATTTCCTTCATGGGCACAAAATCTGAACATGGTAAACCCTTCAGCCCCATGCCTGTGTGTCTGCTGTGTGAAATCTCACCAGCCTCTGCTTTGGTAGGATCAGCATATTTCAGTGTTAGCTGCAAGAAACTGGCACAGGACTGCTCTTCTGTATGCAAATGCAGCAGGTAGTGGGGCTGATGGCTTCAAAAATACTGTTCTTTGGAGATGTTCCATAAGCAATACAATCTAAGTTGGTCCTCCCTTGAACAAGGGGTTGGAAAAAATGACATCCAGAATTTCTTTCCAGTATAAATTCTTGGAAGAGCCTATGATTCCACAGGGGCTTTTAGTGGGGAGGAGGACTGTAAGGGCCTATTTCCAGTGCCAACATGCAGTCCTGAGGTATGAGCAGAGAGAATCTCTCAGCAGGACACCAATACCAAGCCTGCCTTTTATGTGCTCCTCAGAAGATGGCCATTTGAATCAAGCAACTGTCCTTGTAAAGTCCATCCCACAACCAGAAAGAGACTGGCCTTTTCTCGGAAGTATATTTTGCATGTTTGGAATGAGATTAACACAGAAACCAGCCTGGGGTGTGTGTATGCTGGACTGTAACGGGCATCAGCAGATGGAAGGGGAAGCTGGGTGGATGGCAGATGATGCATGGCTAGGAGGGATGGGTAGACCAGGCCCATGGTCATGAGGCACAATGATCAAGATTGTGCTCCTGACATCAGCACACAGACCAGGCTAGATAATATAGGGATCAAGGATGAGACAGGTCTCCATGGTTTAAATCAGCCCTTGCCCCTTTGCAAAGTGTTGATCTAGCAAAGTTAAATATGGGATATGGAAGTACTAGCTTGATAGTCTGGGAATACACGTAAAGACACCTCCACTTAAAGTCAACATAGTGTTTTTTTCTATTTGTATACCCATGCATTCATAATTCTGGTACACTTGTTGAAAGACACTAAGCAATTGAGGCTACAGGAGGCACGTCCAAACAGTCTTCATCTGTATGCATGAATAAAAACTCCCAATGAGTGCAGTTCCATCAGGCAGTTCTTGTGTGAACAAGCCAAGAAATATGATGTGATTAAATAGTGTAATCCTGACCACGATATCAGTGGTTGCTAGGTAGATTTGAATCTTCTGACAAGCCTAATGTAGCTACTATAATGGCCAGGCCAAGATACCCTCTCTACTGTTGCACCCCTGTCCCCCAGAGCTGTTTTTGTAATATCCCATATGTGGCTGAAAGCATGGTCATTACAGAGATATGAAGGTCAATCTCAAGGGCACCCACAAAAATGCTGCCTCAATACACTTTAGATAAAGCTTAAATAAGTTACTCAAAGCTATTTAACAATCAGTAGCAAGGCCAGGAACAGACTATTCTAAAACTAGGAATGATCTGACTTGAGCACATCAGTCATATTTTCTGATTTTCTTTTTGTGAAAATCCCTAGTATTATGTTGAACAAAGCTGGAAAAAAATGTAATAAGCCCTGTGCAAACATCCACACTAAGCATCCACATTTTATTTCAATAACTCAACAATTTTTTTTCCAATATTATAAAATGCAACTTAGTTAATCACTTCAGTAAATGCTTGCTGAGCACTCCAGCCTCCCAGTTAATGGATGTGGATGATTAAAAAGAGGAAAAGTAACAGAACATCCATGCACACTACATATTATACTTCTACAAATATTGAATGCAAATGAAAGAACAGCACTGACCAAAATGGTAGAAGAACAACGCTAACAAGAAGAAGAAAAAAATTGTATTTACATGCTAAATAATTATCTTTTACACTGGCTGAATCCCATAGGCATCTTCAGAGAAGTGAAATCTGGCTCACCTCCCATGTATGAATCTGACTAATCGCCTTCAGAAGGTTCCCAAATCCAGCCAAGCATATGGTTTTATATTAGACAAGAGTCCAAGTATTTAAACTATTGCAACAGCTGCAAAGCAGGTTTGCAGGAAATCCTATGCTTATCCAGCTTCTACTTTGTTTCAAAATGCAGAAACAACACCATGATGTACATTTGAGATGGCATTAGCCCATTTAAGGGGCATATGCCAACAGACAGGTGTCAGGGCTCTGAGTGCACCAGGGCCCCCTTAATGGCCCTGAACGGCCCTGAACAGCCTCACCTGGGTCCTCCGCCCATAGGCTCAGGAGCATCTTCACCCTTGAGTGAAACCCACTAAGATGGAGGAAAGAAACTCTCACCCAAAAAGTCTTGTGGAGGTTATAGCCCAAAGGGGTATAGGGCTAGGGTACAGGGGTTATTGGATACAGGGGGAGGGGAATTTTGTCATCATGTGAAGCATTACATTATGTTTAAAGGGAAGGACTAAAGGTGAGGAAAAGCAGGGACCAAGATGGACTGGGGAGGAACAAGTGTGGCAAAATAGAGGGGAAACTGGATAAGTGGTCAGTTGTATGTAAACATGTCGGTGCTCAGTATACTTGTCTGAGTGTCATCACTGTACTCTGTCCTGACTTATTAAATCCTGTTCCCAGCCATTTTCTCCATGGATGTGCTTGATTATGTGCGGGAATGCTAACACACTTCAAACCAGACACTATTCCGATCTGTCATGATTTGCAGGGTCAGCTGTGTTAACAGTCCTATTGAGCACAAGTGCTCAGTCTCACTACTGGCTGGACTTGGGGGCATGGAGCTGCAGCAGGTTTGCACTGGGCAGGCTGGGACAGCAGAAATCCTCCCTGGTTCTGAGACTTGCCAAAATTAGCTACCTTCTAGCATCCTTCTCAGAAAAAGATAGGAAAACTAGCTTTGGTGCGCAGGGGGTTTGGAGGTAGTTTTTGGGGGGTTTTTTATTTTGTATATGGGTTTTTTTTTCCTCACAAGTCAAAGATCGATGCTCATTTTCTAATTTCTTTGAACAAAGCATTATCAGAAAGTTAATGCTTCTAGGACAAGTTTACCAATTCTGCTTCTGATTACTCACTTTTTTTTTTTTTTTGTGAGAAACCTGTTCATAGCTAGTTTCTTCAGAAAGGAGTAACATCTGAAGTGGATTAAGAAATTAGATTTCTGGTATAAAAACTTCATAATAACTGCACCTGACTCTTGGTTTCCTTGTTAAAGGAGCCATCAGTTGACACTAATCTTTTATTCCATTTAGAGCCAGATTACGCTCCACAAAAGTTCAGTGATTTATTTATATGAAAACTTGACATAACACTGTGCAGTTTCAGAAGAGTTGCTCTACATTATATTTAATATGCAATCTACAACAAAGAATTGAATGTCAGAACAATAATTAGCAGCAGGTTAAAGCAGAGAAGAGGGCTTCCAGAAAAGCAAATGCTCTTCTAGTTCCCACGGCACCATCCCAATATTTGTTTTATATTCCTAAGAGAAAAGAGGAAAGCAGAACAAATGTTAAACCTCCCACACAAAATTCTCAAAGTAATATTATTCCCCCTAAGACTCCAGCCTTGCTGTCAGGCTGCTTTTTCTGTCAAGTGTCCAAACGCTTTTATTGAGAAAGGATAATAATTGTAATTATCCAAAGTTTAAGTCAGTGAGTTTTCACTCAAATAGATTAGCTGCACACTCTGTCATTGACAAATCTTTTGCAATCATTCATCTAATTTGCACGGTATGATTACCACAACCAGAGGGACTCATATATGCGCTTGTGTAAATGGGTTATTTGCCTAATCATCATCCTTATGGGAAAATTCATGGTTTGTATTAGCAATCTCAGTATTTATTAATACGAATTATCTCAGTATTCATTTCTACAAAGAAATATTCACTTGTGCAGATTTTTTGTTCTACACCTACCAATAATGTTGTACAGATTCTGATGAACTGCCATACCTTTTTTCTTATCAGTCCTGGTGTCTGCTTTGCATAACTCCTTGGGCTGAGCAAGAATCTTCCTAGAATGCTCCAGAAATCATTTTTTGTTTGTTTAAGATTTCAGTTCAGCCTTTGGGGAGAGGAATTGTTATTAAAGTTCTTTTTCTCATATTTTATTTGTAAATATGTTTTCAAGGCTGCAGACCTTGGTATTCCCAGAAACTAAATTTTAACTTGGCACCTAAGTGGTGGTACCACAGGTGCTTAAACACTAAAATGAGGCCATACAACTTCTCTGGTAATGTCAGAAGGGATGTACAGGGAGGTAATTCAAGAAACAGAAAGCAACAAAAAGCAAGACAATTGTCAATAGTTGGAAACACACCTTAGCTTTCTCTGTGCACACATGACAATTCTGTTGTCACTTATTTAGATTCCATTAGAAATTAAAGCCTCCCCTGGACTAAGTGGAAAGAAGCAGGCAGAACAGGTCAGATGAGACGCATAACAGCAGATGTGTTAATTGGACAAAACAGCTACTTAGAAAAAAACTACTACAAGGAAACTCTTTTAGACAGTCACAGTCTTTAGATCGAAGTCCTTTAAAAGCCTAACTTTGGTACCAAACTTTAAGCACAGAAGTAGTCTCCTGCACCCCTGAGAAACTCAAACAAAGAACTGTACTGAAGTACTACAAATAAATGCTTTTCTGAATTAGAACCCGTCAAAGTTTTCAGTGTGTTTCCAAGTCATCAGCACTTTCTACTTTAAAGCTTCATGCCAACACTTTACAACCCACCCACAGATGTTTATTTGACCAGACCTGGTTGCCTCTAATAGCACCCTATAGCNACAAATAAATGCTTTTCTGAATTAGAACCCGTCAAAGTTTTCAGTGTGTTTCCAAGTCATCAGCACTTTCTACTTTAAAGCTTCATGCCAACACTTTACAACCCACCCACAGATGTTTATTTGACCAGACCTGGTTGCCTCTAATAGCACCCTATAGCTGACTCTTTGCAATCTGGGGAGGATGAGTCCACAGGCTCTATCAGAATAGAATATATCAGATAAAGGATAACCCACTATATATCTTCATTATTATTCTAATGATCTTCATTAGTGCAGGTGATGTGTATTTCCCAAAGCAACATGAAGTTAGTTTTTAGGAGTATTTTATATGTATTTACAGACTACGCAGAGTTTAAAGACAAGATTATAAAAACTGCCCAGCTTTATACCAATGAAATGTAGTTAGGAAGATAATTGCTAGAACCAGAAACAGTCACAAAAGGTTAAGCAATAATGCATCTTAATAACCACCTAAATGCTTGAGTTCAATTTCAAAGTATGTTCTGTATTTCATTCAGTTAGTAAAGTTGACAGGATAATCTTACAGCCATGAGATCCAGGGCCTGTTTTCTTAGACAAACTTTGTGCCCTAAACAGCTTTTTTTCTGAGTGGGAAACACTGGCTGGGACATCGTTCCCCTTCAGGTGCACTTCTACTTCTGGTAGGTCCCAACAATTGTATTTGTGCAGTAAGTGTGTTGAAAATATCAACCTTTAGTGCAGTTTAATTAGAATATTTAACGAAGTAATTTGATGACCGCCCAGTCCTCAAAATAAAGACTAACTTTCCAGGGTTAGTCTTTACTCTGAAAAAAAAGGTTTTGGAAGCAAAACCTCTTACTGAACAGCTCTAGGGACTTCCAGTACAAGAGGCAAATAAACAATCTACTCAGGTGCTCTTCCAGCAAAACTGAGAAGCTTAAACACCTTCAAGTGGCCACCTCTTCAGGTAGCCCTGCTGAGAGAGGCCACTGCAGTGCAGTGTAGTGTAAATGAGCTTTTAATGGCTCTTCTTTCCTCTTCCTGATTCTCCTTTCTTAATGACTCTGCTGGAAGAGCCGCAGTGGACAAGTGCAGAGAAGCTTCAAGCTACCTCTAGCTCTTACGTCCTTCCCACAGACCAAGCCTGACCCCAAAGCCTTCTGAAATCAAAAGAAAGACCTAAGCCTTGCCGTGACATTAAGGGCCTGTCAATCAGACTGAAGAAAAAGTATTTGTTATTTCAAACAACATTGTCTGGCACTTCTCACCACCCATGAACTATTTTTAAAAAAATATCATACTCTTTGGAGGATGTAGGGAAATGGATTAATATTTATTGTAGCCAGTAAGTCTCTAACAGTCTGAAATACACATAAAGGTAAGAGCTACTGTAGCTGGTTTATTGGTATCTATCTGTAATTATAAGCTCAGTTTTACATTGAAACATAGCAAGCTCTTGTCTATAGGTAATGTCAAGACATTACAAAACGTGAGATTCTGCAGTTTTGCTGATAGCAGATGGTAAAAATCAGACAGCAACTGAGGGGCCTAGGTTTGTGTTCTGCTCTGCTTTACGCATGGCCTCCAAGCTGAGAGTCCTGCTTCCAGCAGGGACAGGGANCTCCAGCAGAATTTGCTGCGAGGGTCCCGAGCCAGAGTGGAAACAGCAGCACGCTGTTCCAGGCCCTTCTGAATAGGAGCACAGCTGTGTAGTTTTCCGGTGAGGGCCTTCCCTGGGAGCAGTGATTTTTGACTGCTTCACACCTGGATTGCTAAGGGCCCGGAGTACCAGCCTAGCCCTATTCCTAGAAGATTACCAAGTGCAGTAAGACAACAGCCCTATTTAATGATTACTTCAGTTGGATAGGGGCAAAAATCTGCTCCAGCAACAAAAATCCTGAGAGACCTTTCCTTGACAGCTCTTTGCTGCTTCTGCCACAGAGTTCTGCAAGTAATGCACCAGCATAAATGACGAGATAACAAAACTGCTGCAAGAAACAGGAATGGTCAGCTGGGGTAAAACTGAATTCCAGAGCAAATTTCTGGGCAAATGTTTCTTCAGTTCTAGTAACTACAGCATATTTCTATACCCTAACACAAGAAATCTGGGGGAAAGGAAAGTTGCTTGGAAAACAGCATGCTCCCTAGTCTACCTTGCTGCATATTGCTGAGCACATTCTGATCTAGTCTTGAAAAAAAGATAGTGCAGACGATTTAAAAACAAATTTAAGAAATTGACACAGTCTCCCACAGCATCCTCATAGGGAAGCTTAGGAAGGGTGGTTTAGATGAATGGACAATGAGGTGGATAGAAAACTGGTTGAAAGATAGAGCCCAGAGGGTTGTGATTAGGGGCGTGGAGTCTAGCTGGAGGTCAGTGATGAGCGGTGTTCCCCAGGGGTCAGTACTGGGCCCAGT
>VXBO01013373.1:0-20513 GCA_013400135.1 Rhinoptilus africanus | reverse complement strand
GGGCGTGAAAGAGTACAGCATTGCAAATGACTGAATTTTGTACAATCTTCTCACTCTCCCCACCCCCCACCTCCTTCTACTCCCCTTCTTTTTTGGGGAGTGGATAGGGAATAATATTACCAAGTTATTTTCAGAAGTAATATAATGAACAGTCATTTAGACAGGCTTAATAAAAAGGCTCTCTCTACATAAGTATAGATACCATAATAAAAATTTACTAGCAATTGACAAGTTATGTGCAGTTTTTTAATGCACGGTTTATAGTGTTCATCAATAAAAATAGCTCATGACAAAATCTTTCATCTCATGTATATATAGTATAACATTGATTTAAAAGATACAAATTAGGAAGTAAAAAAATGCGCTATCATTAAAGTATTTCCAATACCAACAGCGCGGAGGCATTCTTTAACTAGATATCATCAACTTAAATCTCACTATTTTATCTTCATTTAAGAAAAACTTCTAATTTGGAAACCCCCCTTACATTTCATTCTTGCAGCTGACTGCACATAATATACTTGTAAATACAAAAGAAAAAGAAGAGGTGATGATCTTGTAACCTATATTATATAGGATATGTATTTACCATGTAAAAGTTGACTCTGTTCCTTTAGGAACTGGATGCATACATTTCCTGTCTTTTGCAATACAAAATATTTTTCTCCACAGATGATTTGTAAATTTTATGTCATGTTTATAAAACAAATCAAAACCAAACTTCATGCTTTTAAAGAACCTTTCTTAAGCAGTGTAAGAACCTTTCTTACACCATGTAAGTTTTCAGTGGGAAAACATGGTCCACTCTGGTTGACGTCCTTGCAACAACACAAAAAAGTAGTATTACAAAATAAAATTAAGTGATCTCTTTATTTTAAACTTCTGAATCTGCTGTAATTAAAAAGTAATACTTGATATTAAATTTCAAGATAAAGAGATGTCAGTATAAAAGGTCTGGGCTGTCACTGAGCACTTTGAATCCTTCCCAGTTTCATGCTTGTTATTTCAGAAGCAATAACAAATAGTGCATTTATGACAGAAGTATCAGATCCAAAGACTGAATTTCTAATGCTATTAAAAATGTAAAACAAACCAGAACTATAAAAAACTGATGCATGGATAGAAAGTTAGTGATTAAGAAACAAGGAATGGAAGACTGACCACTTCTAATAACCGCAAAAGATGAAAACTGACTTTCAGTAAGAATTTTTTAGAATTCTGTTCTTGGCATTTGAAATAAAGCTTTTGAAAAATATGCTGTAAAATTTCTTAATTGTTTATTAATGAATATTTTGAAAAGCTGTATTAGGCATTCCATTTTTTTTTAAGGTGTTGACAATCTGTTTTACAGATGCATAGAAGTTGCACAGTTTGTATGAAAAATATGTAGTTTTCAGTGTTAACAATACAGACAACTATAAAACAGAAGAGTATCACACACTGTCTGTGAGTTTCTTTCTTTCATCAAATTGTTTATCTACGGCAAGTGAAAGAGCCTGAAGAAACGTTGTCATTGTAACACTGGGGGACTTAAAGTAAGAGAACATTTTGTTAGACACACTGGAGCAACAAGCATACAGAATATTTTACGTACAGATCACAGTATTTAAAAGAGAAATATTTGACTTCCATATTACAAAATGTTCAAAATGCTACAAAACATAAAAATACCGGTTTCTTTTAAACCAGATAGCATAGTAAAGTCAAAGTCAGGCTCTGCAAAGTCAATCACTCTTACTGTGGACTTGCTTCAAAAAAGGTTTTTAACAAATTAATGTTATTTATAAAGTGGCTGAGTTTTCTTTCAGCAAGAAATTATCAGAGAACCAATATCTATCAATGTTTGCCACAACATTTAATTAAAAGTAGAATGCTGTTGAACAGGTCAATCCCACACCTCTTCTTCAGTCTCATTTTACGTTGGGGTAACACAAAATTGTTTCAGTCTACAAGCAGTAGAAACAGTGCAATTTAGCTTAAAAGTGGGGTTTAGGCCCCATCTTTTACTTCTGGCAGTGTCCAAAAGCCTTCCCACCTCTCTCAAAACCAACCCAAAACATAATGAATAGAATAAACTTAATTAAGTATAATAAACTTACTTGAATGTAAAGCGCATGTGCTAGGAAAGGAAGTTTTCTCAGGACCCGGCCACTAAGACCTTCGCTTCTTCTATAGTAAAACAGAGAAAAGTGCAGCTTAAATGCTAAATATCTGCTCTTAAAAGATCTCTCATTTTTCTGTGTTTCTCTCATAAGTTGCTCTAAAAAACCTCAAATCACAGTTCAGCAGGTCACTTCCAGCACTTTTAGTAGAGGCAGGAAGCGAAGAGCCAACTTCAACCTATTTGAGGCTATACAGTACAGAAAAGCAAGCGAGGATACAGAAAAAGCATAGTCACATCTGACTGCTGAAGCTTCCATCATGCTCTTCACATCACTGTGCCGTATCTCATGAACTCAGGGGAATGTCTACACTGAAGGGGTATGGTACAGACCTAGCCTTCCATCCACACTTGGAAGGAACTGAAAAATTTGTTTTCAAGTCTGGACCTCATGGCTACTGCTTATCTCCTCCTTCCCACTATTTACTCACAACTAACTTTACTTCGCCTCCTTCCTATGTTTCTGTGTCCTCCAAGCACCACTCTGTGTATGTAGAACCCAAACCTCAATGCCTGGAAAAACTTACTGTTTTTTTTCCACTCCTCACTGGTTATGATCACATACTTAGGACAGAAGGAAAACACACTTTCCTGACTTAATGAATGTTATTTTATTTTGCTCCATAGGGTCCAGCACTTTGGAAAAAAATATTGCTTGATATTGTGAGTATCATTTTTATTGTTTCAGGAATTGTTATGCCATCATAAAAGACTATTTGTTCTACTAGCATACTCGGCAAAACATAACACTCTCCATTTAGACTTCACTCCTTTCCCCTTTGCTTCTGTCCACTTGTATCTCGATGCTAAAACTATCTTAGTCAACTGCAAGGCATTCCAACACACTTTCTTAGCAGGAACTAAGGCCAAAGCTATTTCTGCTGAACTCCATTACAATTCACAATATCAACTGAAACCTAAGGCATCTCACTAATCCAGACAGTCAAGAGGACTTCAAAGGGCAGAGCAGAAACCAGAAGCAGTACTAAGCCAAGCCAGATCTGTGACTAAGACATTCTGGCAAACCCTGATTGCTTCCACTTTTTGTCCCCTGAAAGGTTTTGCATGAACCTTAACAGAAAATAATTGAGAGGTTTCAGAACTCTAGCTACTATGAAATTCAATTACTTTTAATCACTTCACAACTTATTTTATATATACACATACAGATTTTTTAATATACATATGTATAAAAAAATGTATAATTTCAGAATCTTACCTTGAGATTTCTTTTAGTACAAGACTTAACCGTGACACATTATTTTCTACAAAGCCTATCATCTCTAGCTCTCTGAGTGTCAGGAGCTGCTGTCGAGGATATATGATTTGACACTAGAAAGAAGAGTTATACGCTGTTGTGTGAAATACTCAAAGACATTCAAAATTAAACTCCACAGTAAGAGTGGAAATATAAAGAAGGAATGAAAATGGTTTATTTTTGTTATTTAGGAAATATTATTGAAGTTTATGTCAAATTTATTAAAATACGACATTTTACAGTCTTGCTTTCAAAATATTACCTTCATCAGTTCTTCCAAACAAGAAAGATATATTCTAAATATTGCTGCAGTGGATGGAGGTCCAATGTATTGCTTTATGTCAGCCCTGTCTACAAAGGCCATGTCAATTTTCTCCGTAATATTTGAAGTAGTCAGGATAACTACATTTGGATACCTTCAAGATAAAAGCAGATTTTTAGGTCAAATGTACAAGAATTATCTCCTTTTGCAACTGGCAAATCGATACCTTCCTTCTTATGACTTAAGATATCTCATGCAACAAGCAGACACATCACTCTTGTCAGCCAGCAGTTATATTAAATGATCTGAAGCTCTTGGCCAGTTATCACCAATCTATTTCAATGCATAGTCTCTTTCTTTCATCCATTTCACAAGTGTCTGTAGTTTATCCAACCCTGTTTCAGAAATGATATACATTAACAACCTAGAGCCTACTGGTATAGTTTCTGCCACACACACACAAAAGATTTATGAAAAGACGACTTGTAAATTTGAACCTTTAATCTACACATTTTCCATTTCAATTCAGTAGAAAGTATGTGACACATTCTAACTGCAGATGATATTAAAGTGAGCTTAAAAGAGAAGTAACATCTCCTTGCTCTGAGAAATACTGAAAGAACAGTCTCAACCAGAGCTATTTTTAGATGAAGCCTGTGAACTTTCATGTATGAATAAGTCACTTATCATTAATTAGCCACAAGACAGGGTCAAAGTCTAGGGCACCCTTCTTTCTGTGAACAGAGCCAAGTATGCCCAAAAATGGGAGGGAAGTGGCAGGAATAAAACAAGACATAGCACACTGCGCTAAATCCAGCACAGAAAGTGGACCAATCATCATTAACAATTGCTTCTAAGCCATGTGTTGTGCAAGTCTGCTTTAGATTGACATGCAGAAGCTGTAGTGAATGAATTCTTCATTGATCTTATTCCTGTCTCTGCAAAGTAGATATCATGACCAACTGACTTGCATCTCTCCCTAGCTTTAAAGGAAGTGTACCATCTGTAGATTTGATTGTTCACTCAGTTACATGCAAAATAATTCTGTTGGATTACTCCTATTTTTTTTCACAATTAGCACCATTAACAAAGAATAGTTCACTAACCAATTTGGTTTAGTAGCAGTTACGATTTAGCAGGAATCCTGAAATTGTCAATTACCTTTTGCTGTTGCAAGAATATGAGTTTACCTTTTAATCTGATCTATTTGTGTCAGCACAGCATTCACCACACGAATAGCATCTGAAGGCTCAGTGCCTGCCTTGAAGGCACTGCGGGCTGCTGTGAGGCTTTCTACCTACAAAAAAACCAATCAAACAAGAAAAAAATACCAGTGATTATGAAAAAAAAACAATAAAAGATTGCACATTTGGAGTGCTGGCAGTAAGCAAGTAATCCAGACAATGCACCTTCAGATCCTTGTGTCTGGTATCTAAAGCTTCATCTTCAAAATCTTTTAAGTAGGAATTTATAGGGAGAGGGAAAGAAACGTCATGGAGGCAAAGTGTAGGGAGTGAAATTCTGGTTTAGAAATGAAGGGTATTTTTCATTTTAATTAAATTCCAGGATGGGGGGGACATACACACAACAGAATAATGAATACACTGAATTTAGAATGAGCTTCCCCATAGGAACTCCAATATAACAAAGCTAATAAGGTACGTATTTATTAAGTTGCTTGTGTATTCAAATCTGAAGAGAATCTAGACAATGAACTGAACCATAAAAATGCTTGTTAGAGCTTTCCAACACAGTAAGGGTACAATTAATACAAAACTAGGCTACTTTGAAGTTTAAAACAATACTCCATTTCACACATAGCAGCAAGGGAATTTCCACCAAGAAAGGTTTTGCTTCATTTTCATCTGGAATTTGCCTGCTAAATCGTTCTGTGTTCCTCCCAAATCTCTCAAGACTGCAGTAGTCAAGATTAAAATTCACTCTTCTGCACAGTTATGTAACTTACAAAAAAGCATAAAGATGCCTTTATTGTTCTTTACAAATAAGCATTATCACAGTTCCCTCCCATCAATTTACTTTCTGCTAAATTTTATGTGCATCAACACTATTAGAATCATACCTCATCGATCAGTACGAAAACAAGAGCATCTTTGTCATCAATTAATTCTTGAATCTTCTGGAACATCTTGGTTACAAGCTTGCCACTCTATAAAGAGACCATATGCATATGTTTAACTATTTTAACTATCACACAACTTACCAAATTTAAAGATGGAAATACCTATTTTTTAGAATAACTTTCTAATATAGCTTCTATTTAAGTGTTCTCAAACATATTAGTTATTCTGAGTAATCTTTGGTGCACATAGTTATTTTATGAAACAAGCTCAACAGAAACACTGTAATTTCTATAACACAAAGTCTACTTAATTAGCTACATCAATACATACCTCAGAAAACCATTTAGAGAAAAGGCTATGGCTGTTTATCTCAATTAACTGTCCGTATCTATACCTAAAGTATGAAAGGAAAAAGAAGTATCAACTCTACTGTAAATAAAAGTAATATCATTAACTTCTGTAAGTCTCATTCCCTTCACCTCAATTCCACCCTGTAATTCTGTGAATTAGTATTTTAAATTACTTACTTTTAAAAACATAATACCTGTTTTTAATTTGTCGTTTCTCACTAGAATTCTTTATATTAAATTGCTATCAGAATTCCTTCCTTACAGCAGGTGGTATTTAAATATAGTTTAAGTAACAGTTCCCATGCTAATGGCCCCATTCTTCTGTTCTTGTAAGATTTTGTTCAGTATATCAAGAACACATATAAAAGCATGAAGCTTATTTCCTTAGATCTGTATGGATATCCTCAGGACAAAATATCTCAACCACACTTTATATAGCCCATATTTATCATAAATTCAGCTTGGGCTAGAATCAGATCACTCCAGTTATTACAGATTATTTATGTTACATCTAGTACTTTATATAACTTTTTTTAAAATATAAATTTGTTAAGTTGCTATCAAGTTTAAGGGTAACCCTTATTACTTGTCTAATATACAGACAGATCTCAGACTGTGGCATTCAGACAATCCAAGTAAAAACCAAACTGGTTACAAAATCACTACCTATTAAAAACAGGCTTTCTTGAACATGAAGATACAAACAACAGGCTTGTTACTCTATGATCCTTTCCCCTTTAATATTCCTTGATGTACAATATGAGCATAAACAAATGACCATATCACCACTGGAATTTGTTTTACATACCCAGGCAGAAATAATTACACATTTTAAAAAGTATTAAAATATCCTAACTGGTGTCTCTATCAGATCAATTTTATTGGTAGCCAGGTGCACTATAAAAGAACTATGAACATTAGCACTTGGCACCAGTTACTTGAAATCAAATATTAAATATCTTTGTGCTCCTGGAAAAGAACAATTAACAATAGTAAACTAAAGTGAAAAATTTCCAAAAATGATCACCTGTATGACAGTCGAATTGTCAGCTTCTGAGCCAATGCTTTACAGAGGGAGGTTTTACCAGTTCCAGGAGGGCCTGGTTTGAAATCAAATCCATACATTATACAAAATCTGCATCAGATTGTTAACTACATATAACACCTTTTTAACTACTGTATTTCATTGCAACACTAATTGTAGAATAAAAACACAGCAGACAATGATTGTATTTTGAGAAGGTTGCTTACTCCACTACAGTCCTACAGCTGAAAATTATATAAATTCAAAGCTCAATTATTAGTGTAGTTAGTGTAATAGTTTGTGTGTGGACACCATAAAGTTAAAATATTCAATGGCCAAAGAAGCAAAGCGTATCACCCTAGCAGGGCTTATGCTTATTAGCAGTCTCAAAAATCAGTGCTAAGCCTAAACATATGTCTTCCAGAAACACGTTCTTCTAACATGCAAAACAGAAACACATCATGCACAGTTTGATCAGCTGTCCACTTTCCCAGAAATCTCTACCCTGGGGCAACCCAGAGCATCTTAGGAAGTAAGCTCTGGGACAAACCTTTTGGACTCTATGGAAGAGCCACACAAACTTTCTCCAGAGAGACAGGTACAAGCATAGTTAAACAGAATATGAATGCATGGAATTTGATGTGTGTGTGCTAAATAAACTAATAACATCAACAAGATGACAGTGCTTCCATTCAAAGCCAGTACTGCCATTATAGCATAAATGTATTTTGCACTACAACAGTTGTATATTTCCCAGTATTAACTTCTTTGTGATCACAATAATGAGCTCATTTCTAAAATTAAATGTATCTATCATAGACATATTGTTAACAGTCTGAAATAGTTTTCCAAGCAACATCCTGCAGCTTCTAAACTGATAAATAGTTATAATTTATAATTTAAGTATAATCAAGACTCATAACAAACCTTTCCACTATGACCATTTATTTTTGAATACCAGTCTTGATGTCAAAATTGTAATTAATCAATAGCAAGCTGCATTTTGCAAGAAAATAGATTAAGTTGATACTAATCTTGTTTATGGTATAACCTCCACAGTCTATGACTGAATGAATATTATGGCTTCACTGAAATAGTAATAACTAAATTAGCAAGAGTACTGCCTTCTCAATTAGCAATAGAACACAGAGTGTTAATAACACAACACCCAGATTGATTTCCCAGTTTCCTCTAAAGTTTCTATAAAGCAATAACTAACAATTTTTTTAATACTGCGACTGAACTATAACTAATATATGGCTCCTAACATCCTCAGTATCTGCATTGTTTTTGCACTTTATAAAAAAACCACAACCACTTAAAAATAAAAATTTAAAAAACAACTATTGTCACAGCATTATAAATTTAATTGATTTGATTCTGACATTACATTTCATCTAAATTTGTATTATAGAGAGAATGCTTTTGGATCATCTAATTTCACTACACAGAACTGCAATACAAGTTTTTTCAGAAAGAAAGTATACACAGATGAACAATGAATCTACTTGCTTTAAGACAGATATTTTTTACCATGCAGCAGAACAACTCTGTTCCACGATATCAGGTTGCTGTCAACATTTTTGTCAGAAAATAGTAATGTTGTCGTCACATAATCAAGTAACTAATTGGAGAGGAGAAAAAAAATTAGAGACATATCAGCAAATACAATTACAAATACAATATCCCTTCCAACATACACGTACAGACAACAGTGATCAACTTACTGTTATTTTGTACATCAGTAAGTCTGATTAAATAGTCTTGTAATTTCACAGATGATTTGGAAAGCACTTCCATAAATTAGACACTTGTAATTTGTTAATGGCTGTTTACCTTATCAATGAAGAAGTACAATCACTGGAATGTTTTGGTTTACTATAGATTATAAAGGTTATAAAGATTATATGCTATAGGTTATAAAGACTTAAGTGAGAATACTGTATCTATGGTATTATAAACAAGCTACATGAATTAGTTATTTGTGTCCAAAAACTTCAGGTAGAAGCATTTTTTTTTTTTTAACAAGAACGATAAACATCTTAATGAGTGCTGTCATAAGAGCAACTGAATAGAATCACTTGTGGTTTTTACTCACATGACAATTACTAAATTTCAGATTACAGTATTACAGTTCTATAAGCTCTGGCAGTTATCATTGCAACCTTTGATGAATGCACAGAATCTTCAAACTAGAAAATGACCCCATGGAACTGTTTTGTTTCTTCTGACTGTCATTTAATTTAAATGTCGTTAAATGTCAGCACTCAAGTGGGAGCGCAGTCTAGTCACATCATTCAATGTGCATTCGTATGAACAGTAACAGTGCTGGCTGACGTTACTGCTAAGCCAACGAATTGTCTAGCTGCTGCCAGAAAAAACACCATTTAAACTCCATTCCCTTCCGCCTAGCCTGCACCCACCACTTCTGTTACAAGACCATTAGCTATGGTCACAGTGGACCAAAACCAGATGGAAATTAGCCCATCACAACACTCAACACTTCAAGTGATTCAGTTTCCTCAGTTTACTGAAAGGTAACAGGACTGCCGGGAGAAGGGAAACACCGCAAGTACAGCTGATAGCAACACACTTCTCTTTTAGCCATAGCAAGCCACCAAAGTTGCCTTATCATTAAAAAATCCCCACACCAAAGACACAACAGAACTTTTGGGACCTTCATAATGGAGAAAGAGAACTGATTTCAAAGAATGCTATGTACATTTTTTTCTAAGACTCTTTGAAGTTATTTTTTTCTACCAATTTTCTTCCTCCCTTCTAGAAAAATATGCACTTAATGAGCCTTAAATGAAGGTGCAGTACTTAATTAAAGTGAATTTCTACTCTATTCTATTGAACATTAATTGTTTTCTTCACAGAGGCTGATGGATATATCTAAAGCAGAAGTGAAAACCTTATGAGAATTTTTAAGTTGCTACCAAAACTTCTAATTTCTGTAAAATAAGCCAATGATTATGAAGAAATTCTTTAATTTGTGGGATGAGCATCACTGAATCCAGTTCCACTAGGAAACTGAGATTTTATGCAAAGATGACTTCACATTAGTACATATTGATATACGTCTGAGATAAGATGTTTAATGTCAAAAAGTCATCTCTACCTTCTTTTGTTAAGTGTACATCAGAGAAGTATGGAACTATGAAAATTATAGAAATTTTAACAAGAATATAAAGCTTTGCAACAAGACTCAGACTATACTACCTTTCAAAATATTTAAGTGTAATAAGCAGATATTAGAATCCTTTCTTGAGCAGGTGACTTTCAAGTAACTTCTCCATGGGATGCAGCAAAGTTCAAACATTTCAGCTCTTACTTCCCTTCAAGCAATTTTAATTGTTATGCATTTTCAACTTACGTGCGATTTTACTTCAGTGTCATATACAAGACTTTCCCAAAGGCCATGAAATTCAGCTGCAAAGGCAATATATTATATACCTGTTTAGGATAAATCAATCTAAGAATTTGTAATCTACCATTAGAGCACAAAGCAGTTTTCAAATTATTCTTAACTAAAATTAATGATTAAGAACAAATTTATGAGAGAATTAAAATATATGGAAAGAAACATATGTATTATTTATCAAAATGCAAACACTACTTTCTAACAGACAAATTCAGCAGTTTCACAACTTCGGTTTCTTCCAATAACTGTGAGGAGAAATTTTCTTAATTTCTTAACATGAAAGGAAAAATACCTTTCTTCTCCATTTCTGTAGGGGATGGACCTACATTTCCCCAAGATAAAGAGCTATGAAAAGCTGGGGTGGAAAGAGGGTCCTAAGCCAAATTTCATCATTTACCTTCTTTTTTTTTTTTTTTAACATCAACATGTAGAGGATGAAAAATTGCATGTAGCTGAATAATGCATAAAAAATTAAAGTTGTGATTTGGTTATCAAACATTTCTAGCAGATAGTTTCTAGCTTTCATCAAAGAAAACAAAAAACAACTGAACAATTACAAACCACAATAATATGGGAATAATGTCAAAATATCAGATTTAATTCTTCATGAAGAGAAATGTAATGGATAGCTAGGCTTTTCACAACATGGAAAGAGCAAGAAACATCTCAGAATTGCTGTCTCTTTGAGCTTAAGCTTACACCTGTACTTCTGCTTCCAGGTGCAGAATCCAACTCCTTCAACACAAGATAGTAACAGGGAGGCCACACGCTACTGCAGAGCAAAGCCTTATTCTTCTTTTCAGAATACACTCAGGGGACTCTAAATCTCTTTAGTTTGTTTCAAATATTGTAAACAAATATAAAGCAAACTTAGTTTGTTTCAAAGGCAGCACTGTCTTGGGGGCTAGAAGCCAGCAGTGGGCTCTGGAAAACGAATGTTTAAACTGATGAGTTTCTTGTGGCTCTCCAAATACACATTTGGAATGCAGCTTATAGGGTTAAAAATCTGTATGCTTATGATTATGACTACACGTTTTATTCCACAAGACCAGTTGCTTCGACCCATCCACAAGTATTACAAAAATAAATGACGAGTTGTGGAATCACCTGTGGTAGTTCAGTCAAAACCATAAAGAATAAAGCCCAAATATATTGTTTCCTTCAACAAAGTTAAACAATATACACAAATAATATCTTTAACAGGTAACCCTATAAACATTTTTAGCCTTTTCAAGGTTTTTTTTCATTGCAATTGCTCTAGACCTTCCAGATATATCACACGGGTACCTGCTGGTAGCACCCAGTGGTTAGCTGCAATGATATCCTCATTCTCTTCTTCCAGGTTTTCAGAGCTCGGTCCTTCTTCATTCAGATGAAAAATATGAAGAGAAAGACTGCTTTTGCTCAAGTCAATAGGCTAGAATGGACATAAAAAGACTTTTAATACATTACATTTCTCATTCAGATCTAATTATAACATCAGAAAGTTACCGTTCTAGCTGGCATTCAGCTTTGAAGCCTACTACTTCTGTTTCAGACCTTAGTGTAGGCCCATAAATTTATCCACCTTTTCCTGGTTATACCAGTCGGCCTAATAAAAGATGCTACATCGTCTTATAGTCCTTGTCTTGCTTATGTCTGTAGTCTATCACTAGTCTACCTACAACTAGTTCATATGCATATGAACATAAGTGTACATTCTTGACCGTGAATACCTGTCTGTCCTTCAGTTTCAGCTCTGTATCTACAATTGAAACGGACTGCACATTGCTGTTCAGGAAACCATCATCAAACTCTGTCCACTTGTAATCACCAAATACAACGTTATGTCTGTTCAGCAGCTTTAAGACACTCATCCTGATATCTTCTTTCTTGGCCGCACTAACAACAAAGAAACAGCATTATTTACAGCATTGACATTTACAAGGAACTAATATCAGAGTGCTTTATTTCATACACTAAGCCTACATGGAAAACAGCTTCCACCTCACAATCTCCCCAGTCCCCCCCTAAAAAAAACAACAAAAAAAACCCAAAAGAAACCACCCAAAAAACCCACACATACCCCTCAATAAAAAACCAAAACTCACTCAACCCCCCCGTAACATTCTACAGAAAAAAACCTATCAAATTCAATTTGTTTGCAAAAGCAATAACTACAATACTTGTCTTTTAATATGTGTGTTAAAAGACACAAACCAAATAATACTATTTGCTCTGTTTGCAGTCATATCAGGGACATGGAACGACATAGCTAGAATATTTTAAGAATGAAAATCACTTATGCAGCCTGACTGCATTTCACTAGGTAGAACAGAAAAAAATCATAGCCAAGCTACTGGACTGAATTTGGTACATTTAGTTTGGAAGCTCTATTATGCTTTCATGCCTGAGGACAGCTGATGCCTCAGGATGGGGACATGTTATAAGGAGAATTACAGTAAAAGTGGCAAAAACTAAAGGAAAAGGAACACAATTTTAAGATTTCAGAAAGGCTTTAACTTAATTTTGCAATTTGAGTGATGCCTTCACAGTGTGAGTTCCCAGTTCCTGAAGTCTGACAAAAAAAGAGCAGTGAATATTTTACAACTTGACTTTAGCAACCTCAGACACACTCTCCCATAGCTTCTAGATAGCCAAATCGGTAAAATAAAGACTGGATAAATGGGACAAGGCGGCTAGACTGGCCAGTTCAAAGGGTTGTGATTTGTAGTACAAAGACTAAGCAGAGCTGTCAGTAAGTCAGGTGGGGAAAGGTGGGGTGGTGCTATTCAACATTGTTTTTACATCTTCATTTACACCCTGGACAATGGGATAGAAAGCAACTGCAGCAAGTTTACGGATAACAGCAAAGCAGGGAGAGCTGTCAGTATACTAGAAAGTAGGGCTGCCATTCAGAGAGACCTCCTGAAGTTCTGTTTCTCCATCTGCTGCCTAGACAACAGTACAGACCAGAGACCAACTGGATGAAAAGCAGCTTTGCAGAAAAGGACCCAGGGTTGTCCGGTTGGCAACCAAAAGGTCCCATGGCCAGGTTGGCAATGAGTCTACAGCGTGCCTCTGCTACAAATAAGGCCAATTTTATTTTAGGCTGTGCTAGCAAGAGTGCAAACGTTAGGGAAAGTGATTCTTTCCATCTGCTGGCGGTTTGTGAGACCGGATCTGGAGCACTGTGTACAGTTTTGGGCTCCAGTGCACAAGAGACAATGATATCCTGAAGCAACTCCAGAATAGGGCCACCAACTTGATTATGAGACTGGATCATACGACACGCAAGTAGAAGCTGAGAAATGGGTTTGTTCAACCTTAGGATGAGACACCCATGTGGAAACTTATGGGAGAGTACAGAGAAGGCAGAGCCGAGTGCTGTGTGCTCTTGTAGGTGCGCTGCACAAGGACAAAAGGCAACAGATACAAGTTGCAGCCAGTAAAGTTCTGATCAGCGAGACCTGCTTGATTTCTGATGAACTTCCACGTGGATTTGCACATTGTCACACACGTTTGGGAGCGCTTGCTTCAAGTCCCCAGCGGCTTCGTCCATCCTTCTCGCTCCTAGGGGGAAAGCAATACCAAGGCAGATGGAAGCTTGCTGACACCGTTAAGCGGCAACGGCACAACCAGTCCTTCCCGGCACAGGAGGCGCCGTGCCCCGTCCAAGTGGCCCGGCCGGGACCGGCACTTCCCTCCCTCCCTCCCTCCCTCGGGAGAAGGCGACGCCAGCCAGGGGACAGGCCGCGAGCGCAGTCGCGCGCACAGGCGGCCTCCCCCTGCGGGCCTCCACGGCGGGGACCGGAACCCCTCACGGCCGACACGGCCCCGAGAACGGCCCGCCGCCATCGGGGGACGCAGGTCCGCCCGGGGAGCGGCGGGACCGGGCAGCTCCTCCACCCCCTCGGCCCCCTGAGTGCTGGGAGGGCTGCGCCTCCGCCGCACGGACAGTGGGAAAGGCCCGTCTGGAGCGCGGAGAGAACGTGACGCACCGGGACGCCGCTGACGCCTTTTTGAAAGAGGCGGGCTGGCGAGCGCAGGCACGGCCCGCCCGCCTTGACCTGGATTTTCCTCCGCGGCAGGCGNTGAGACCAAGCGTCTGCGTGGCTCGAACGGTTGTTGCTGCTGGATTCTGGTTACTGCGCTGCTTGAGTGACGCTTGGTTTCGCTTCAATCTTGGGACGTTTTCAGGGGCACTTCAAGAGTTAGTTCCACGTGTATTACAGGTTTGTGGAAAATCACGATGTAAAATGTGCTGAACGACTTTCTTAACTTGGATTTGTTGGTATGTTGTTATTATTCTCTCCCAAATATATTGCATGTATGTTCAAGCTGCGGCAAATTCTTGTAAACAGTATTTTGAGAAGAAGCATCAGTAATTGCTATATGCAGTCACCTTCATGTGCACTTACAAAATATTTTACTTTTGAAATTTAGATTATGTGGATAAGCCTTTGGAAAAACCTTTAAAGCTGGTGCTTAAAGTTGGAGGAAGTGAAGTGACTGAACTTTCTGGGTCGGGGCACGATTCTAGTTACTATGATGACAGATCAGATCATGAGCGAGAACGACATAAAGAAAAGAAGAAAAAAAAGAAAAAGAAGTCTGAGAAGGAAAAAGAAAAGCATCTAGATGATGAGGAAAGAAGAAAAAGAAAGGTAATCTATGACTTTTAGAATTCAGACGTACCAAACCTTTTCCTGATTGCTTATCAGATGTAAAATCTGGCACGCAGTAACAGAACCATTTTTTAAAAAAATATAATAAATCACTGTTGCGAGAAGCTTATTGTTTGGAGACAGCACTTCACAAATGTAGGAAATCCGTGTGTGCGTGTTGGTTTATTTCTCTCATTTAAAAGTAATATCCCGGTGATTATTTTCTGAGCTGAGTAAACGCTTGTTTGTTGTAACTGCTTGCTTTTCTTATCTATTTGCTTTGTCTGTAGGTATGAATTTTTAAGTTGGATGTTAAGTTTTGACAGGTCAGAAATATTTTTGCTACCCTTTGAGGCGGATATTTTCGTCTTCTCAGATGAATCTAGATTGGGTTTCTTTTCCTGAGATATGCTAACTTATTGGATGTTGAAACCAATCTGTTTACTCAAAACAGCTTTCTGAAATCTGATTTATAGGGTACTGTAGTGAAGTAGTCTTGTTGGCTCTTGTTTAGGATAACCTGCATGCTAGGCTTTGTGGTTTTGTTAGTAGCAAATGTGTGGTCACCTCAGTTCTCTGTGCTGAAGATTTAGGAGTTAGATTGAAATCAGCAAGAAGGCGTTGACGGTACAGTTACTCGTACGATTTAATTTTGCTAATATTCTTTTGTGTACTAATGATTTTTTGACCCCTCTGCTTTTTTAATTCTCTTCTGTCATGTAGTTTTACTATTCCCAAATGACAGTTTTTCAGTACTACTTTGTAAGTGTGTATGGCTAACATCTGTCATTTTGAATTGATTTATTTGTTAGGCTTGTATTACTTGAAAGTGATATATCTTTCAGAATCATTCTGAAGCTCTTGAATACAGGGCAGACAGTTGAAAATTTTCCTTGTACAAACATTTTCAAATGTTTCAGTTAAGAGTGTGTCTGGGAGTTGAAGTGTCTTTAATACAACTGTCTTTAATACGAGATCCTGCAGCATGAATTCAAATTATTTGTTTTGCCTTTGCTAAATTCCAGGGGCCGGGGTGTGTGTCTGTGAAGTTGTTTGGATTTTTTTTCCCAGAACTTTATTATTAGTGCACTGCAAAAGAAGCTAATGGATAGATAAGTAACAAAACTGTAGTCTAAATAAGGTTAATGAAAGTATGCTTTTCTGTGTGAACATTAATAGTGACTGTAAGATTATAGGAATGACTCAGGCATGCCTTTGCTTTGAAGCTCAAGAAGAGATCATTAATTGCCACCACTGTTACAGAGCATTTCTTATGGTTCTGTTGTAGGCTAACTAAATTACCGCATACTTTATTGATTTTCGTTTAATGCACCAAAGAACAAAACCATATTGATCAAAGCAGAACTACAGACTGATCTTTACCGAATAGTACATTAACTTCCTTTGCTCTTGGGTGTAGCTTATTATCATGCGATTTTACATATAAAAAGCTTCAGTTTTACATTCTTTTCAGTAAAAGTACTGATGATAGAACAGTAGGATATTTAAATACAAAGATGCAAAAGATGAGCAGTATTAGTTTTAATCGGAGAAGAAAATTTAAAAAGTGGCAGTGAGAAGGTATGCACTATTGTTTAAACCATATTACGACTCAGATATAGATTGAAAAATCGCTGTCTCTAACCTTCTAGTATGTGGGATTGCACATTCCAAATACATTTTTCTAAAATCTTTTGTCTTCCTGCTATGCTAGGAAGAGAAAAAGAGGAAAAGGGAGAAAGAACAGTGTGACACAGAAGGAGAAACTGATGACTTTGATCCTGGGAAAAAAGTGGAGGTTGAACCTCCTCCTGATCGTCCCATCAGAGCATGCAGAACTCAGCCAGGTGAGCAATGTGAAAAATTAAATCATCTTGGGTGTTTTTAAAAGCACACACAACAAAGCTTTTGTCATAGGTACCAAGATGTAAAATTTCCATGAGGATTTGTTGAAATATAGATACTTTATTTTTTCCAACTTTCTGCTATCTGAAAAATCAATATTCCTTTTGGTGCCTTTGGATTTTAGTAGGTTTGTTTTCGTGTGACTGAGCTTGCCAAGGACATCTGTCTCTGGCTGCTGTTACTTGGCAGAATGAAGCTAGTATACAAGTGCCTAGTGTTCCCGTAATTCCTTCGCCTTAGCATTTCCTGAGTATTTACAGAACAATGCTCAGAACATCTGAAATTAAGTTTTGCTCGGTTCAAAGGAAAAAGTCTTGTGGAAACTGCTGAGCTGTTGTTATGATCTGTTTTTAGAACCTATGTGGGATTTAAGTTTTAGTGCCTCTATTTTCATCAAAAGTATGGCAGTAAGTTGTGACAGGGTGTATCTAAAGACCATAGTCTTCCCCAGTTTTCATTTACCGTTCTTCTTAAATTCTCATCACCAGCCTAAATACTTACCAGTTGTGAGTGGTAACTTCTGCAGGTTTAACCCCTTCAGATTTTGGCATGCTTTCTCTACCTGTAGCCATTGCTTGATATTTAAAACTCAACATTATCCAGTGGAAACTTACAGGAATTTTCAGAGACATCATGATCTCTGGAAATAGAATTTAGTAGCAAAAAGTTGGGTTTTCATGAATATTTTGAGTCTTGGAAACGCTGCCCATTAACTGGTCAGGTAATTTGTTGAAGAACTTTCTGATTATGACTACATACTAAATAGAGGAATGGTGTCCATCAATTTTCAAGGTAACCTAATAAGGGAAGCTGAAATTTTATGGTCAAAGCTTTATGTCTCTGGAGCCTTGAAGAACTGACAAGCTGAAAACTGGTATCTGTATTGACAAGGCTTGGTAAAAACCATTCACTGGGTAAAAAACTGGTTGGATGGCTGTGCCCAGGGAGTTGTGATTAATGGGGTGAAATCTTCTTGGCAACCAGTCACCAGTGGTGTCACTCAGGGCTCAGTTTTGGGGCCAGTTTTGTTTAATATCTTTATCAATGATCTGGATGAGGGGATAGAGTGCGCCCTCAGTAATTTTGCAGATGACACCAAACTGGGTGGGAGTGTTGATCTGCTGGAGGGTAGGAAGGCTCTACAGAGGGACCTGGACAGGCTGGATCAATGGGCTAAGGCCAGTTGTATGAGGTTTAATAAGGCCAAGTGCTGAGTCCTGCATTTCAGCCACAACAAGCCCAAGCAGTGCTGCAGGTTTGGGGAAGAGTGGCTGGAAAGCTGCCCGGCAGAAAAGGGCCCAGAGGTGCTTGTGGACAGCCGGCTTAACACGAGCCAGCAGTGTGCCCAGGTGGCCAAGGCGGCCAACAGCATTCTGGCTTATATCAGGAATAGCGTGGCCAGCAGGAGTATGGAAGTGATCATCCCCCTGTACTTAGCACTGATGAGGCCTCACCTTGAGTACCGTGTTCATTTTTGGGCCCCTCTTTACAAGACGGTCATTGAAGTGTTGGAGTGTGTCCAGAGGAGAGCTACCAAGCTGGTGAGGGGTCTGGAGACTGAACCACGTAAGGAGAGGGTGAAGGAACTGGGAACGTTTAGTTTGTAGAAGAGGAGGCTGAGGGGAGACCTCATCACCCTTTACAACTACCTGAAAGGAGGTTGTAGAGAGGTGGGTGTTGGCCTCTTCTCCCAAGTGAATAATGACAGGACCAGAGGAAATGGTCTGAAGTTGCGGCAGGGGAGGGTTAGGGTAGATATGGGAAGAATTACTTTACTGAAAGAGTGGTCAGGCACTGGAACAGCCTGCCCAGGGAAGTGGTGGATTCACCATCCCTAGAGGTATTTAAGAAACATAGATTTGGCACTTCAGGGCATGCTCTAGTGGCAGAGATTGTTGAGTGGTTTCTTCTGTTTGTGTGTATGGTTGGACTCAATGATCTCAAAGGTCCCTTCCAACCATGAAGATTCTATGATTCTATAAGACTTCCAGTTTCATTTGCTTGGAAAATATCGCTCGAAAGCATATAATATTACCTGTTCTGGTTAAGAAGGGAAATGTCTCTCCATTATAATGATGAAGAGTTGGAGTATTAATTCTAGGTTTCAGCATGCTCCTTCTTTTGATTTTAAAACTTCACATTAAAGCCAATGTCTCTGAAGTATGTGCATGGAACAGGTAATTAATGTGTAGTGTTTATTGTTTAATATGTAGAGGAAGTGAAATTGTAATTAGTACCTCTCTTGCCAGCAATGTGCAACTATTTGTTACTCTTCTTTTTGATTGAGAAGATTCAGAGAAGCTAAGTGCATGGGTGTTATGGTAAAGAAGCCACTAAAATTGCACACATAATGTGTTGTAAGAATGTAGATTTCCCAACAGCAGTATTTGAGCAACCAAGTTTCACTTTTCTTTTCCTATAAAAATCAAAACACCTTACTTTCACCTTATTAATACATTTTCTTAAAACTACTAGACTTAGCATTACATCTGAATTAGTGTCTACTAGTTTTTAATGTGATCAAAACTCATTATGTAGTAAAGGAGAATAAGTAGTTGCTGTATGCTTAGAAATCTGATGATGGTCTGCTTTGAAATCCATGTCTAATTGACCTTCAGATTGATACAAGCTGTACTTGTAGTTAAGATTTTCTCTTTAGTATTTATATTTTTAAATAAATGAATGTACCTATATTCTGTTTCATTGGACTTTCCCATGTTTCTGTCTCAAAACTGCAGCTGAAAATGAGAGCACACCAATTCAGCAATTACTAGAACACTTCCTTCGCCAGCTTCAAAGGTATTAAGCATGTTATATCTACATCTGTGTCAACAGTATCTAATGCGTATTTATATGTGTTACTTTACAACTTCTTTTCCCGGTTTTCTGTTTGAAAACGTGCCTAAACAATGAGTGTAATACGTTTGGTAATGTTTTCAACCATGTCAGACCTGTTTTAAATATTAGTTGAGGAAAACTTTTAACAACTGTGCAGTCCTGGCTTTTGGTGGGGAAGTTTTTTGGACAGGGGCTACATTGCCATTATAAATTTATTAAATATTAATGACTGTCATGGTTTTGGCTGGATTGGCCAATCAGAACAACAGATGGCCCTCCTTACCTCTCTCCTCAGAGAGGAGAGGAAGAGATAAGGAGATTTACTAGTTTAGAAAAAGAACTAAACTACTTTAATGAAAATAATAATAAATAAGGAAAGTAAGAAGTAATAAGAAAATTTTAAAAATAGTATACAATATATACAAAATGGTATACAGCTCCCAGGATGACGATCGCGTCACCAGCAGACACAGGGAAAGTCCCAGACTGGAGTCAGCAATGGACAGGAGCTGAATTTCGGAACTAGAGTCACCAGTGCTCAAATCAGGATCAAAGGCAGACGAA
>VXBO01013369.1:228479-257119 GCA_013400135.1 Rhinoptilus africanus | reverse complement strand
CCCCCAAGATCATTTCACCGAAGGCTTGAAGCCCAGTACATTATATGAATTAGAAATTTCATTCAGGTTTCAAACCAATTACTTTGACATCAAAATTCATAGAAATTGCCTCTTCAAAGTCCTTTTTTGCCATTCACTCATCCCCTCCATTGCAGTCATACTGCAGTTGCTCGCACTCGCAGACCGTGCTTGCCCTCCAGCGCACAGCACTACACCCAGGCGCACGACTTGGCTCACCCCATGCTACCAAGAGAACAGTGTGGTAGTACTGTTCTCCGCTAACAAAATGCATCCTGTTTCTCAGAAAGGCTGATGGGAACACGTGGCGCATTGTGGTGAACAGCCATGCCCCGTATATTTCCTATATCAGCTTGTGTATCTGTATGTGAGATTATGCAATGCAGACAGAACAGTAATGACACAGAATGAGGATAAAGAATCTACCTACAAGAACCAAACAAATTGTGTCAGAGACATTTCCAGTTAAATTACAAAGATTTTCATACTTTCTTATAAGCAATATTGCTGAAACTGCTGCTTTCCTTTTCAGGTTTCATTATGATCCCTAAAAATGATGTTCCTAAAAATCTTCTTCTGACTCTAGCAGCAAAGGCATCCTTATTTTGCAGAGAGAAACCAAGATCAACAGTTAACTGCAATTGCTTAAGATTCAGGTGCCCAAGCCAGGATTGTATGTTAGCATCTCTCAGTTTATGCAGAATCCACTGAAGCGTGCTTCAGCACGCTCAGGCCATCAAACAGGATGCCAAAAAGCCTACTGATTAATAATCCACAGACATGACCAGGCCACTTCCATCATTGTTCAGGCATTGCCATCTGTTTCTTTAAGACAAAAAGCCCCAGAGTAAAACATGACTAAAAGGCCTTACCATTTTTTAAGCTGTCAAAACCCAAGGAATGTCGAATTTCCTTCAAAGTGGTTCCATGGGCTCCAAGCTCTACCATTCCCATGGCTATTGCAATGCTCAGAGGAGAGAAAAGAATATTCTCATCTTCTCTTGCAGCTCGCAGCTGATTGTAAACATTCACCGAAAGCTCAGCAATGGTTTCATCAGGAAAATTTGTCTTGAAGGCTTTGCTTTGCAAAACAAGCAAAGACAACAGTCCAAGGAAATACATGTCTTGAGATTCTAATATCTGCAAGATAAATTTGAGAGAAAATAAGTTAACCTTGTGAAAGTAATAAAAGATTCAACTTGAGAGAAAAGGGAATAGTGAGCTTTTAGTTTTAAATCTGTGTGGAAAAACAACCCTAGTTATGGAGTTTGAGGCACATTTCAGTTATCTGGAGGAGAAACTAATACATATATTGAAGTAATGATCTATTTTCAAAAAACAACCCACTTCGTTATGTGAATTTATGCTTTTGAAATCTTTCAGCAATAGATTAACAAATCATAGCTTCTACATTTTGTTAGACCTCAAAGACATAGCAACGCCTTTCCTACTTCTACATTAATTTTGCTGTTGTCGTTGTTAAGCAATGCTGATCTGGAATTGGTATATATTTCTCTAGTTCTTCACCAAGGAGACGTACAAATCTGTATTTCTTTTATTTAACCTTCCAGTAAGATGCAACTTATTCATCTAAGTCACTTTAAGCCCCAAACTGGTAAAACTATTTCAAGCACTGTAAGAGAGCTTGCTGACACTGGTGACAAACGAAATGTACCGTGATGTTGCTCAGTTGCAAAACGCATGGCAAGCAGCCAAAAATTCTCTGAAAGGAAAATAAATCATGCCTTAGTTACCAAATTAAATCCCTTTTGTTAGTAAATAATGGCAAAAAGTTGGTTAGTTATGCTAGGGTAGAGACACCACCTGCTCAGAGATCTTTAGAGGATAAAGTTACTGTATACAACAGTGAGAAAGATCCAGGGGAACAAGCACAAGGGAAACAAGAAAGTGAACTCAATAGAAAAAAGAGTTAGTGCTAACGCTTTTGACTAGTCCATCCTCCAAACTTTTGACTAGTCCATCCTCCAAACTTTGTTACACTGCATCAGTAAGTAACGGTTCTCACTCTATCACAGTTCACCTCATCACACAACTACTGATACTAAAATTCCAGCTCCTGGAGCAGTGTATGTATGTCTCCATCCTTCTGTTTTTCCTTTAAATTTCATGCTACCTTGGCATCTGACCCACTGGCGCCAAGTGTCTTGGGTCAGAAACACCAAGCCAACAGAGCTTGCACTTCAGTGCCATCTCTTTGCCACTTACAGTATCTCTAACACGTAACCAAGCAGAGATTCTTGAAGCGGTAGGTTAGGCGGCAGAAGATTAAAAGCTTTAGTCCAGAAGTGTTTACATGTTGTGCCAGTCTGCTGGGCTTATCAGCATGGGACAAATTTGGGTGAATGTGCTGTTGCTCGACTGAAGGCAATTTGCATGCAGCCAGCCCAAGTGCCTTATGCTTCCCAGCTCTCCCATGGCTGCAGTTACCATGGCTTTCAATACACCTGACACACAGACCCTTAGTAAGCATTACACAACACTTATATTATGCATTTCGTCTTCAAAGGACTGTCTAGGATTATCTAATTAACTCATACAACACTGATAGATAATTTAAGCATTATCACTCACATTCTATAGCTGAGAAGGTATAAAAAGCAACAGGCTACACATACGTGCCTTGGCAGCAATTGATGCAGTAAGTAGTTAAGATTCTTCCTGTCCCCTAGCCGTGGATCAGCCTTTTATTTATTTTTTCACTGAGACAATTAAATAGATGAACCAGTGCAGCAATCACACATGCTTCAGGGGAAAAGCACAAGCTCTTAGTGCAATATGGTAGCTAAAGCCTTGTTTCTACCCTACCCCAGATGTCTTTTCTGATAATTGCTACCATATATAAAAAGAAATATGCCCCTTTTCTCAATTTCTAATAAGCTATCCTCTATGTTGGCATCACTCCATCTCTCTGGACTACCTGATCAATCTCCTTCTGATTCTTAGCAAGATATAAAAAAAAAAAGTCTCCACCAAAGGCTCTTACTCTAAGAATGGCACAGAGTAAGTCATATAAGCCTAAAGCACCAGCTTCACGCTGTGCTTATTACTTGATGACTACATATTTCAGTACACCTATAAAACTACCCAGCAATTCTCTGCTGCCGAATGGAAAACACTTCAGTCTGAGCCATGATCATCACTAGTTATTTCATAAAGACAGAGACAATCTTTTTTGCAGTCCAAAACCATTACCAGTATATCACAAACTTCCCCAATAATTGCTTCTCTTAATAGCAGTTAATTTTTTTTTAAGCTGCCCATTTATTATATACTTAAGGATACTAAGGTTTCTGCTATAGAAAATAACTGGATTTTCAGTGTTCTTTGTGATTCTGGTCATTCTAGATTTCTTTATTTAAAAAAAAATAACACCCCAGAGCATGCATCTCTCCTAATGTTGCATAATATAAGGCTTCATTCAGCACATCACTGTGATAGACTGAGCCCAGGTATTATTGATTGATTATAGGTTTCAATAGTATTATAGATTATAGATGGAGAGAAGCCCTGAAGAGGACCTGGGGGTGTTGGTGGCTGAGAAGCTCAACATGAGCCAGCATGTGCACTCACAGCCCAGAAAGCCAACCGCATCCTGGGCTGCATCCCCAGCAGCGTGGCCAGCAGGGCGAGGCGGGGATTCTGCCCCTCTGCTCTGCTCTGGGGAGACCACCCTTTAGTGCTGCCTCCAGCCCTGAGGCCACCAACACAAGAAGGACATGGAACTGTTGGAGGGGGCCAGAAGAGGCCACAAAGATGCTGCGAGGGCTGGAGCCCCTCTGCTGTGGGGACAGGCTGAGAGAGTTGGGGGTGTTCAGCCTGGAGAAGAGAAGGCCCCAAGGAGATCTTATAGCCCCCCCCCAGTCCCTAACAGGGCTACAGGAGAGACAGGGAGGGACTCTGGACCAGGGATTGGAGCAATAGGACAAGAAGTAAAAGTTTTAAACTGAAAGAGGGGAGATTTAGGTTAGATATCAGGAAGAAATTCTTGACTGTGGGAGCGGCGAGACACTGGCCCAGGTTGCCCAGAGAAGCTGTGGCTGCCCCATCCCTGGAGGGGTTTCAAGGCCAGGTTGGACCAGGCTTTGAGCAGCCTGGGCTGGTGGGAGGTGTCCCTGCCCAGGGCAGGGGGCGTTGGAACTAGATGATCTTTAAGGTCCCTTCCAACCCAAACCACTCTATGATTAATCTTTGATCCTACAAGCTGTACAAGGCAAGAAAGGCTTATAAACTTACATCACAGAGGAGGTCTATAGCAGTGTCAAAAGCAGTACTCAAAAAAACAGATAAGCAGAAGCTCATCCTTCTTTTGTTGAAGATGAACCCAAAGCATCATCATGGCTGGCTGCAAATTTGGGGAATCTCACATCCTAACCTAAGCAAACAAGTCGCATTGCTCACTGCGGATGCAATTACAGATAGCTAAGGCTTTCACCCCCTCCTGTCAAGACCTGTTGGAGCTCACTTTGCGACCTGACAAGGTTACAAGAGATGTAAGATAACCTTCAATTTTAAAAAAGGAAGTCTCCCCAGCCTTTTAGTTGCAGAGGCAGCTATTCAGCCCTCCATCACTGATCTTTGTCATATGTGCTATTGCCAGACAGGCTTAAATAATTGCCGTGGGGAAGGAGGAAAATTTATACATCTTAATGAAGTGCTTAACATGTGGGCTAGAGTATTTGAATCTAAAACCCCACAAATCACATACAAATCAAAGACGTCTTTCTCCCTGACCACTCCAGAAAAGCTCTTCATGTGAAATAATCGCGTTGTAATATTTTTCATTATTTAGTTGGACAGAAAAATAGAGTAAGTACCTAGATGGAGACACATAAAATTTATATGGAAATGCTCTTACAAGACAAAGTACCAAACTTAAAGTTAGTTTTTAAATACATGCTTAAATCCCACTCATAGCAACGCAAGAGGTTAAGCTGTGTGGAATTAAAGCTCCCAGTAGGAATGAATTAAAGCCAAACAATTTAGATTTCCCCTCCCTGCCCCTTCCACATCATTTTTCGTCTACAGAGATTTTCAAATGGAGTTCACAGTGAAGTTCCCCATACAGACGTCCAGGGAAAAGGAACTGAGTTAGGGAGGTGGGAATGAGCACCCAGGTGTAGGCAGAGGATGTGACCAGCCCTTTTACCGGCAGTGCTCTCAAGATACCTGAGAAATATGGCTTTCTCCCAATGTATGAATAAGAGTACAAATGCAAAAGAAGATGTTTTAAAGCAAACTGGAGATCTGTGGGTGACAGTCAGTGGGGAGAAGGCTCTAAAACAGAACAGACATTTGATGAATCCTTGCCAGCCAAAGTGAAAATGGTCTCATCTTATCCATCTCATCTGAAACGTCTGTGGTAAATTCTTCAGTTCAATTCTTCTTGCACTTCTGGTACAGGCGTACACTGTTCTACTGACAACTGGGAATCCAGCTCTTAATTATCATTCTAGTCATAACAGTTACAGCTTCTCTGATTCTGCCTTACTTTAGGCTATATTACTTTTCGGTTTATGCTTCCTCATGCCTCTTCATGCAGCAGGTCTTGATCCAACGAACAGCTGAGCACTTATTACGGTGCAGCATGTTCTCAGCACGTCTCTTCAGTAAGAGTCGAGGGCACTCTGTTTTGTCTCTGCAGCAGCACGGAGAGCATCTTTTAAATTGATTGTACCCTATTCACAAACATACTTTAAGTGAAGGAAATGAAGCTGAACATTACGTAAGGTATGTCCAGGAAGTTAAACAATTCCCATGAGTATCATCAAACTTTTTAGTCAGTCTTTTTAAGACTTTTCTTCAGAATCATCAGCGGTACCGTCTATCATAGCTGTTCTGCATCACTGAAATCCAGTTAAATAATACCGCATCAGCTGAAAAGGAGTCAAAGTCCACAGTGAACAATGTTTAAAAAGATAAATCAAGAACCATCAGTTTCAAACGTTACTGCATGCATTTTGCATGTATTGGCTACCTATACGAATGAAAAAAGCTGTTAAAGTTACCTTCACTCAATCACACAGATGTTAAGATCAAAGATACGAATTTCTCATTTCAGTGCTAGTCTCTGACAAAAATCTAAGTTCTGTTTTATTTTATCTTAATTGACGCACGAACACCACCATCAATCAAAGAATCAGTGTTAACAGACAAACACCCTCCTTGCAAGTGTCTCTTCTTGAAAAATAATTGTGAATCACAAATTGCCACTTGCTACAGAGGTTTGTCAGAGTATTAGTTTTGGTCTTGCTTGCAATTGTTCTCAGTGAAAACAAAAAAGCAGCAACAGAACACTAAGCAATGCAGTACTGCTTCAAAACCCTGAGAAACACCATGTGAGACAGTATTGCACAGTTATACCTCTGTAGGTGTTATCTGGCGACTTTTACCACAATTTCAATGTAAATAGGCTTCCCAAACATATATATGCTTCTTTATAACACTAGCTCCACTCAGTTTGACATTCCAACGTGATTCTTTTGGTGTTTCTGCTCTGGGAACAGACACATGCCTATTTTGTCCGGGGGCATCTTTTGCCTTCGGACACTGTTCTGTATGGAGTTTAAGAGTTTCTTGGAGACAACTTAAAGTGATTGATTTTTTTCTTATTTTTTGTCACTTCCTTCACACATTACTTAATAATGAAACAGAGATTCCAGATATGTGTCGTTCAGTAGGTACTTGCATTGAGGTCATGTCTAGTTCAATTCCCAGGAAACCTTTTCATTCAAAATTTCAGAAATCTTCTGTAAAGGTTTTATCAGTCCCAAAATTCAGCCAACCACATTTCCACAACAGGTCACAACCAGCTCAGTTGAAGGGCAGCATTTCTGTTTGTTTGCCCCGTGGCCAGCACAGATGTACTCCTGTACATGGGCTTCAGGAACACCAGTATTAATAGGATTTGAAGAAAGATTCATAGGCTAGAATACAGGACTGATTAACCACAGTTCTTGCCTCTCCCCAAGCATAAGGCTGGAATGACTAAGAGGAAGTAGAACAACATCGCCCCCTCACACCCACAAACCCTGAACTACTCAGTTCATTACATATGCTTTCAGAAAGATGCAAAAGGGGCAAGCATCCCCTGTAAGCCAAGATATTTTGAGAGATATCATATCAACAGACTCAAACTGAGTTCACAGACATGAAGTACCATGAATTTGGAAACAGCAAGAATGGGACTCAATGTAGGAAGGTGCCAAAAATTCAGTCTCGGGTTGAATTCTAGTCCCTCATGCATGCCAGACAGGTTGAAAAAAAGAGGTTATAATTTCCTTGTCTTTCACACCTTTAAAGATTGTGGGTTTATATAGAAACTCATTTATGGCTTAAAAAACCTAAAAAATAAAGCTGTGATATATTGCCTTAGTTCCTCAGCACACAGAGACTAAGCTAAGATTAGTTGCCTTAAAGATTACTCTTGGCTACAGACAAGCTAAACACCAAAGGTGTGGGAAGCACAAACGAGAAAAACGGCTGATTCCTTATGATCAGTGTATAAAAGAAAAGCTTGGGGAGAAAAGCAAGTGCAGTAACAGGATTGATTACATTCTCTCCTGTAAAGAGGAGCATCTGCTGTTACAGACAGAAGTCTGGCAGGACAATTTTATAAAGAGAGAGGTGAATTTACTTAAAACCCAAGCCTGCTGGTCAGAGGAAAAAAACCCCAAACTATCTATGTATCTAGGTAGGAGCTAGGTGCTTCCTCCTTGCCTTCAAATACAACCCAAAAACTGTATCATGTTTGTGACAGCATAATTATGAAAGGATAGACGAGTTTGCTGAAACTCAGCCACTGCTGCTTTGCCAGTTAGTAAACATGACAACTGCCACAGGCACCTCTACTCTAGATGATTTCTTGTTGGCAATCTTATCAAACAGTACAAGAGTACAAAGAGACTGCATAACTAGTAATAACAATTTAGAAAATCAACACGACTCTCCCTCCAAAAAGAAACTAGTGAACACCAGTTGAGCAGAGGAGGTGCACTGAGCAGCTAACAACATCATTAGCTGTTCACCAGGACCAGGCGGTGGTTGTCATGGCTACCCTGAAGGATGTGCAGAGGAGGTAGACAGCAGTGAGGAAGAGCTCCTGGACTGGTTTAGGCTTGCCTCGGGCATGCTGCCCTGCAACGAGGAGGAGAATGTGGCTGCTATCACAAGTCTCGAGATCCTTGCAAATCCGCTCCATCAGTTTGTGCTTCAGAACAATATAAGAATAATTTCTTCAATCCTTTCTGCTTTGTCCAGGAATCTAACCTTTCAGATTTTGATTTATTTAACGATCGGGCACAAATTCCATCTCCAGCTAGCATTACTGTTCTCACACCAGGAACGCTGGGGTTTTACCTCCAGAACATCCTACAGAAGTAAAGTGGCACTTCCTCCCATCAGTTGGCTTACTTTGTTCGTCGTCCTTTTCCTCCCTTCATTCAGCTGCTCTCTCCCTCCAGCACCGAGACTGACAGACGGTGCACCGTGAAACAAGGCTATAACCTGAGTTGACTTAACCTGAAAAATAATTTCTTTTACATAACAAGTGGGAGCAGGCAGGTATACAGGGGCAGCAGTGCAATGGCTAACCTCTGTAATCAAACACCTGAATGGGAAATCTACATCCTACCAAGTGCTATAAGGGTCTACTTACACAATCCATTAGGGCATGCTTACACGTGGAGTTGAGATAGAGGAGAGGCTGCCTGAAGGTGATAGGAGGTAAATAAAAGTACCAATTCTCAGAGCAACAGCTATGCAATTCATGAGGTGTTATTGCTTATAGCCAGAAGAATATACCCAAGGAAATTGAAGAATAACTAGTTGTCCATAAAATGTTTTAAGTTATGGCTATTGTGGATAGGGCAAGCAGTATTTGAAGGCATCTACACAAAGTACTTTGGTTATTAGAAGTAGATTCGTTATTGGAAGTGATGACAATCATGTGAAATTATACATGCCTCTTGATACCAGGCAGGCACATAAAAGCTAGCTATGACATGTCACTTTTGCCAGCAAGTCAACTCCTTTACATTAGGATAAGTATTTAACATTTTCTGTGTTGCAAAAAATGTTTATCCTTATCTTATGTGAGCATATGACCTTGTCAAACAGAGATTCTACAGACACATCTAGAATCATTAAGCTTGTTTGAATCTGTTTGTTTCAGAGATGTGCAGCAATATCCATATTTCAATCTGCACAAACATTAGTAATAAAGTTATGGGATTTTGTCACCATCTGTCAGTTACGGAGTCACTGCCTTCTGGAGCAGAAACTTTGAGGTTAATTTTATCAGAAAGCAGCACAGTAACAATGTATCAAATACTGGGGCATTTAAACCTCTAGTATATAGTGACTAAAACAAAGAAGAGTCATTCTATAATAAATGTTTGGACCACACTAAAATTTTGCACTCCAACACACAGCAAAGCATGCCCCTCAGGATTCTTTATTCCTGTTTTTTAAGTGACCCCATAACACCAGCAGCTTCTAGAAAACCTGAAAGGAAAATGGAATGAAAACTTTCACATTGATGATTTCTACCATCAAATCCCAAGTGTTTTTAAACTTTCATGGAGCTTGGCACCAAGTCACTAACCTGCTGAGGCAATTATGCAAGCCAAAGTTGTCTTAATTGAGCTTCCTCGAGCATAATCCCTCAGCTCCAATTAAAAAATAAAAAGAGATGCTGAGAAGCCATGTCCAAAATACTTAAGTTTGAATAGCTTAAAGCAAACATCTAAATCCATGTCTAGACAATTAAGAAAAGGTGGTCTTACTTCAAAAAACACTACTGTAAGGCCTGCAATTGTGACAATCCATATAAAATTTTTCTATTTGTTTCTTCTGTCTACAAGAAAAAAAAATTTAGAAATTGTTTGGCATAGTGTTTTTATTTGTGACAGCTACAATGTGCCCCAGAAAATAAAAGCTATAAATAAGAAAACACAAAACAATCTCTGTGAAGGAGAAAATTTGAGGTATTACAGAATTTGGGGATTCTAAAGGCCCAGGACTGGGGGTGTGCATATAGCCCTTCTAAGAAAGTCAAAGCAGCCTGACTGGGGAGAGCTTCAAGGCTAGAGACTGAAACACGACACTGGATCTGCTTTCAACAGATCAAAGCGGGGGGGTCTACCTGTCTAGTCCCATAGAAGCAGCTTAATCAGGCACTGATTATTTTTTTTTTAAAATATATTATAGTTATGTTTCAGTGAGTGTTGTCAGCCCTGTATATCTCTCTGAATGAGGTCACTCCCAGGCACACTGGTCTTGAAGTGAAGATGTTGACCTTGATTCACTATAGAAAAGGGTAAAACTGGCTGAGAGAATCAGCGTGCTTCATTTCAGAAACATCAGTTGCACTTGTTTTGATTTTAGAGTGCTTTCTGTGTATGCTATATCACTAAAAAATTAAAACGTAATATACCATCAAAACAGTGCCTGGATCTCAACTTCTTTGTTTTACTCTTTCTTTTGTTTTTTGCAGTAAGTTTAAAATCTGGAGCATCTTCTTCAATTCAGAAGTGAAATGTCTGGATTTCCCACAAGAACAGAGCAAGACACAGGCGCCTTACCTTAGACCCATCAGCCCAGCAGTAGGAACCTCCTCTTAGGACTGATTTTACTGTGGAAGGAGGGACACAATACTAGACAGAGGGGATGAAGTTCACCTTAGTCAGAGGCTCTCAAGAGACAATTCTGCCAAGTTCTCTTCTGGGATTTTTTTTTCCTTTGGAATGAACAGGCCAACATAATACTCCAGTCACAGTTCAGCCATCTAGGGAAGATATCCTAAACGAGGCTGCAGCATTATTTTTTCCTCCATCAGATTAACCTAGGGTGGTTTGGGGATGCAAGGGAGAGGAATTGAGAGCGCAGTTGTTTTCTATCAGAAGCAGCAAAGAGAACACACTGCAATCAGGTATTTTAGATACAAGAACAACTTCTTGCCCACTCTTGCATGTACTGCAAATTCCCTTACTCGCAATAAGTCACATTTATGTTATTTTACTGTGAAATTCATCTGATCAGCAAGCTCCCAGAAGCAAGCTCCCAACTATAATTTAATTAAAAGGGCAGTAGCTAAGTTTCACCATATGCAACTGCCAGATGCAATCACTGCAGAGTAAGTCTAAAGGCAACGTTACTGCATGTACTGGAGCGTAGTTTTATAAGTGATGAAAGCTGTCACTTATGTCACAGATATCGCTGTAATGCATTATGATATTACAGTTTCAGCAGAACCAAAAAATATTAATAATACATTTTGTGAAAGCATTTATGGCGAGTGAGTTTGGAATACAAGGTTTCAAGTGCCATACACTTTCTCTTGCAACTCCGTATTTATCCATAGTCACTTGAGATATGTTAAACTCTTTACTCTGCCTGGCATTATATAAGCTCTCGTAGCTAATTTTAAACCTTCAAAAGTTGGAGGACTGAAGGACACAATTAATTAGGGGTAAGCAAAACCAGAACAGGAGCCCTTCACTATTCCATGATTCACGGGAATATGAAATAGCGCATCAGAAGTACCCTAAAATCGCATCTCTCTGGAGGAGACTTGCTGAATGCATTGCAGAAGCCAATCAACCAACTCAGGAAAACTTTTAAAGGTCTCTAATAAAGTGTGATGAAGAACGATAATCTTTAAACCACCCCAAAATAACTAAATAGACAAGGTCTATATTCGCTGTGAAACAGTGTTTCAAAAGTTCAAAGCAGAAGTTAATTCTTCAATACATTGTTCAGCTTCCTTCACAAGGACTTCAGAAGAAAAAAGATCAGGCTATGACTATAACTATGTCAAGAAGATGAAGAAAGTTAATTAAAATGTATCAGGATTTCAGAAAAGGAGTCTATCACTTCATAAACTGAATGTAAGCGTGACATACAAACCAGGTTGCTTTCCTATGAAACAATATTGGCTTCAGACTTGCAATCAACATTGGGCTGCATTTACTTTTAGGCAATGTCACTATTACCAAGAGAGTTATTATTCACTTATGTTAACGCTACTTAGATCAGAATTAGTTTCTTGCAGTACAGTAATAAGATATACAGATTGATTTAGAAAAAAAACCATAACAATTAACCCTAGCCTTAAAAGTAGATGTTATACCCTGATTAATTACAAATGGCAATTCATCACTACAAGGTTTGTTATTTATAGTGTACAGACATTGTTCTCTACCACTTTGCAGCTTTATATTCTGTTTCTTTACAGAAGATGTAAGATCGCAGCAGCCGCAGGTGAGCTTCCAGCCAGCTACAATTACTCCTAGAAGCAACTGCATGTATCAGACAGACTGTCGTAACAGCCCCACGTCCTGACAGCCAGCAACAGAAGGGTACTGAACGCTGGCCCAGGCTGACTCTGGAGCACAGCAGCACGCCAGCAGAGATCCCCCAGCCACCCCGCCAGCCCTGGCACCTTCCGAGCTGGCAGCTGCTCGGGAGCCAGCCAGGGGACTGCGCTGGCAGAGGTGGCCAGGCCATTACCAGTTAATAGAGCTGTCCTGGCACAGCAGCTGAGGCTGGACGGGACCTGTGAAAGGCACTTTTTAAAACCAGTTGAAAGGGCTCTTTTGGCAAGCGTGCTGAGCCTGACCAACAGAGCCACAGCTGATAGGAAAATCAAAATGAAAACAGCCTGTAAAGCTGGTTTTGCACAAAAACTTCAGGGACAAAAGGGTGAGAAAGAAGAGTCGCTCTGAGGGCATTTACTTATGAAGCAGCAAAATGGAGTCCATCAACAAGTATATTTCATCAAGATCAGTAACACAGAGAAAAAATTTAGCACTGCTATGTAAGCTTCACCACTTCAAATATTTCCCTAAGATAACAGCATAACATCTGTTACAAAATAAAAGACTTTTTTTTTTTTTCTGTAAAAACTACAGAATAATCTGGATGCCAGATTCAGTTAGTAGCAGGATTTTCCACTCTGTATTTCACACAGTGGAAAACTCCAAACTAGGCATATGATAAGAATTTTATTATTTTTTTTACGTGGAGTATGCTGATCACTGATCTTCCCAGAGGAGTGAGAAGCATGGGACGACCACATGAAGAAGAAAATTAAACTTCTCCTTCCTCCTGCCCTAAGGCCAATTCCAATTCTTGCCTCTTAGGCTTCAGCATCATTGCTATCTGCTCTGCTAGTAGTTTTTATATATTTTTCAAATATTTTCGTATTTCTCTCTTATCTCCATGATTTCTTCAACTCCAGAATTCCAATTCTATATTGCTTCCACTTGAGAGCATCTCTGCAAATATCTTTTAAAAAAAATAAAAAAAAAAATGGAAACCAGCCAGGGCACCTGCCCAATTACAGACACCAATACAGGCAACTGATCAACTCGCATATCATCTGGACAGGAGGGAAAACCAGCTAGTGTGACATAGCAGACAGAATTGCCCCTAAAACTCTCACTTTTTTCCTCCATGTCATCGTTCAAGTCCTTCCTCCCTCTTGCTTCTTCATAAGCATCCATGAACTTACCAACTTAAGAAAAAAAGGGAACAGCAGTAGCCTCATACTGTTCAAACTGGGTGAGCTGGCAGGGCTATGAATACAAGAAGTGAACTCAGCGCCCTGCATGTGTTACTGAAATTGTTCAGAGACAATATTTGGAACAGCAGTAGTTTCAAGGGATAAATGGAAAATTTGGAAACGGAAAGAGAAAGGCACAGAGGAAACAAACAATCCCTGCTGTGCAGGTATCTTATCCACAAGAGAAGTTATGCAACAACCAAAGAAACGTAGCTTCTTCAGTTAGAGGCAAAAAACAAGACTCATTTTACTTAGAGGAATAAAAGAGAGAAAAAAAAACCACAAAGAAAATACTCGCATTTTTGTTCTAATAGTTTTGTTTATCCAGGCCTTGGAGACCTATAGCTGTTGATACATCCCTCTTGGCTCACCATGGACAAAACAGCTCAGTTTAGAGTCCAGCGTTCAAGCTGTGCTGGGGAAGGTGGAAACTGGCCTTGAAGTGCGCTTCTGCGGATCACTGTTCAAGCCTCATTGGTTTGTGTTTATGAGAACTGACACTGTTCCAAGTATCCTCTCGATGATGAGCCATTTAAACAACACATGTAGGGAGCTGAATTTGTCTTAATCTTGCTCATTCTCCCACACGGAGAAGTTTGTATCATGTTAGATCTGATTCTAAATGCTAAAGCAATTCACATGAACAAGAGCAATCAGGAAGCACTGAAGAAACAATCCACTCCTGTCGTTCATGGCTCACATCTGCACAATCTCCCTCTGCCTATATGAACACATTTGTGGTACATTGTACAGAAGGTGTTCATGGGTTTTTTGGTTGGTTGGTTTGGGGTTTTCATGGGTTTGGTTTAGTTTAAGATTTTTAAATGGGTTTTTATAATTCAAAAAGTCCAATACCCTACAGAAAGTAATCAAGCCACTTCCAACACCCAGAATGAAAAATGAGGGTTGGAATCTCATTGTTTCCCCCTCCCAAAGATAGAATACCTGTTTTCCAGTAAGTCTTAGGTGTTTCCTCTAGGATTTCCTATGGCAAGTTAATATTAATTCTATTTTTTGTTAGAGACTATCATACTACTCCCAGTTTTGTATTATAAGCTATGATTCATGCGCGTCTAATATTTTACTTTGGTGGGTTATATACACATTCTTATTAAAAATTAGGTTAATCTTTTTTAATGAGCGTGGCTTTGAAAAACTAAATAGGCTAGCCTGAATTCTTCTGCCTGTATATAAGATGCCAATTTTCAGGCTTTCCACAAGTTCTCTTCTTGTTAAGTTGTTAAATAGGCAAGGCGGACAGCTGTACTTCAAAGAATTTAGACCCAGGTTGTACCGTCCAGTTCCATTAATACAGCCACAGCAGAAAAGATATTTTCAATCAATATATTTCAGCAGCAAACTCATTAGCCAACAATCAACCAGAATGCCTTGCCTCATAAGACCTCCTGGAGGTGATGCAGCTGTATGAGAAATGTTGCCCAAAGCGTGTACGTTTTTTTAGTTATACACCATAAAACAGCTATTCTATTGGATCAAAATACACCTCAAAGTGTAAATGGGCAAAAGCTCATCTCTAATCGCACAAGGAATCTGCTAATCCTTGAAGAAGTACACACAGATCAACTGTATGCTTTGCAGAAACTAGACTGTATACCTCAGCCACCTCTGGCTTATCATCAGATAAAATTGATCACTGTGATATGTGCGATACTGTTCAACATTACGGCTAGCTTACCTCTTAGTGGAGAAAAGCAGGCATGGTGGTAGAATGTAAAAGGGTAACATTACCACGTAAATGTCTTTCTAAATTTATTTCTTCTTGTTCAAAGTCATCCAAGGCAGAAGACAAGGGCTGTTTAAGTGAAGAATAATGCTCAAATATTAGTTGTTTTAAGCTGTAAACTGCCTAAACAGGTGAAAGCAGCTCACCCGTACAAAGCATCCTGTTTGACCTTCAATGGCATGGATTTCTACAAGGCTTAAAGAGCAAACAGTAATCAGCCAAGACATCAGCTTTGTGATTGTTCTCATAAAAATATAGGGAAGCCAAAAGCAAACCTTAAACTGAACACATGTCTTTTCTAGCTCCCAAAGCCTGCAGTAACCAAGTCTATTAATGGAATAAGAGTTCACTACACATTTTTCCCCCAATGCTAAATTAAAAAGCTAGACTTTAAACATTCCAATCTTCACTGTATGTAGAGTTGTAATATTCACATATTTATTGTGGCTACTAAATTCAATAATAATGATGTCAAACATGACCACACACTTGCTCAGGTAAGACTTAAATTTATGTCTCTATATAGCCAGAAATTAATAGCCTAACGTTTGTTTTCCCATGATTCATGGGGTTTCAGGAATTATTATGATGTACTAGGAGGTGCAATGAAAGGCCTAGTAAAATAATGGATTAAGAAAACTCTCAGTACAGCAAAACTTGAAAACACACTTATCACAGCTGTAATTACAAGCCTGAATGGCCACAGCTGATCCCTAACCTCAAACACTGCTTACACTCCCACTCAATGACTCTGCATTAGGAAAAAAATCTTTACTGTGTCCTTATTAAACAAACATTTCCTTGTACTTGTTTTAAAGGTTCTACTAGTTTAACCTGTTTTTATAGAAAGAATCCGACCACGACATTATAAAATTAGAGCACTAACTACCTCAAAGTTCTCAGGTTGTTCAGTTTTTCATAGGCCTCACCACTGTCTTCTTGCTGAATTGCTTCAGGAAGGAAACTGCATCTGTATCCACCTGCTATTTGACATCAGCAACTCACCGTTCCCTTTAACAATTGCTGAGATTACTTTATCCAGGAATGAATACTAGAAATTCTTCCTTGTAGTGTCCTGATCAAACTGTGGATGTCTCAGATAATGCATTTGGCTTATGATATTGCTAATGAATTGTCAAAGAGGTCCAGATGGTTACTGTGAATTAAAAATGGTACCTTTCAAAAAGCAGAAGGATTTTCTACGTACAAGTAATCTCCTAAGCTTGACTGTGACACCAGTCCAGCACCTGTCTAAGATAATTGTAAAGAATGCAATTCTCCAATGCAGGTGCTTATTTTTTAGTTGGTCTAACAATGAGGCCAGTTGAGGTATCCAAGTATAAAAAGCTCAAATTTTGCCAGTGTGAGGATGTTTTATTTCAGTCTCTTTGATATCAATCATGGAGGGACATAGAAAAAAAGGAATTAAAACACTATTCTGATTGTGTACACATAGCGGATGGGACGAGAAGTCTCGAGCTGTAGTAACAAAACATCAGTCTGGACTTCAACAATAGCATTTTGCTGGCAAAGACAACAAAGATCTGGAATAGACTGCTTGGGGAGGACTCTAGATCTATACATGCCCACTAGATCCCTTTAAGAAGGTTAGACAAGCACGTTGGGAGTCAAGGGACAGTTTACTGTGTCTTGGGAAAGTAGATGAACTAGAGGAGAGTTTCAAAGTTCCCTGTATACAGTAAACATTTTCTCCAACCTCCATGTTCTGAAAAAAGATACCTATACATACAAGCGTACATACACATGTACATCCCCACCTATATACATTCTATGTCCCCCTTTTAAGAACCATAAAACTATGTGCCTCTTAAAAACAGAAAAAACAGTACTGAAAAGGACTTTGTCTACCTAGCGAATAATGAATAACCTACCTAATGATCTCATATAGAAGATGTATGAGAGGGAAAGCAAGAGGAAAAAGACTATATAAACCTGCTCGCAATTTATGTTCAATGCAAAACGAAACAACCATTAAGAGAAAGCCAAAAAAAGCTCCAGCTCATAACCTCTTTCGGTTCAATGATTTTGGAATTTTTTGGCCAAGCAGGCAAGTAAAGTTCACATCTCTGATCTGTGTCAGGTATGGGAACACAGAAGTAGTCACTGTTTCATGAGTTTTATGGCTGGAATATAAACCCCATTAGGAATCAAATTCTGTTCACTACCTTTGCTTTTATTTAAAAGGCCTAAGAGATTAGAGATTTTTTCCCTTAGCTTTAACTAATATTATAAAAAAGTTAATTACACAGCAAAATTATGTATTTAATGTCCCAGGGCCAAGTCACTGTATGCCCACAGAGAGCATTAATAAACATGATTTATCTCGCTTTACAAAAGTTGTGATTACCATTTTTCAATAACTGAAGCTATAAGCAACATGACACTTCTCACACCTTATGAAATTGAACAAAAATGGCAAAGCCTATTTGAATTTAGTTCTAATGCCAGTTTATTGTGAACACGTTCTCTTTTTGTTCCTAGCTATAACATCAAAATTGAGGGCTGGATTTCTGAGAGTCCAGGACACCAGGGCTCATCTGAGAACAAGCAGAAGCAGCCAAGCACATGTGATAACAAGCCTCTATTTTGATGCCTAAATGAGAGGTAAATATTCCAGGGTAAAAAAAAAAAAAAAATGTATGCCTGCTTATTTTCAGAATCATTAAACTTAAAGACTATAAGTAGAAATGCATTTCAGTTACTAAACACATGAGAAGTATTTAAGAAGCTTCCTCTATGGAATAGAAAACTTCGCAGGACTAGATACCCTTAAAGATAGCTACCATACTAGATACCAAGATCCATTAAAGTCAATTAACAGGCTTTGATTCTATCATATTTTGCACATATGAAATCTGCATGCGTGCATTAAAAACCTTTCTTAAGTTCATAAAATTCTTTATTTGTAATGAAAAATGTAAAGTCTACTTGAGGAGTACATTACCTTACTGCAACTGCAATCCAACATACAAAGTTGAAAGACTAAAATTGAAGATCTTTGGTTGCTGATGCAGGAGGAATTTAAAGTTAGAACAGATATTTTGTTTTCAAATATAAGAGAACAGCAATAAAAGAAAATGCTGAAACCACCTTGATGTGTAATAATACAAAAACCACTGCCACTTGGTGTTTTTACCTCAAGAACCTGATGCGGTTGTTACAGGTTATGGATATTCTGCTTCTGAACTGCCACTGAAATACCACCAAGCTGTCAGCTCCAATTCAAATACTGACCTAGCTGCATCTTTCTTATTTTGAAGACAGACAAAATAGTTGTAAATTGGTAGGTATCACTGTAGAGTAGCAAACCCTAATATTTGAATTATGAGTGAAAGTGAAGAGATTTCTATAAAGGAAACAAAATTTGTAACTTTTCTTGCCATACAGACACGATAGCTACAGTATAATTTAACATAAAAGAGAAGTTTATGAATTGTGTGCTAAATTATCTTCAAGCGTAAATCTTCCAACAAAATATACGTATCATCAGCTTTTTGATACACTTAGTTTAATGCAGAAACATACTATCAACTCATCAGTTAATCACTTCCAACATGTCAGAATATAGGGAGGTTTAAATAACAACCTACACAGTATGTATTAGTGCTTGCAATCCCTGTTTGCATTACCAGATATAATGACATCATCATTTTTGAAAGGCATTTTTACCACATAAATGCTACTGCTAATATCACTATTCCAGGCCTTGTTACTAGAAACTTCCAAAACATAAACAGTTGTTCATCCAGTATATGCCCAAAAGACTAGACGAAAGTTAAGTCTTATGATTTTAATAGTTATTAAGAATAAAAATATTCAGATTTTTCCTCAAAACCAAGAAAAATATCACATTTCCATAGGAACAGTTAATCTCAGGTGAATCTGTTTCAGAGGCTACAGCCCAACACTACTTAAGCTTGGAAATATTCTAAAACAAATTAAAAAATGTACCAACAAGAAAAATAAGTGATTTCCCTAAGCATTTCCATAGCTTGCATAAAGACATCAATTACCATAGCTTGTCTTCTAAATTAATGATTCACAGTGATGGATTATTCATGCAAGTCGGCCAGCTGAACATTATACTTTGACTCTGGGGAAAAAGTATAGCATGTCTTAATTAACTATATTTTGTCTACACCAGAAGACAGTCAGAAAAATTTATTTCTCTAGTCAACCAGGTAAAATGTAAGGAAATAAAACTAGTTGCAATTTAAATTTGAAAAAATCTTCAGTAGTCTCCATCCATAATCCATATTTAAAGTTAATTAGCAAGAGCACGTTGCCTCAAGTGAGCTCTGTAATGTAGTTCCAAATTGCTGCTTTGTTGAACAAACAGACTTCAGATCTGCTCCATTTAAGCATGAAGAAAGATGGACATTTCACGTTAATATGCCATCTTCTGTCATACGCACAGCCTTGCAAGACTCCAGTGATGGCACAATTTGTTTCAAAATAATATCAAGTATTTTCACAGCCTTGACTGAAATTCAACTCAACACTAAATTTTTTGATGAGTGAACGATACATTATTATCTCAAATATTTTCCAAACGAATGCTGCATTCTAACAGCATGCTTGAACATAGATAACGTTTATGTGCTGTTTATTGATGATATTTGTTACTTTGATCAGGATGGTGCAAAATACCTCCATAATACAAACAACATGTAGGATTTGCAATTGTTAGCTTTCAAAGTGTTGTTCAATCATTGCACTCAAAGATTTATAAAATAAAAATTGGAAGTCTATGACAAACGTTGCCATTTATCCCTACAGTAAGTAATAAAAATGATCTAATCTCTCTCAAAATCTATACCAAGCTGCTCTAGGACAGCAAAGACCGCCATGCCTGAAGAATTATATGACCACCTAGTTGCTTACATGGCTTATATACAATACATTAACGTTGTTAAAAGTATTAATCATACTCAAACAGACCTTCACCTTTTAACGAACTAATACCCACTCTTTACTGGATTTTGTTTTATGGGTAGGAAGAGTCTGTTTTAATTTTATATTGGAGAAACACAAGGTTGAGTATAGATTAAATGACTTGTCCATGACCAAAGGACCTGAAAACAAGTAAGCTCTTTTAATTCTTCCTTTAAAACTATCTTACCATTGGTGTTGCCTTCTCTGAGCTTCCAGGACAACCCTAGAGCCTTAAAAAATTTCATTCTCTCCTTGCTCTCTAGGTGCTTCAGCATTATTTCTGGGGATTCTTCTAAAGCCCTACAGCTCCTAAGAAACTAAGTAATAAGTCAGAGATAAGGTAGTAACATAGATCTGGATTAGGAAAGGATGGTGAGTATCAATTAAATTAGTCTCTACCAACCCTGAAATGACAAATAGTGGGAACGCATATTATCATCGATCTGCCTCTACAGGGCTTTCACTACAGGTAAAGATGATACTTTATGAGACCTAGCTTCTAGTAACAATTCTTACATGCAGATTTGAATTTTTGTTGCTTTCCTCTCCTTCCAAATATAAGATATGCTACTGTTCTTGTTGAGCAACATGCTTCCATCACTTCAAGATTTTATTTTCATTGTGACTTGAGTGGAAGTTTGTCCTCTTGAAGCAAAAGGCTATTTTGCTGTCACTTCATATATGAAGACCTGGTATCAGTTATGTCAAAGTCACAAGTGCACTGTGTTTTGATATTGTATGCACATTTTCCCCCCTCACATTCCTATACGAAAAATTACTAATGGCATTTTTTTGCTTCATGCATATCATCCCCTCAAAGTAAATCTATTTACAGTCAATTTGTTTCTTACTCATTTTCATGGATATGTTCTCTATACATCCTGCTGCTCTACATCCCTCATAATTAGACTTTTCTGCTTGCTTGTTTTTCTGATACTTGTTTTCCTCAGTATCTTTTTGTAGATCTAATATCCTGCCTTCTTTAGTATTTCAACACATGCGCAGTAGGGAGAGCAGATGGAAACTGCCAGTTACAGATGACACCAAGTAGCTTCTGTGCAAGTGGAGACTCCCAAAGCTCTAAAATCCACATGGGTTTTTGTACTACTGTGACATTTTCTATACCTCAGAGATGCTGGGGAGGACTAATCAAAGGCACTCTGCTACAGAAAAATGAGAACAAGTATGGTTGTAGCATGCAGTGACCACATAGGTGACAGTGAACTCAGGAGCTGCAATCAGGCATTCACAGCATGGGAGATTTCAGAACCTGTCCTCAGGTAGAAGAGCAAGAACATTTAGAGCTACAAAGCACCACAAACATTATTTCAGGCTGCTTAGTCCTAACAGGCACCATCCTTCTATTGAGAACGTTACCTTATGTCTTGCTGAATTCCCAATAGATATTTAGAAATGCTCTTTACACACCTGAGGGGCAGAGGGAGATGTGGGAAGAAGTTATTCATCAGCGATTCTCTCATCTCTGGCTTAAAAAAAAAATAATTAAAAAACACCTCTGGACAAGTTCACATGGGGGTGGGATATTTCACAGACTACTGTTATTTTCCATCTAAACTGATAGTAAGAAAACTAACTCCTGTTAACTCTAAAAAGAAAGCCATAGCTAGTACTCTTCACAGTTCTGCTTCCTTGCAATGGCATTTTCAGATGGCAGAAGTAAGGAGGTGGGCAATGTCCCTTGGAGATTAAAAGGAGCAAAGATTTGTATGCAGACACTGCAGGAGCACAGAGCACCACAGGCACAGCAGAGGAAATGCCAGAGCACATGGAAGGAGATCTCTACGGTTAGGCCTGAGCATTGAGGAAGAGAGACAGAACAGGCGAGCAGGTGAAGAGGGAAAGTCCAATTCTGATGCAGAGGAATGACCTAAAGCAAAGGCAAAACGTCCTTCTAGACTTTCACTACTATCAGTTACGGACAACACATAATCTCTATCTGTGATCACAGAATGGTTTGGGCTGGAAGTCACCTTAAAGATCATGTAGTGCCAACTCCCCTGCCCTGGGCAGGGACACCTCCCACTAGATCAGGCTGCTGAAAGCCTCATCCAGCCTGGCCTTGAACACTTCCAGGGATAGGGCATTGACAGCTTCCCTGGGCAACCTGTTGCAGTGCCTCACCACCCTGACAGTAAAGAATTTCTTCCTGACATCCAATCTAAATCTGTCCTCTTTCAGTTTGAGGCCATTACCCCATGTCCCATCATTATGCTCCCTGATAAAGAGTCCCTCCCCATCCTTCCTGTAGGCCCCCTTCAGGTACTGGAAGGCTGCCATAAGGTCTCCTTGGAGCCTTCTCTTCTCCAGGCTGAACAACCCCAACTCTCTAAGCCTGTCCTCATAGCGTAGAGGCTCCAGGCCTTGGATCATCTTCATGACCCCCCGCTGGATGCATTCCAATAGGTCCATGTCCTTCTCATGGTGAGGACTCCAGAGCTGGAGGCAGTACTCTAGGTGAGGTCTCACCAGAGCAGAGAGGCAGAATCACCTCCCTCAAGGTTACCCACCTCCCTTGGGTCAACATTACAGCAGGATGAAAATGAGATCATGGCAACCAAAACAGTGTTGAACTAAAAGGGTTCAGCTCCACATCTCCTCTGTTTACACTGGAAGCACTAAGTGGTTGTTCTGTGCAACACCTTGTCTTACTTCTCTTAACAGATTTTTCAGACACTGCTGTACTCTTCTTCCCAGCTCCTCAATTTGCAGACCTCTGCTAATAGTTTATTTGGATAGGGAGAACTGGGAGAACATATGTGTTCATGAATTCCGTTACTGGACTAATCATGGCTAGAGACACAAAGGAGAAAAGAAGAAGGTCCATAGCAGAGTCATGAAACAAGATCTTATTTTTCAGGCTAGACCACTGAGGTGTAGCAGGCACAATAAACATGAAACTAAAAGTCTCTTCTGTGTCACCTTTAACTTGAACATCAGCTTTATCAAATATTATCTGAGCATTTATTTTGGAAGTGTGGAGTCAGCTTTGGGTTTTTTTTAATAACCAAAACACCTGCTGCCTGTAATGTTACTGTGAATAAACAATGTTACTTTAATAAAGAGGTTTTTATACACCATATGTAAGTGCACATGCTTTTAAAGACAAAATAGAACTACTACAGCATTTAAAAAGTCCATATCCAGTTTAATAAGAGACTAGTTTATTCCTCTTTAGTGCTTGTAAGAATCATTAGACATCTTTCAACTCCCACTAATTACTTCGGTTTTGGCAGACATTACTGCTTCTTCCTCCTGCTTTTTTGAATAAATCTGAAATTAACAAGTCAATAAACTGACATATTTACAGTAAAAATAACTTGGCTTCTCTCTCTTCTTCTTCCCACTTTTCATATTTCTCTTTGCAGATGAAAAGGTTGTTGTTTACCTACAGGCTTTACGTGCACTTACAGCAGTTTGGGTAGGGACCTAGCCGTCTTCCTTTACATCAACAGGATGGCAAGTTGAAGACCTGATATTACAGTAAGCTATTCATGTAGACTTAGGTTTTGATTAATACCTTTAAATAGTTCAGAAACTAGAGCAAATGCTTTTTATTGAAAAAAGATGTCCAAGAAAGAAAACACGAGTTGCTTCAGTGAACTCAAATTGCTATGTGAAGTACACAATCATTAAATGCTCCAAGAACTGTTTTAATTTAAATGTGGAAAAAAAAGCATTCAAAAAGGACAGTTTTAGCGTACCAATTAAAAAAGGTGTCTTAAATCTTTAAATCTATTTTCTTTTTAACTGCAACTTACATAACTGAGATGTATGGGGAAAACTGGGGCAGTGAACATCACCTCAGATGTAGAAAGAGTCACTGAAAAATGACGTTTTGCTATACTGTCAAGGAAGGAGGCAGTCTCCAGTGGCTACGTGATCATGAGGAGTTCAGACAGGCTGTCTTTTGCAAAGTACAGTTGCTCCTAACATTACCTTGACATGCCAAGGTCAGTTAAAAACAATCACGTTGAAAAGTAGTTGCCCAAGTCTTCCAGCTTACTCCAAACTTCCACAGGAGAATCAAGGGCTGGAATGGCATCGTGGCTCAAAAATTACCAGATGCAAAGTATAACTAGTGAGTAAGCATTTGGGCACATTACTTTATTGCAAAGGCATTTGCTTTCCTGCAGTGTCTGAGCAAAATTCTTGGAATTCAGTCAGAATTCCAAAAGTAAAACAAAGCCTTAAATATGTTGTTCAAAAAATTTAGAAAGGAAATTATAGTTTTGTCTTCTCAGATGAAGAAGTCCCCCAAACCCACTGCGTATATGGAAACATGGATGACAAAAATAGATAAAAACAGAAAAGCATGGGAACTGAAGTTCTTCTGAGCTTCGAAGAGATCATTCCTAGCTAATAAGTGCTTGGTTTTGTATATTTAAGAAATCCCACTGCACACATGGTACAGTTTAATTTTCAGTTCTGACAGAACTAATCTTTCCAGAAGCAGACAACTGTCCATTAGCCCCATCAAGTCATCATGAGTTTAGATTTGTCAGACATACACAGAAAATTAGAAATACTTTACATTATTAAGCAATTACTCATTTAGATGTAATGGTGGAGAAACTGCAGGGCTGAAGGACATAAATAAGTGGAGAGTTGTCTTCCAATTAATAGGCTAGCTATTTGGTTAAAACCGAATACAACCACATTACTTAACTACTTCTAGCTGAAATATTACTTATCATCATTGATTCTTCCTGAAAGAATAGTCTCAAAGCCTGAAAAAAGTATTTCTCAAGAATTACCATAATATTTAAACATTCAACTAAACCGAAAATCCTTTACAACACAGGAGGTCAAATCCTATTAACCCAAAAGCCAGACACATATTTAACTTGCTAGCTTGTATCGATACAAAATGTTCCTCTTTTCCCATCTCATAGCTACAGCTGCTTTGCAATGACTCAAAAAGACCAAAAAGGATGCAGATAACTCATGCAGCTTTTATCACATTAGCCACAGTCTGCAGTTTTCATAATTATTAGCTTTGAAGTATATTAAACAAAGCAGAACACGACCTTACAGTTGATATTTCAATCACACCACGTAAGAACAATTCTTTATCATACATACTTTATTAAGGCCACCAACCGAGATGCTACTCAGAACTACACAAAACACCAACAGGCAGCAAAGAACACTGTTGGTGCACAGCCCAGTGAAGCCTGGCAGCCAGCACACTACAAGAGAGCTCACTGCTTTTCAAATGTGGAGTCACCAGACAACTTCAAACACGTACCTCGGATTTTGGCATGGCGGGGGGATCAACAAGAAGCCGAAAGCATGTATGTGTACAACATTAATAGAAAAAAGAAACTGAAGCTTTTATTTTTAAAATAATGCAATGTAGTGTAGCTTTACTCCCTAGAAAAATGCACAGATCATCTTATCTACATTTATGTTTAGTGTAACATGTAATTACTTTTTTAGAAACAGAATTTTGGGGAGGGAAAATGAAAAAAGATGACATGGCATTCTTCCAATGAAGTCAGGAAATTGAAGAGATTTCATACAGGCATTCACACTACTTGAATTCTCACAGTACTGTACTTACCTTCTCCAACAGAACCCCCCCTTTCTAATGACTATACTAAGCTATTTACACTACAGAAAACCATATATTCCTTATGTGATTGATGCAGTTTATTTACATCCTTGTCATTCTGTACTGCTTTATATACCAAGTACAGAGGGAAAATAAGTCTAAAACTTTACCCTTATAATTTAATTGGGGGGGGGGTTAATTTTTTTTTTTTAATTTGAAGTGGATAGATCAATTATCTCCAGCACAATTTTACAAAGACATTTAAAGAAAATGTGTTCTGTCAAGTCAATTGTTCAAGATTCAGTACGCCCCTTCCTCCTGCAGGAATGCGTGTTACATTATTTCCACCCCAACCTCCACTAACCTTTAGTCATCCAGTTCACTGGACTAATAGCAGTCAAAAGAAAAATTAAACCCCAAAATTTGAAAGATATTTCCAAATTTAAGTTAACTACTCTGGTCTTTCATGCATTTGAGGAAAAATCCAAAGTTAGCACTAGTCACAGCTGACTATATAGATGTTTTCCCTCCCATCTGCTCATTATACTGACATGTAACCAGAGATACTGACTGTGTCAGAGATATGCAAGTGTACATAAAATAAACAGGCATTAATTTTTAAATCCATGTTTATGCACCGATTTTTAACATTATTTTGAACACACAAATAATGACAATGAGGACAGACTAAAGACTGAATACAGGACAGACATGCCCTATATTATTTCATATTCTGCTTGTGTTTTACACAAACAGAATAATGTATTGCCTACACAGAACATGGATTGTCAGAAATTATTTTAACAGGTATACAGCCATGCCAAAAATGTGTCTTCATGGGCGATAGGCAACCAAAAATCAAATTTGAAATTTTGAGAAAAAACATTAGATATGCTAGTTGAAAAGGACTTCAAAGAGCTAAGAGTAGCTAGTTCTTGGCGTGAAGAATCCTACCAGCACTAACTCCTCTCTGTTGCTACATTTTGTGATACGTAAGATTATAAATTGAATTAAACTATACATAAACATTACATTTACATCTACAGAATAAATTTCAAACGCGTTGTTACAACGATGCCGTGTTCAGACACCTGCTCCTAGAACTCTGCCAAACTATGTATGAACATATTCATGTTCTTCCATAGGAGAGGGACAGATGAGAGGAGGAAACAAGAGGCCGAAGTCTTAAGAAGAGGCACAGAAACACTCCACATGAGCACACTCCTACAGGAAGCAAGTCACTTAGCAGCTCAGACTGTGTTAATCCCAGGCCATTTTTGGAATCAACTTCAGCCAGCAGTGCTGCAGCTAAAGCATCCAGTAGCCCAAGAGACACACAGGACATCGTGTGCTTTCAACAATGAATATGAAAGTAGATGAGTGACAACTTCATGAATACTTTCACATACACGTGAGCAAATGAAAATGGCAGATGGGGAGACGAAGTCAAAGCAAATTTAAAAACTCAAACCGTATCTCAAGCTCGAGTTAAGAATTTGAATAGATAGGATAGAAAGTCTTGTGAAGATCAAAATTTTGAAACTCAGGACCGCATTTAATAGCAAACTTAACATTGCCATAAGCTTTCACCATATATTACCTCTTAAATTGTCCTTTGTGATTTTGTAGATGACCCATACCTCAAAGAAAAAGCCAACAACCATTCCTCCACCTTCCCTCACCTCCTTGACAATTATTTCTCATCAAACTCAATCAAACCACAACAATTCTGAAAAATAAAGTGGGCATAAAAATAGGAAAGGGTGAATCTAGTCCAAGACCTCACTGCTTAGCAAAACAAAAAACCTCGAAAAATAAAAACGATCGAATCTGGAAAAGTATCACAAAATTGATGGAAGGGGACAGTATTTGAAGTGTTAGTACTGGTATGACTACAGCTTTGTAGCTTTACACAAAAACATACGAATTTCACTAAGAGGATAAAATACCATAGACATGCATTTGGCTCAATCTATGCTATGACATTTTGGTCAATGTCTCTCACCTAAGCAGAACAGCATCACTTTCTGTTAGACTTAAGTACTGATTCACATCAAAAGTGATGAGACAAGAACTGGGGTATCAGACACAGCAGCCGATTAACAATACACAATTCATACATGCTACGCGAGTTTCAAGCAGTCCTTTAACACCAAGACGCGTGGAGTATTTGATATATGAGAGATGATACATTGATCTAATTAAAGCAAAACAAGGTGGTGTGGGAGTAGAAAATTCAGTGCACATAATAAAGTACAAACACCCGGGTTCTTTATTTCCCCACCCAGTGTTCTTGCTCACCTACACGAAGATGATGGGGACCAGTAACGTACATGGATACGTGCACACAATCTGACTGTTCCCACAGACATCAAAGTCTTCCCACTTTGCCATCTCACTGCTGCAAGAAGTTACGCCCAATGTTTGACAAGTTTAATACTTTAGCTGTTCATTCACATGTTCTAATTGGAATTCATGTGTCTTATTAGACAATACTGATCAGCATTAAAAAAAAATAGCATTCTGATGCATAAGAAATGCAGATACAAATACAATTGAGCTCATTTAAAGTATAATTTTAAACTTGAAGCAACTACCTCGACAAAGAATACACAAGCTTACATGTTTGGTTTTTTTTTAACAGCCAAAAGACAAAATACTCCACATACCGTCTGCAGAGCACTGAACAAACGAACGGAAGGAGCGTGACACAGAGGAGAGAAGCCCCCTCAGAGAAGCCCCCTCAGAGAAGCCCCCTCAGAGAA
>VXBO01013369.1:179722-220247 GCA_013400135.1 Rhinoptilus africanus | reverse complement strand
TAAATCCCAGTGGATACAATAGTTTTGTCTCAAAGCTTCGTGTTTATGGAAATAGAACAGAATATAGGATTTAATGAAAAACTTTCTTATTCAAATTGAAATGAGTGGAAAGGCTTATTGGAAAACTCGTGAATACAAAACCACTGATTTAATAAAAAGAAAGGATGTTGTAGGAGAAAAATGGCTTTCAGTGTCATCTGCTAGTTTAAAGCCATTAGACTTTTAAAGTTTCTAGCAAAGTCCTGCAGTATATCAAGCAAGTTACATGAAAATCTGCCTTTGTACTTGCAATATTCAGGTCTTGCATATTTGAGAATAAAAACTTTCTATGCCATACAGTCTGAAAAAGAAAACCCAGGTCTTACGCAGGACATCATTATGAAAATTCTGGAGAAAAAAAGTGTGGATGTGAACTTCACAGAGTCTCTTCTGCGTATGGCAGCTGATGATGTAGAAGGTAATACCTCATCTCTTTTGTTGAAGTGTATTTTTAATTACACTGTTAACTAAAACCACGAATTTTTCTGTGCCTATTTTCAGAAGAGATTTGTTTCTTAATAGATTTTTTTCAGCATGGTAGAAGAATATTTGTATTTTCCGAATACATCTTTGTGAGAAGTTTAATCTCCCTAAAAAGATACTTGAGTAATAAGCGAAAGAAAGAAAATGAATGTTTAGAGTGATGCTTATGTGGATGCACAGTTCACCTTTTGCAATACTAACCACCAGGAAAGAAGCATATATACACTTCCTATTCTCTGCGTCAAATTAAAAGCAGTAGTTATACTGTCAGAGAAGGGGAGTATACAGTAGGCTTTAGGTTATTTTAATAATGCATTTGATTAGTGTAGTGTCTTCAGTGTTTCACAAATAAAGTAAGAAGGGCTCTTTTTCCAACTTGTAATAATAAAGATTATTGTTGCACTGTGTTTCTATTGATGCAGAGTGTATTCACCGCAGTTTTCTAGTCATGGCTATTGTTGTGTTGTTGACATTCGAATGTTACATAGTAATACTGCTGTGTTTTGTGAAGTAGTGTTTTTAGCTCTCACTAGAGACATGAGGAAAAACTAATGGTATTTTTGAATATGTCCTCCTTGTTAGAGTATATGATTGAAAGACCAGAACCAGAATTCCAAGATCTTAATGAAAAGGCACGAGCACTTAAACAAATTCTTAGTAAGATTCCTGATGAGATCAATGACAGAGTGAGGTTTCTTCAGACAATCAAGTAAGTACTGTATTAAGTATTTTTCTGCAGACTGAGAGGTCAGACTTTGTATTTAAACCTGAACGTTCAAATGCTCCAGGAGATGCTAGCAACACTGTTCCCATTGGAAAGGAACCTGATCATTGCTTATTATTATTAGCGGACAGAGTTCAGGATTTTTAACAAGAGCCGCATGTTACTAGATTGAACTTAACTTCTGATTCCTAGTTTAAATTCCCATGTCACTGGTCTAGCTCTTTGCATTTGGTCTTGCTACATCCCATCTGACACTTATTCTGTAGTGACTGTTTTAAGAAGTATTTGACTACTAGAAGGGGATTAAATTCCAACTTTTAAATAGAATAGCTTAAGGATATTACAACTATCTTTTTATTGCCAAACAGGGACATCGCGAGTGCAATAAAAGAACTTCTTGACACAGTAAATAATGTCTTCAAGAAATACCAATACCAGAACCGGCGGGTATGTGCAATAACTCTTTCTATACGATATTTTTAACAGTATAAGAGGAAGCATATCCTTTTGATCAAAGGATGAATAGGAGAGATTATCTAGTCAATGACATATACTTTTAACAACAGGACTGCTGTATGGTAGGTGTCAGCAATTGTATGGGAAGAAGATGGTTTCTCTGCATGTCTGCTAAAAAAAAATAATCAAAATTCCTATACCTACATAGTGATAGCCAATCATCTTAGTTCAACATCAAGATTCTGACTGTTCCTGACAATGTGTACTAAGGCTCTACTCCTGGTGGTTTTGTTTTGTAGGCGCTTGAGCACCAAAAGAAAGAGTTTGTAAAATACTCCAAAAGTTTCAGTGATACTCTGAAAACCTATTTTAAAGATGGAAAGTAAGTATGTTTTTGTCCTAACATTTAAGTAATGAAAGGTCTTGTTGACTAACAAGGGAAAATAAGACAAGTTTTTGGGTGTATGCTACCTTCTTTTGGACTTGCCTAATTTTTTCCTCACCAGTGTCCTCAGACCATTATGGCTTCTTTAAAATACTTTTATTCCTTTTGTAATACCTTTGAGGAAAGGGAAGTCTGTTCAGTGCACCACCATACAACACCCATGTGCAGTATTAGCTTTGAATTTCAGTACGTGAAGTTAAATTTCATGGTCTTTTTGCAGGTTTTTTCAGTATATATACAAGGACAAAAAAATATGAGTGCTTTGTTGAAAAAAGTAATTACCTATTGGAAATAACACTTGCAAACGCTAAACATCTGTGCATTGTTTTCTTCGATTTGTACGTTTTTGTCCTTTCTTTATAGCTCCTTATAATGCTTTGCAGTATTGGAACTACTCAGCTGATTAATCTTTTTATGGTTTTGAACATTTTGACATTCAAACTGAGGCTTTTTCAGGTCCTCACCTTGGGTTTTGAAGTCGCTATTCTTGTGTATTTCACGGTAGTGACTGTTTCGGAACATAAATGTATCTGTCTCAGATTTTGACAGTGCCAAAGTGTTCTATGTGCTACTGTTCTAAAGATGAGAACTAACTTCCATGTCTGGTCTTGCTGAGCTTGGCAAAGACTAAGAGCGCCCAGGGGATGGTGCATTACTAAAGGAGAGAGAAGGTTTGAGACCACCTGTGATCCCATCAAAGCATTCTTATCTGCTCTTACTGAAATTGGGGCTAAATTTGGTTATGATACCAAAACGAGAAATTTGGACCTTGGTAGCTTTATGATTAATGAACAAATATGTAGAAAACTTTGCACGTGGGCTGGGTCTAAGCAGTCTCTGTTGATTAAAAAACTATTTGGAAAAAATGAGGGAAGGGTTGGATGTGGTGTGCGTGTTCCCCAACCATACTGAAAGGGACCTGCTTTGTTTAGCCCTCTGTGCAGTGAATGGTGTGCTGTGTATTGTGGACATAAACTTAGATATTATCAATATTGCAAGAAATCCCAGGTAAGGCTTGTATGTCATATCCTTGTGGAGTTGGAAGTAATTTAAATCTGTCTGAACCGCATAGTAAGATACCCTGCTCCTACTGCAAAGTAACAGCACTAAACAAAACAGTCATGCTCACAGATATCATTACTGAGCTGAAAAACTCGGTGACTCCACACCTCTTTCTTAGCAAAAAGGTAACTAAAACAGTATATCGCTTCCATATGTATGCATGCTTAGTATTTCTTGAGGAAAGAGTAGCAAATCCTGAAATTACTGGGGATGAGGTCTTCAGCTTTGAAAAGAACAAGTGTTTAATGATCATCTGCTCCACTCTTTTTCTTAGTTAGCTAAAAGTCCACAACTGAATGATTGAGATGTTGATGACTGAGAGCCAAAGTCTTTTAAGTTCCTGCCAATACACATAGTCTTTCTAGGATTAGCTATGCAAATAAGCCTATCTGTTTGCCAGCGGTAAGCTTCAGGTAAATCACAATATGGTAAAACGTCAATATGCTTCCAATTTGCAGAGCCTAGATGCCAATATATTTAGTTGCCGAAACTTAATGCTGCATTTATTGAATTACATGTCTCTCAAAATGTCTGAAGCAATATCCTTTCTCTCTTTAACAGGGCAATAAATGTGTTCATAAGTGCCAACCGACTAATTCATCAAACCAACTTGATACTCCAGACCTTCAAAACTGTGGCCTGAAAACTGTATATGTTGAGAGTTGTACTTTTCAATGGTGGATAGGGTACCTTTATATGTAAATTTTAAAGTTTTGACTGTATAAATTATCAGCCCCTCTTGAGGGGCCTAACGCAGGATTTCGAATGGGATTATTGCCATCTTACACCATATTTTTGTAAAACATTGTAGCTTAATCATAATCTCACAATGAAGATTTTGCATCACTTTTTGCTATTATCATTCTTTTCAGAATTATAAGCCAAAAGAATTTACGCCTTAATGTGTCATTATGTAACATTCCTTATAAGAATTGTAAATATTTGGTGTTCTGTTTCTGACATTTTAACTTGAAAGCGGAAAACTGCAAGATTATGTATTTAACAATATTGGTGGCAAATATTCAATAAATAGTTTACATCTGTTAGACTGTCTTTTTGTATGTAAACAACAATGCATAACTCATCTTTCTAGAACTGCAGAACATTTATTATATTGAAACATTGAAATTATTTGGGTGCTTAAACCTACTGGCAGTTCAGATCAGTATAAAATGAGGGGTTTTCCTTAAAGCTGAGATTTTTGGCTGTGATCTAATACTAGACCAGAATACTAGTAGAATTCTATTTAAATGTGTTTGGCAAAATAATAAAGAACCCCAGAAGTGAGGTGTGCTTTTGTTTTTGATAGAAACTAAATCCCACTTCTTTCTTAATCTTCTGTTGGTGTTAACAGGTTTTTACTCCTAGACTACTCTGAGGTTTTGAGCAGAGAATTACTTTAACTATATGCAGCTGACTATGCAGCAAAGGGTGAGCTTAAAATATTAAGATAACTGGTTTTTATCCTGGTACACTTTTGGGAAGGAGGAGGAGAGAAGGTAAAACTTCCAGGTAGCACTAGTGATGTCTATACTATGCATGCCAATAAGGCAACTTTTTTTTCAGGGATAGAAATTGTGCGAGACCTCGATTGACAAAACTTATCTATGTAGAAGGTTAAGAACTGCTGATGGACAGATTCAAATTTTATCATTGTGTTTTCAAGGTAATATTTCACAAGTTCTAATGAATATCTTGCATACCCCTTTGAAGTGCACCTTGAGTTTATTTTGAAACAGAATGGTTACAGAAGAAACTTCTGAAAGTTTTCAGAATATTTACATGGCCATAACTAGTAAGTTTAGGGACAAATGCAAAGCAGTTTGTAAAGCTGTACAGGTTGTTGCAGGAGGATCACTTCAAACCGAAAAAGCGCAATTGCTACAGAACTGTTTCTTGTTTAGGTACAAACGATGGAGAAAAGGTACAGCCAGACTTTTCTTGCACACTGGCCTGGTGCCATATTGCCCATTTGGGGCAAGTGCCTTATCCAGAGTACAACAGCTGGGTCTTTGAGTTTGGTTATCTGTTTAAACGATCTAAAAGGAGAAACTGATATCTGCAACCTCCCAAAATAGCACTGGATGTTCTGCCGTATATCTGTGCATGGAAATGTTTCCTTGATGAAAGCACTGACTGTAGTGAAATATACCAATGTGAAGGAAAGTCTTGTGTAAAAATGAGTTCTTGGGAATGTATGTTGTGAATTTCTTGGTTACATAAAGCTATAAACAGGACATGGTCCTTAAAGCTTGCTGTTCAGGCTGGTTTCTGTTTTTACAGTTGTGTTTTGTGTTTACTAGGCAAACCGAGCTTAATAACATGACAAAGGGATGCACATACAATTTATAGTTAAAACTTTGTGTTATTTATTAAAGCTTGGCATGCTAAACTGTCACTTCTTAGAAAGTGCTAGAAGAGAAACAATTTAGCAGCTACTGAGGAGGCAATCTGACTAAATTAGAGCAATATTTAATTTGCATCTTTGAATTCTGCAAGTAAAAAGGTTGAGTAGTCTTCCTTGCGGATGATGTTAAGTTGTAGCACCAAAGGGCTTAATGAAAACTAGTCAGGTAGAAGAAAGGGAAAGGCACCCACAGTTTCTGATACTTCATTTGTCTTGAAAAGTGTGTTGGGTACTGGGGAGACTGCACCAGTGGCTGTAAGGAGAAACAGGAAAGCTTAGGTTGTACTTTGTGAATTGGACTTAATTCCAATAAAATCCTGAGACTTTTCTGTTTTCATGGATTGAGAGGAACGACAGTGAGTGTTGGCAATCAGTATGGCAAATCAATGATACCATGTTTATGTCTGCAGCTGTAGTTAAAAAAAAAAAAACTAAAACAGAAAAAAATTATGACTTTGGTCCTAAACAAGATGCCGCGTTATGTCCTGCTAATTAATTCCTTGAAGATAAAAAACAAAGAGGCTGTCAAGAAATGGACTGTTCCTGTTCCTCAGTTCTTCCTAAAACCTTTATGGGGGAAAAGGTACTGAGCATAGGATAAGCTTCTGGTAGTCTGGCCAATATATTTTGTTTTATTTATAACCTTATTGTGATTTAATTTTGTTACCCTTAAAAGTAATGGAAAATTATTGTAGTCGATGTCTGGTAATGGGAAAACTTGAAAACTGATGTCTTCAGGTCACACTCTTCTATTGTGTGCAGTGAATCCATATCTAGTGATCTTAACAAACTTTTATTTTCCACCGAGTATGAGCTCGAGCATATGTCTGTCAAATTTTATTGTGGTTTTGCACTTTATTATTCAAGTTACCTGAGTAGCTAAAGATAAGTTTCTCTTAAGGATTTCTACTACAGCACTTAGTGTTGCAAAATGCTATTAGAAAATTTCTGCTGTGAATGTGGGTTTAACTGATATAATGTTAACATACAGAAGACAATTCTAATAAAAAAAATAAAACTTTGTATATTTGTTAATGAAGCAAAGAAATGTCTTAATCACTTGTTTTAATCTTTCTCAGCCCATAAAGAAATTAAGAAAAGCTTAGATTGAGTTATTTCTACTTAAAAGCTGCTTGTTTTAATACTGATAAGAAGTTTTGTTTAAAAGTCTGGAAGATGTGCCAGGTGCCCAGCTTGATATAAGCTTTATCTTGAGTTGACATAAAGTGGTAAGTATGAAATTTCATGGTGTTCTGGTGTCAGAACTTCCATTTATCCAGACAGGAAGATGAAGTAGTGTACCAGTCTTGATTAAGCATTATCTTTTCACATGATCCTATCTAAATTACGACGGAAGTGTTTCTTTTCGGATCTTTGTATGTCAAGGGGAGACGTGCCTTGTTTATTCTGCAGGTGTTATCCCATCTCTGTATTTTACAAGAGAGTGTGTGTGCTTCTCTGAATCGGGTAGGGAATGAAAAGAAGATTATCTAGACAAGCTTGCCACAAATATAACTTAATGCGTTCAATACTAATAACTAGATTTGGCAGAGCAGTGATTTTATCGTTTACCTTTGGAGTAGGCACTGACTGTGGTACTTGAGACTATTGCTTTGCCATTCTCGGTCTGGCTCATCTTCCCGCAGGACTAACCAGTGCCTTCTGAAAAAGAGTGTTGCAGGCAGTTTCTGCTTGTGAGGTGTGGGAACTCTTCCAGCTTTGCATAATGATTCGGTCCCTTTGTTCGCTTTGTTGTTTTTCACTCCACTGTTTTGGTTTTTCTCATATTCTTCTGGGCAGATGTTGCTTTCAAAAGAGACTAGTAGGAAATGTGCTTCAGGAACAGAACCACTTCCCAGCAGTAACCTTAGTGCTACAAAACAGGACTGAAAAAATGCTCCTGGGTTGTCAAGTTTGGCTTCCTGTGGCAGAAGTTAAAAAGTAACGTATAATGTTGATCATAAATCTGTCGAGTTCTATTTTAAAGGCAACTTCTTTGTCCTCATTCCTCCTATTAGATGTGTATTCAGAAGTCTGAAAAAAAAAAAGCCACCTTCAAATGCTGAAGTTTAATATGCTGCATAAATTTAATTTATGATAAAGAATTCGGTAACCTTGTCCACAATCCATTGTTCTTTTTCCCTCTTCTTCACTTAGTCTTGGGATGAATTGTATATACCATCTTGGGCTTTGCTTCTTAAAGATACACAATCCCACGTTTTCAGTCCTCTCTAAGAAGAGAGGAGATACTAGGCAATGCTAAATGTGCACCTTCAAGGCTGAGACAAAACAATTTGTCTTGTAATGCAAGCTTGAATTTTGCAACAAAATTCATTGGCGATGGTGTCTCGAAGGTGGAGGAGGAGGGTTTGGCTCATCTAGAGATTGCTGTGGAGGTGACGTCCCTTCTTAGCTTTTCTGTCCTTCTCTCCTGCCTCACAGCTTGGTTATGATTTTGTGACTCAGTGCTTGATTTCTGAGACAATGCAAAATGCTTCTGGCTAGGTACAACGCATAGCAATTGTTTGCTGGGTGGCATAAGCATCTTTTTTCTGTGACTTCTTATTTTGTACCTTGTCCTCCTTCCCCCCCACCCAGAGGCAGCAGCTGAGGAAGCAGAACGTGCACGCTGCAGGGTCTGTAGGCAGCACATCGTCATGCCAAGGACTCACAGCCGGGGGGAGAAAAGATCTTCACTTGGCTTTTATACCAGGATTGATTCCTGGGTGATCGTGTGTGATTCTCTGCTCTAATTCAGTATACATTGCATGTTTTCCACACAGCTGTTTTTGCAAGATCTTTTTGTGATACCCATTGTAAGGATGAGGAGTGCAGCTCGGCAACATTTGAGGTTTGTTCGGGCCTGCATTGCACACACACAAAGCTGGGACTGTGATAACCATACCTGGACACTAATCGGAGTGTGCAATTATAGGACAAAGGGTTTCATCTCTTCCCTTTTTCTGCCACCTTGCAGTGCTTCTTATCACAGGTCAAACTGCATTAAGATGAGTAAGACTTTTACCTGGCAGCAGGAGTCATTCCAGAAAATGTGTGTTCTTGGCTAAAGATTAGTTTGGTCAGAAAGTTCCAGTTCCAAGTTTGGTTTTGGTTAGACTTTCCGACTGGTATTTCTTTGGGACTTGTTTCTTGCTATTAAAGATTGATAAAGATTCACTTTTTTTTTTTTAAGCACTAACCAAAGGCGGCCGTGGAGGGAAGTTGGGTTGTTTTTGTAGGGGCTACTAGGGACTGGGGCCCTTGTGAGCACCAAGAGGAAGGGACGCCAAAGACTGAGCCTTGTGAGTGTTCTCACCCTAGAGACAAAGGTGTTCCACTTAGTAACTGCATTCAAGAAGGAAATGTGTTTCTTCGTGATGTAATTCCATTATTGGTGCCCAGGTAAGCAAAACAGATTTCTCAATTGCTGATTTCTAGTGCACATTCAGATACGCCCTGTAAATGTTTGTGAACTTGCATTTGGTGTCACAGTCAAAGGCATCATTGTACCCGATGGCTATAATGATTTTAGAGAATGTTTTGTAGTATTTCACTAAGCTAAAAAGTTTAAAACCCTATATCTAAATTAGATATGTCTTTGACATTTTATTATTTCATAATTGTGACTACTAGACTCTTCACAGTAGGTAATTGCTTTTTTCCCCAAAGCTGTGTTATTCTCCAAGGACAAGTGATGGGTGAAAGAGAAGCCTGAGTGCCTGAAGTTTTAAAATAAAGAGAATCAAGTATGAGCTACAAGTATAATTCACTTAAACTCCCTTTTTGCTGCTGGGTATCTAATCTCTGATAGAGCCACAGTGAAAAATGCTGTGGAGGAATATGAAAGCAGACTGAGTTATAACCTTTAAAAAAATGCAGGGCACTTTCATGGTAAGTGAATTTTCTAATTAAAATGTTAATTGTAAGGATTTTGCCTTGCTTATCGAGGAAAATGTGTTAACTTTTCACTGCTGTTTGCGTAGCCATGTGGTATTAATAATTTTGTGTGGTTTTCTACATCTGTTTAATGAGTGACAAACAGAATTTTCTTAAGTGGTTTGGAAGAGGAGGTCAGAAATTCCCATCAAGGATGTAATGCAGTAAGGATAATAAATGTTGCCTATGAAGGTTAAGAAGCAAATCTCAGTCCTAGGTGCAAGTTTTTGCTGAATTTAGACGGCCTGTACAATAACTATGTCTAAGTAAAATTCCCATGGATGTGACGCTACAGCTGTAGACAGATTGTGGCCGGTTAACCCAGCGCTAGTATTTGGGGAGCTGTGCTGCCTATCTGAGCTTTGTCAAATTTAACACAAGTTCCGCTGAAGCCTCCCAAAGAGCCATGGTTGCGGCAAGTAATGAGAGAAAACAATCCTGCCTATTTCTATTTGATTAAGAATTACAAAGTTTAAGGCTTGAAGGAAAATCTAATTGCGGATGAGTTTTATCTGCATTTTTTTTTCACATGGTTTAAAATATCAAAACCAAAGTAAACATTTAACAGTAAAGCCTTGTGCAAGTTGATATTTTCTGTCACAAAAGCCTGAATGAGAACTGAGATGCTCTTTTCAAAGAGAAAACAAATGTCCGCATTAGCAAGACACAAAAGTAAAGTATGAGTGTTGGGTTTTTTTTTCCTTCCAGCATAAGAAGAGACCTTTATATCATGAAATACAAGCAATAACAACTGCTGACGAAGCCAAAGTAAGTGAAGTTCAACCTGTTGACCTCTTTCTGTGTCGAGCTTTTTCTCATGAACATGCAATAATGCTTCTGTAATTCGCTGCCAATATACAGAAGCAGCTTGCATTAGCAGAGTAATGCACAAGAAAAATACAGCTGAGGTGCCAAAAAAACCCTTCTGTAATCATGTCTGTCAGACACAAATTAAAACAGCAAGGCTGATGCACTGGAATAATTAGAGATCAAAACCTGCCATTTGGCCAATTCTCATTTACTGAGGTGTCAGGTGTGATGTGTAACCTTGTACCAGCGCTGTATCTCCAAGGACGCTGAGCCCAGCGGGACATGCTCCGTGTTCTCATGCTGCCTGTACTGGAGGAGGAAACCAACAGCCCCTAAAATATGAGGTGATGTTGCATTATTTACCCAGTTTTTGAAACATTCAATGAACAGCTGCCGCATCTTCCTCCATGTTATATATATTGCAATTCTGAAATGTAAAAAGAATCAGGTGCGAACCTTCATGACTGTTTGTTTAATGATTTTGGTAGAAAAATCATTCTTTCCTTCTTGAGGCCACAAATGTGTCTCTCGGTGCAGCTCTTGGGTTTGGGGCAACCACCTCTGGTCTCCAGGTCTGGGGCTGAGGGCACTTGGGTCCCTGCTCTGCCCGGAGCCTTTCTGAGCAAGGCAACAGCCTCAGCTCAGGGACAAAACTTTCAGCACAGACTTTTTATTTGCTTCCAGACTCTTCTGCCTCTGTAGCCTTTGAAGCTGCTTAAAATGGATGGAGTTCATTTGTACAAGGTACACCTACACACTGCCATTTATTTTCATAGTGGCAGTGACTGGGTTTCGTTTTGTGTGTTCAGACTGCAAGCTCCAATTTCAGTTCTTCTCCAAGCTATTAGTCACTGTCCTTTGAGCCTAACTTTAGGAACAAATGGAAAAGTTCATCATCAAAAATGCCTAAAGTAAATAGATTTTACTAGAGGAACGGTCCAGCTGCAAACTGCTGTCGCTGCTGTTCATCACTAGATAGTTGTTGTCTCCAAATTGGGTACCTGGAACTAAATTTTGGGAGTTGGCAGCTTTGTGGGTTTTCTGACTTCTTAAAAGCTAATCCAAAAACCTGTACCTTCTGCTACTTGTGTGCCTTGCAGGCAAAACTTCTCATTGCTTCTGTATTTCCAAAAAGCTATTCGGAGGAGAACAATATGGTCGAAATGAAGGAGAAACATGGCCTTTACATCTGTTTTCTTGACATCAGAAAATTATCTGAAGTGGTGAGTGTTAGTCTTGGGGGGTTTTCTGGGAGGGGGTCAGAGGATGACGATTTCAAGTTAGTTAAACCCTTTAAACAATATCTAAAGATGTTTTGATCTGAAGTCGTGAACGTGTGGTAACTCACCAAAACCATTTTTGGTTATATATACTATATATGTATAAGTACTTACTGGTTGTTGGGATGACATTGCTTCTCTTGTAATTGCCTTTTACTGTACTGTTGGTGTAGCCTAACTATACAGTATACCCATTGTAGCCTATAGTGTATTAGTATGGTTTAATCCGTGGGGCGTTGACATGGTTTGGGTGGTTATGTTTAGGATCAATTGCAAGACTGTCTCTGCTTTGCTGAAATGGTCTCTCCTTCCTATGGAGCAACGAAGTTGCAAAAGCTGCTGTCTCTTGGATTTTTGTAGCTGCATTAGTAACAGAAACCAGAGATAATGTTGCATTTCATCCCTGAGTACTAGAGTCAGAAATCCAACACACGATCTGTATCTCTCACAGATGATATGCCTAAAATTTTCTGTCTTTTAGTCTCTGCAGTCAGAGACTGCTTTTCTGCTGATACCTCTCAGCGAAAGAACTCGAAGTTGGACGAAAGAATTAATGCTGTCAGGAGTGGAACTTGTAAACTAGGAAGACAATGTTTGAGATTCCATAACTATTAAAAGAAGATTGAAACTTTCCTTACAAAATGTGTGACACTGGAACATTATTCCTGAGAGCTGCTTTTGTCGCTATTAAAAGATTTCCAGACTTGACGGAGTTGGAAGCCTCTTCCTGTAGGAAAGTGTTGGTGTGTAGGGAAACGTGCACTGGCTTTAGCATGGCTGTAGCTCCTGCTATTGTTTCCTCACAATCTATCTTAAAAGTAGTTTTGGTACGCCTGTAGTTAATAAAGTTCTATCTTTGTTTTGCGAAAACTGTACAACTGTATATTCAAAGTATATCAACTTCTTCCCAGTGTGTAGAACATCACTCGATAGGTAACTCTAAGTTGAAAAGGAAAATCAAACCCAGTATTATTTCCAGGTGCAGAGAGAATTCAGTTTCTTTTTCCCGTGGATCGCTGTTGTTAGAGGGCCAGCTCACTTATTGTGAAAAATCCCTCCTTTGTGCTACAGTTTTCAGTGCCATCACTGGAGCACTTTTAAAATAAATATAAAACCCCTTTATTATCTTTTCACCAGCCACTGAATACCTAATCCCTGTTCCTAACTCTCCCCAGTGACAAAAATCAAACACTTATTCTTGACACTGCCAGCAAATTTGTGGCACTAAAAGATTTATTGCCCATTTTAAATAGATGAGGTCAGATATTACATTGTATGTGATAACCAGAAATGGCTGCTGTGATTTGCCAGCCAGCATCCCTTTGACTTAGTGGGCAGCTTAAATTCGTACCCCTTCTGGCCTGATAAAGTAGTAACTGGGACAGAGCCTGGAAGAACAGGGATGTGTTCTAGTCTGTACTGGACTTGTGCATGCATTTGTCTCACTTTTCTCCTGTTCCTGCTGTATGGCTGGCATAAACCATATGGCTTTTTCTTAAAAGCAGTGGATCAATTGTTTTCTCACTTGTTTCAGTGCAGTTTTGACACCAGAGCAAAGACTGGCAGAGAACAAGGGCATCCTTGTCTCCAAAGGGTGGCATGGTGGTTCCCGTGATCCTAACCTTTGTCTGACCCCGATCAACGTGTTTAATTTCTCCCTGCCTCAGTTCCCTGTTCATTATTTAAGGAGTGCACACAATGGGGCCCTGATTTGAGCTACGTTACTGTAATAACAATAAAATTTCCCAAGCATAAAGGAAAGATTTGCAAGCCAATGAGTCTGTCAAATTTAGAGTGCTGCATAGTCTTTAGAATGAGAAACACTTTAATGTGAGTAAAGGCAAATCACTTACATTCAGAAGCTAGACGGTATCCTCTAAATATTTTAGAATTGAGATAAAGTAAATAAGTCAATATCTTCCAGCTAAAGAGCTCAGATAATTTTCTGCATGGATTATATTGCCAGGAGAAAATCAGAGAAACAGATACTGGGGGAGAATAGTCATAATTTATAGAAAATTGTTGTGTGGAAGGTGAAAATCTTTACTATTTCATTAAAATGTCTACTGCGGGTTTTCTTCCTGGAGTAGGAAAATGCTAAGGCATCTTACCTGGCTTGTTCCACCACCTGCAGAGGTGCCTGGTGGAACTAGTCTACGGTTCCCGGCAGCTCTGAGGACCACGATGTTACTTGGATGTCTTGCAGAGAGCTATTGCCACTGCCCATGTGCCCTCCCTCTCCTGCCATCAAGTACTGGCACCAGTGAGTACCCGATCACCCATCTTCCTCCGAGGCAGCGCTGGGTGAGATGTCTGCTTTATTCCAGATGCGAGGCTGCTCGGGCTGCTGTATAATGTCTAGCTCCATTTTGCCAAAGAGGAATGGGAACCAAAATAAGGGTCTTGCCCGCCTTCCCTATATGCTTAAATAGGTTTTATTTATGTCTTAGTTAAAATTTCTGAGCTTCATCTTTTTTCTAAAGAACAAGAGCTTGAACACGATATCTTATTTAGCGTCTTTTCTATATGAAAAATACATTAGGAGCTCTTAATCTTCATGAAAAGTTATTCCTAGGTGGTCTCTATTTCAAATGTATTTCAGAAATACTAACGTTATTTATTGTATTGTAATACTCAGAGTTGTCAGGTCAGAGTGGGGTCTTGTTACATTCCATTTTGTGCAGAGATACAAGACAAATTAAGGGTGAAGGAGCTTGGAGTTCAAAACAGTATGACTCAGAATAGGAAAGGAGAGAGTTTTGCCAAAGATCACTGGTATAATGTAAGTAGAAATAAGGTTTCCTTTTCCCCAGCCTTTTGTCCCAGCTATTGAATTACATCGCTTCTTTATAGTCCAGCCTGCCTCTGTAAGGGGAAAAAGACCTTTTCTTTGATTTCAGTAACAAAGACTGTAAGAACAGAATGTCACAGAAAAAAAATCATACAAAGGTAATATAATTTGCAGTATCACATTTAAAAAATAAAAATAAAATCCTTTGATGTAAGGTGGTGGGGAACAGGCTGACCTTTGACTTCAAGCTCTGGTCTGGTCATACATTCTACCTCCTCCTAACCAACCCTTGGTCAGTGTTGCATGCTGGTACTCAGGTGAAAACAGGGGAGAACAGGGCAATTTGGCTGTGTTAAAACAATATTTCTAATCTTTTGCTTCAGAGGCTGTTTGCAGGAGATAGCAGCAATTCTGCTGTACAAATTCATTTAAAAAATTAATTTAAAAATTACATTTTGTAATTGAGACAGGTTGACCAAAGACGTATGGAATGAAAAAAGAGGAAAGCGAGAGGGAGATGGTGGTGTCACAAGGGACAGAAGAAAAGGTTTTTACATTAGGCACCCTTGGAGGTTAGACCTACAGACCCAGCTCTGAAGAGTTTTGTCACATTTTAACGTAACATCTTTGGCCTTAAATATGTGCTTACAATATGCCAAGTTGTTTGGTTTGGGCTAATCAAGGCTTATATACTGTGTCTGGTAAAAATAAAACTCTGGTGCATATATCGGGAAACCATTGCCCTAGTACTGTGTCGATGCAGTATGCATGTAGGAACTAACAATTACTATTTTTTTCTCTTTACTACAGAGTAACACTTCTAAGCAGCCTGACCACCTGACCTTGAAGATGACATTTTGAGAGTCCCATGCTGGAAAAGAGGCAGATTTTTCTATCTCAGTGAGTCTAGGCAGATTGGTCACATACAGAACATCTATGGGGTAGATCTTGATTGAAGAATGATTGTGGTCACCAGCGTGAGAGCCAGGCGAAAGCATCCCGTGACTATTCTCCTGAAGCAGAGTAGGTGAAGCATCCCCAACACTTTTAAAGTCAGGGAAGTATTTTATAATTATAAAGGACAATGGTGAGATGAGTTGTAAAAGTGCATGTATGGTTCTGGCTACCTCTGTTTGGAAAGATTGCCTTCAGTGGACACGGAACCAAGGAAGGTCAGTTAAGAAGATCAAGGGACTCGATTAATCTTTTTGTGAAGAGATTAAAGGTTTGGCTTGTTCAAAATGTAATCAAGGTCAGAAGAGAGATTATGAATATCTATTTAAATATTTGGGATAGATAAAAAGAGAATTGCTTCAGCTACAAGCTGACATGATTTTATGATCGAATTATTATGACTGGATGATGACTACAGTTGTGTTAGCTACTAAAATTGAGGGTTCATCCTTATTTTGGGAAGAAGCTGTGTGTTCTTACGAACACCTTATAAGGAAAAAGAACGTAAAAGGCCTTAAGGTGGATTTTGAGTTCTTGGAAGACATTGTATAACTGAGCAGGAGAGTTTCTGAGGACAGGAAATTAGGTGAAGTCTATAAATACCTGAGGCTTATCTATACCTAAGGGAAGAGGGTTACAGGCTATTGAGTGACTGCTTTACACACAAGTATTTGCATTGAACCCATCACATGGTTTTGCTGGTCACTGGTCAGAGCCAGGAATTCACCTCTTCCCTACAGACTTTTTTATTTATTTTTGGTGCGCATGTGTGTGGCAGGGGGAATATTTGGACTTTTCTTACTTTTTAAGTGAATAATTTGACTGCAGCCAGCTAGAGATAGTGCTGGTGGTCCTCTTGGAGTAAACGCTTAAGCACCTGGATAGTGTAAACTCATTGTGTATCTGTATCTGATGTACCACAGGGGCATAAGAAAACAGCAATTCCCTTTATCGTTCCATAGAGTCCTTATAAATTGTAAATTGCTTGGAAGGGGGTTGTGACCTGGAGTGTGTGATGATGTATTGAATAGGTGTACTGAAGCTCCATTCTCATGTAAAGCTAAGTGAGCTTCTTCGACCACAAAATTAGTTTGGAATAAAAAGTGCCCCTTTGGACTGATTGAAACTACCTGTAAAAATGGATCAAGCTTTATACTTAATTAGCAAAATAGAAGTGTAAATGGGGGGAATATCATTTAAACAACAATAAATCAAGATTACTAGCTCAACAGTTACAAAAGAAAGTTTTACCCTTTTAAAAAAATGTTACATTTAGAAATTTAATTTTTTGTTGTTGATTTATTTTTTTAAAAGCCTTAATTAAAATGTTTCTAGTAGAAGAAAACTCATGATTTGGCTTAAAGACTTTTTATACATCGTGATGAGAAACCTGATTTTGCATTGTTTCCTTTTGACTTCAGCTTTCAGCCACCAAGACACAATGTGAGATGGTGTTGTATTCCTAACTTAATTCTCCACCACCCTCCCCTTATCCCCTGCCCAAAATAAGTACATACTTCTTGCTAGTAAAGGACAACTGAAGAAATCGAGGTAAAATGTGTGCTGTAGGATAATTGCTTAGGAGATTACTAATAAGATACAGGGCCTTCCAGCCCAGTTCACCAGATCAGGTTGAGCCCAGAAACCAAAAATCGTTACCACCCGACAGCTATTCAATAGATCATCTGAAACAAGTTTGTAGTCTCAGGTGTCCAAAGCTCAAACCCAACCCCCACCACCCCCCGCTCCCCATTACAACTGGAATTAATTTGCACCTTTCGGAGTTTCATCAGAGAGAAGGTAATACTACTGTGTATTCCCCAGGGAATTGAAAAGCATTAGAATTATCTTTTTTGAGCTAAACAGGACGTATGAAATTCACTCTTGTCATTACAGCCGTAGACTATGGTAAGCGGTGGCATACATGCTTCATCCCTTACGGTGGAAAAAACCTCATCCCTGAATGTCAGGGATGTCTCCAAAACTATCAGTTCTGTCTAAAGTTCAAAATACATATGTGCCTCTTCTTTTTTTAAATAATTATCTTAACGCATCATTATTGCATGTTGACACAGCTTTCAGTATTTTTGGTGAGATCAGGACTGGTCTTCTGAATCAACTTCGGACTATATATTTAAAGACACGGCTGATAAGAATTATAATTGGCATGTGTTTTGTGCTGATAATTAACAACTACGGATGGGTTATTTTAAAAATAACAATCAAGCTATTTTGTGATCTTTAAGCACTGGTGGCTTGGATACAACTCCGAATAAAGCTGCTTTGGCTACTTGGTAAATACAATTCTGGATTTGTGAGCAACAGAAGACATACCCTAGTTATTTTCTTGGTCTTTTAGAGTCTCTGGGGTGAAAGGGGCCAACTGAGAAGAGATTAGAGCAGGTGCCTGTAGCCATCAAACGTGCCGCTACCACTGGGTAGCAACAATAACCAGTAACTGAGTCATGTAAGTTTCTGTATAATCCATTTTGTTAGAGGGATATTTAAGTTATTGAATGCATTATTTTTTTTTGTGGTGTATCTTCTATAGCTGTCGGTTTCGCAAGTAAACAGATTTGCTTTTGTAACCCAAATTCTGGCAAGAACTTTTCTCGGTACAGACTGTGCTGCCGTGCTTGTACAGGAACGCTGCTACGCGCCAGCTTTGATATAAAGCTTATGACCAGCATGAAGTCGTTCTAGCATTTGGAGATACTACTGTTTGGGCACTCGTTAGCACTTTAAGCATAATGCCATAATTGTGTTTTGATAAAAATCCTATAATAACTTTTAATTCAGTTTCAAATGAAAAAATGTCATTGAGTAAATGCGAAGGCAGAGTCCTCATTCTTCTCATTATAATCTTTTGCAGAGAGTGAGTTTTTGTAAACCCAGAGTTTTTTGGTGAGTCTTTGTAGGCTGAGGGAGGTTGGGCTGGCATTCGTATGTATTATAGGGTAATAAAGGGTGCAGAAAAAATGTAGTCAGGTGAAAGGATGGTACCGGCACAAGAACGTATATAAATTGGCCTTGAATGATTTAGGCATGCAATTATCGTTAGGGCAGCTAGGTTTAGTACAGCTATCCAGTGGGAACAGTAAGAAGAAAATACAAACTATCAAACAAGAAAATTTCCAGTTGGTATTACTTCATTTGAGTGAGAGATTATTAAATGTCTGGAAAGACTTTGTAATGTATTGCTCGCAGCATCACAGGTTTCGACCCAGCGGCTGAAGAGGTTTGTTGTAGTACTGTACCTGTGCATGACCTGAATGAAACGTGGGAAGGAGATAGATCACTGAATCATAAGATGATGGAAATTACAGGAGGGAAAAAACCCCTCTCGTGTCATTTAGTCCATTCCCTTGACAGCAGAGAACATGAATTCAGTCTCACTGTTAGAGCTTTTTCTAATATTCAGGATAAATTACCCTCATCCTAGCTGCATGCCATTCCTCACATTCGTAATCTTTGTGCTACGCTAAACAGGTGGGTTTTTTTCTATTTACATTAGCTACCTTTAATGATTCTCACACTTTGTCACCCTCTTATTTGTCACATACCCCAGTTGTACACACTCAGGTCTTTCAATCTCTCACGAAAAACCCCCTTCTGTCTCATTAAGGAAAATAGCCACAGCAGTGATGCTAAAATGTAAAGACCTGCCAGGTAGGGCTTGTTAATAAGATGGGATCTCCGTGCTGCAGTTGGTGCAACTGCCTTGATAAATGTCCTGATTTGAAATTTCAAGGTTAATAGAGCCTTTTTTTTTTTTAGGACTTTCTTTGGCAGGTACGAGTTATTTTCTTCCCCGCTCTAGTTTCCTTGTTCAAATGATCAGCTCTTTCCTCTTAATGGAGAGCCGCAACTTTTTATTTTTCTGGGATGATCAACTGATCTTTCCCCTCAGACTGTCACGTTATTGCAGTGAGCAGTTGTGATTGATGGAGTGCACGCAGATTTCATCCTTTGCTTGGGATGCGAGAATTGTTTTTCCTCTTAGGGGCTGGATCCCTGTGCAATGAAACTCCCAGACCCCGGCAGCTGGGCTGGTGTGTCCCTGCCAGCGGTTGGCTCCTTGGAGAGCGTTTTGCTGAGGATTTGGACACTCCTGAAAAACAACTGCTAAGAATGGAGCAAGACATCGTCAAACTACTGAAAATCAAATGCTGTGCTTTTAAAAACAGATTTAGCATTGCGGTTTTCAGAGCAATATCTGAGTTTTCCCCTTTTTGAGCACTACCGTAAAAAAATTTGTTCCATCTCAGCCTGCTCCTTTTCCCCAGTTTTCTCCTCTGTGAAGTTTTTAATTTGTTGCATAGTTTGGTGTTATGGAAATTACATTAGCATCACCTTTTAGTCAGACGTTCTCTGAGGAGCATGACTTACAATACAATTTACTCAGAAACGAGTTTATGTCTTTGTCACAAGCCGCAAATCACCAAGCTTGTGAAACACGACTTCTCATAAATGCCACTTACAGCCTTGCAGATTCAGTCCTCGAGCGACCATCAGGCTTTTAAACTTCCTCATTTGTCTTTCCGTACGGACTGCAGAGCAAAAATTAAAAATGCATTTGGGTTTTAACTAGAAAAAATAACATGGGGGTTTCTCAGGTAGTTATGCGTTTTGATCCCATCGTGCTGTAGAGGAGCTTTGTGTTTGTGGAACAAGAATTAGTGTCCATTGTAGACGTTAGGTACCAGCTCTGCGTTGCTGAGTGAGGAGTAACCAGCCCAACAGCATGGGCAAAATTGAGGTCGTTTATGAGAAAGCACTTCCAAACTGTGTTTAGACAGGAAGAGCAATGGTTTAGAAGTATGGTTCCCGAGCCAGTTGCCAGCATTCACCCTTTCTCTAGGGATCCTATCTATATAAGCCATATATACCACATAGGGGTGCAGTGTCTCTCACCACAGTGGATTCCTTTCTTGGTCCGTTCTAAAGCAATGGATCTCCTACAGCTTTGAGCCCGTGAAGGTTGATGCCACTCAATACCTTGCAGGATTAACATTATCCAGTGCAACAGTTGTCAAGTACATGTCCTTGCTCTCTCTAGAGTCATATCTAATATGTGCTAAGAACCTTGGCAGCTCTCCAGAAACACACTTAAGCACGTGAGCAGTCTGGAATTGAAGCATGAGCCCTTGGGACCCTGCAGGATCCAGCATCTCTGTGACTTATTCAAGCTAAATGCTTTGTAATGTGGGGAACTTCTTTAATGGCCGTGGTATCAGCCTGCAGGTGAAGTTTAATATCTTTCTTAATTACCTGCCTAGTTCTGTATGGATCAATTTCTTGAATTTTTTTTTCCATAGTTGCATATAGTTCTTCATTAAATGCGTTCATTTCAAGTGCAGCCTGTGTTATTAATGTACTGGTGCTGGTGTGGTGAGAGAGCGAGTCTCATTTACAACTGTGTGTTTCAGTATTGCCCAAGGAGTTTATGTTCTTCTTTTCTACTCTCAATTCATCTCAATTATTATGTTAAAAACTTTACAATTAATTCGCTCTACTAATTTACCATGATTTATTATGGTGGCTGTGATTGTGTGGTAATGAGCTTGCAAAAAGAGAGGGTTCACTTTGGCAAATAAGTTTGGTGAAATGTCAGGTCACTGAAGATGGAATTAAAAGAAAAAAACATTATGTAGGATTACCATTATAATAAATGCTTATATTTTAAGATAATATATTAAGGATGTCATCCACTCACTTTCTGAGAAATGGGATAGTCCATTAAGTAAAATCTCTGCCTGTTCTGGATGGCCTCTCGCAGAAAGGGATATAGGGCAAATGCACGGGAAAACCCCTGCTTGAAGGAGCCTGCACAACAATTACTTGTCTGCAATTAGTTACTGGTATCTTGCAGCTCTGTGTTTTCAGGAATGCCACAAAGAAAGGCCCCCCCGTCGTTCCCGCAGAACAGGCAATTTCCGATGATCTGTAGCAGTTACTGCCAGACACTTATTAAAAGCCCTTTACAACATCCCGAGTAAATATTGGTTTAGAAATTGCCTGTTCATTTATGTGCACAACAGACCATGATATTTCTGCCTCAGCCGCTGGTCCCTCGCATCAGCCCCTGGACGATTCCAAGGGAGATCTTTACCATATCGCTTCCCCAGCGGCCTTAGTGGCAGCAGAGCTCGTGTATAATATTTCCAGGTCTTTGGAGACCCTTGCAAAATGTAGGTCTGCCAGTGGTGGTGCTTCAGCTTCTCTCTAATAACTCTAATTTCTTTCTGTGTGCAAGAACAAGGGAGTTTAGGCATGACAGCTTTGCTTCCTCTCTTTTGCCTGATTATAAAACAAATAGGTTTCAATGCAGACACATCAAATGAGAAAGGCACAAACTCTGGAGAAGAAAATGAGCGTGATTCATTAGCTGAGACATTGGACTGAGATCTGAAACAGGACTGATCGCAAACCGTGCTCTTTATCTACTTTGTCACCTTGGCTAAATCACCTGTTTGCTCTTTTTTTCCCCACCTTTTGAACACGCGGTGGGTAAGCCTGTCTAGACAAAGACTGTGTCTTAAGAACAGATGACCAGAAGGGCTAACGAGGATCACTGAGCTGATTCCCCTGCAATTGCAGGCACCTCTGCGCTGGCTGGTTTGGTTTAGGTCTCGCCACCACCCCTACCGCAGGTCACAAACTCTCTGAAGCTCAACAAATGTAAAAACTTTTGTAAAGGAGTATGAAAGCCACAAAATATAACATGCCAGAGAGGAACAGGCTATCAGCGGAATATATTGTGTATTCATGCAGTGAATAATAGTACAACGGGGCCCTGGCTATTGATACAAAACAAATAATAATGGAAAATGGTGGTTGACAACTCTTTATAAAGCAAACCAAAATGAGTTTAGTGGCAAATGAGGAAAATAATAAGCAAGGCAGACCTTCTGCAGGGTGAGCTATTCATTGGTGAATTCCATTCTGAAGCAAAAACTGGAGATAATTGGTGATTTCTCTATTATGTTCACAGGTGTTGAGGATCTGGGGCATTCGGCATCAGCTGTGCATCCAGAAGATTGCTGGCTTGTTCCCAGAGATCTAAAATCTCATTCTTCTCTCTATTTTAATGAAGCTCAGAGGTGCCCCTTTATCTCATTTAATAATGAACTGATGATACTGGAAATGGAGCAGGAAACTAGTGGAAGGGTCAGAGGCAGCGAGGAAGCTGTTAGTCGTGTCTGAGCAATTCAGTCTTGAAGCAGGTAAAGGAAAAAGGCAAAACGACCTTTCTGCGTTTCCCTGATAAAAAAACTTGAAAGTGTGTCCTTGGTATAGATTTCCAGAAGTTCGGAGGGATGCAAAGAAACAACCCTTTACTTTGGAGAGGAAATTATCTCCTACTGATGTAGCCTAATTGTGATGTTTTGTGACTCTCCCTGGAGAGAAATATAAGTAATCTGCTTCTCCTAAATTTTAGTGGAACTGGCACGCTAGCTGAAGTGCTCCTGCCTTTTGTATTTGAAAGCGGTTTGGTTTCTGATAAAGGTTCGGTGTTTCAGAGAGATACAAAATCCTCATGTGTCCTGTGCCTCAGTGAAACAACCGTAATGGAAATAAACCTCCTCATCTGAGATGTTCTAGGGTTATCTCTGAGGAAAGTCTTCATGTGGCTGGCAATTCCGAATGAACCTGGTTATAAAATTCCACTTTATTGCCACCTTTCTGTATCCCTGAGGTTAATTCTGAAATATGCATGAAACGTAATTAGTGCAGATCCATTTCTGCCGGCACGTTTTACCCAAGTGGCTCACAGCGGCAGACCTGGGTGGATTCATACTAAAATGATTCAGTTAAATGTAGTACCACTTGGTATGCAGCATGAGTGTTGTTTGTCTTCACAGTACTTTAATGATGCACTGCAGTCTTTGGTATCGAAGCACTACCTGCATCTCAATGAAGAGCCATGGTTGCTATTCGGGGGAACGCCTCTGATAACATTTTCTAGGGCTCAGCCCAAACAGCATCTTTTATTTACTGCTTGAGATGTGAACCTTAGAGCGCATTGTGTTCTGATACGGGGTATCGGGACTTCTTTTCATCACTTTGTTTGGTGCAAATGAATGTTTATAGCGTGGCAGCAGCGCTTCAGTCTCATAGAAAAAGGGAAAAAAACCCCACACCCCAAAACTCAAAGAAAAGCAGACAGTGATGTAGTTTGCAGTCGAAGCCATCTATCTGTGCCCACCTGTCTGAAAGCACAATTCAGGATCCTTTCCCTCTGGACAGAGTGTTTTCGGGTGAAAGAAACAAATGTTTCCTAAATACATCTCCTAAAGCTTTAAGAGTAGTTAAGATTATTTTAAAGTCTGTTTACAAGGAGTTACTTTGCTGTTTCATTAATGGAGACGCTAATGCAATCTCTTCTTAGGAGCCTGTATGGTTAGCAATTATTCCTTTATAATTTTTTTTGTCAGCCATCACTCAGTGCTAAAACAGCTTTTAAGAATCATTGGAGCTTATGATGGTAAATTGTAGGCTGAATTGTCTTTCCTAAATAGCTTTTGGTGCACTTGAAATCTAAGATCTTCAAGTGCTGTTTGTGTTTGGATCAGGCTCTGAAGGTGAGGTCGGTGTTGGAGAGTTTTTCCTGACTCAGGAAGCTGAATCAAAATGTCACTTGCCAGCGTGTCAGCGGAAAATTGTTTGTCTCTAGCTCAGTAGAGATGCTTCATGCCTAACAGAAAATCAGTGGTGCAGGCTTAGAGCCAGAAAGGGTGATTGGAACCTTCTGGGAGTCCTTATAGGAACATGTCTACGGCCTAAATCGGTGTTTGAGCAGATAAGGAGGAGATACGGGGCCTGGTCTTGACGGCTGGAGAAGTTACTGAAAAGGCTGACTCTGCAGCTTGGTATCCTGGCTGGCTTTCAGCTGTGACGGTTGTATTTTGCCAGTACAAGTCCTCTTCTGTTTATAATTGAGCAAGAGTTCTTCCTTTACTACCCTAATGCTCTAAAACATACCCGTGCATTTATTGTGGCAGTAGCAGAAGTTCCCTGGGCAATGGACCAATTCCTGGATGTTTTCTGTTTAAGACTTCAAAGGGGTTTGGAACATTAAGTATAAAATGAATTTTGTTATTAACAAAGTGTTACATAGCAAGAGGAACGTTGTTTTTAAGGTACGTATGTTTTCAGTTTAGCTGTTGAAATCAAAGGCTCCATGAGCCACAAAATCAGAATCCAAAGGAAAGGATGACTGAGACGGCAGCAGCACTTTTATTTTGGGGACAAAAACATCTATAAGGATTTTTTGGTGGTGGTATTCAAAAGTTAGCATGCCTGAATTGGGATGATCAATTTGTTCTGACGTAACACTGAAAGTTGAATACCTGAACACGGACAGTAATTAGTGATACAAAACGCCGCCGAGAAGGCGATACCGACGTGGCAGCGCTGAGCAGCCCCTGTGTGGAGACCTGTGTCGGTGCTGGGCTGAGCGGCAGTTCCTTCTCTCCATCTCTTTAGATTATATGCTTCGTTGGCCCTCTTACTGAATATTTGCTGTGCTTAAAGCAGGAGTAATGGAGACGTTGATACCTGTGAACTGGAGAAAGGCTGGTTTTTTTCCCTTGGGATTCTAAAATATTGCTGTGTACAACGCTCAGAGAAAAAATCGTGCGCTGGACAAATGGAAACACCCGCTGCTCAGACAGTCTGGGCTTTTTATCAAGCGTATTCCCTTGTAAAATTAAGCCTAACTTTAAAATTTGAAGAACTCCCTCTTTGAAATCAGGGAGGAAATGGTGGTTATTAGTTGTTAGAAATCTTTTTGCTTGCTGCATACAACTTATTAGTCTCTCTCTTATTTCTGCATACAGCATTTCACGTAACTCCTGTGGAGGCTCAGAGGAACAAGGTAAGATGTTGCTCCACGGAGGTTTGGGAAAAGATGCTTAAATACCACAGCTAATTCTGGCTGTGGTGAGCATCATGGATTTGACATGAAAAGTTGCCTTTTTAGTTCATTATCTCTGAAATTAAACATTTTTTTTCATGAAAGCTTGTAATAAAATAATACCCACGTGAAGGAGAACAGAATCATCTCAGAAAACCTTAAAATTCAAGTCTGCTGATCTATTCCATAGAGCATTTCTGGCTGGCATCTATAAATGGATGTGATCTAACTTACAGATTTATTTCCCTCAGATATTTGGGGTAGTTAGTGTCTAGATTTATACTTAATTTCTTGCCCTGCGGCTTGTGGGTTTTATTACCAAAGCTAGTTTTGCTTTTTAGCACCTGGAGCCATGCTTGGATGTGAAGATTATAAGTACGTCTATGGCAGGTACCTGTGAAACATGCATTTTCTGGGCTGTGAATGTGTATCTTCACTTACACCCGTGTATGGCCCTTTGGTGTCCCCTGCCCTGTGTTTTATTTTCCCCTCTGCTGTTTAGTTGTCTTCTCAGTCATTTTTAGATGCTGACTTTTTTGAACTCAGCAGTGTCTGCCTTCCAGTAAGTACAGCTATTGAGTTTGCCACGAATAAATACAATCATATTCTGTAAAAGTTCCCTTCTTACCATCCTGGAACAGCACGGAGGGTCAGCCAGAGCTGGGCCATGTGCTCCGTTTCCACCAGCACATATTGCAAAAACCGAGTTATTCAGTTAGGATACTGTCTGCCTGGTTTAAAAGGCAAGATTTAACTACGCACCTGTACACTGTAAATTGGTTGTAATCACCAAAAAATGTATTCATAAAAATACCTATTAGAAATCGTTTAAAAAGGGGGGAAAAACCCCTCTTACAACCTCTCATGCAGAAAACTGGTCTTTGCGAAAACTAGGAAGTGAGGCGTAGAATTTAATGCGAAATTCAATGTTACCTTCACTGTTCCTGAACTGCTCCCAGGCTGGCCAGGGGTAAGCTTGGATAGACAAGCCTTCGCAGCAGTAACCGGGCTGGTGGCTTTGATTGGAAGTGTTTGTAAGGTCAAGTAAATCTTGAATTTTTCTGCTTTGGTAATCAAATCTTGCAAGGCTAATAATGAAACTTTATTCTTTAGTTTCTAGAAGTTGTCTGGAGCTGTAACCGTAACTCTCCGGTCCTAAACCAATTTTCCCATCGTTCTGACTTTTCTCTCATAGTGGGGTACAACTGTGTTTTCTGGGTCTGTTGAGCCTTTTATCTGACAATTGTGACATCAGCAACAGAGCCTACATTTCTCAGTGTCAGTACTTTTAAGGGTTTTTTAATTTCTTCTTTATTTTTCCCCATTTCTTATCACTAAATATGAAATGCTCTCACAGTCCTTGTTTAGATTACCTTGGATGAGCTGATCCTAAGCCTTTGCCTGCCAGCCCCAGAGGAGATCGGGGGTCCCTGGAGGCAGTCCTGTGCCACTAAAAGTTGTTTTAACATCTTAAAAACTTCTGGTCATGGAATCTCCATTAATTCCTCAAATAATTTATTCTAGATCTATGTTCTCCTAACAACAACAACAACAAAAAGCACTTTTTAAAAAGCTTTTTCTAGTGTCTGTCTAGATCTTCCTTCCTGCGATTTGAGGTCCCCCGATGCTTGACTGTCCTCCCACGGTCGCAGAAAACAAGCCATTCCCTTCCCACAGCACAGCAGCCTTCAGGGAACTGGGGATTGTTATCATGTCTTTCCCCAATCCCCTCCATGCTCAATGACATACCTATGCCTCCTTATTCTCCTTGATCCGTGTCTTCTCTGGACCTCCCTCCAGCAGCGGGCTGGTGTTGCAGTGGAAGCCTTACCGGTTCTGATACTCCACAAGCCCTGCAGATGTGTAAACGTATCACAAACTGCTGGGTTTTGTAAGAGAGTAACAGCTAAAATCAGGATGATTTCTGTCTCCAGTGGCAGGTAGTGCCTCCCAGTTCCATGTCACCAGATCCCATCCATCATCCGGCTGGTAAATGAAGTCACCGCGGGGAGCCAGACCTCTGCCCCCCTGCTGGCACACCGGGACGTAGCACGCCCTCCCACTTGGGCAGTAAATCACGACAACTCTCCACCTGCTTTGCCTCTCTCCTATAATAATTTCGTCTTGACAACTAATTAGGAGAATGTCTGCCTAAAATCAAGATATATGAAATTAACGGCTTCTTTCCGCTACGTTCCTGTGAAAGGAAATGAGATATGCTTTGTTCTCGATGGGTGAGTGATGGCCACTGCCCACATCTTCTTACCCTTTCCTGCTTACCAGTAATATGATTATATTATTCCTGATTATTTTTTTTCCAGGATGGAAGTAATGCTGTCTTGTTTTTTGTTTCTCGTCTTTTCTCCCCCTCTTCTAGCAGACAGGGAAAACAATTGCCTTTAAAGTTTCCTGCTCTTGTGCTTTTTTCCATGTTCTTCAATTAGAATTGTTAAGATTTTGCAGTTCACTGGTCAGACTTTGAAAACATCCGTCTTGTCCAATTATGACCTGACCTTATTTCAGGGAGGGCTCTTACCCTTCTGTCATTGATGTTAACCACCTGCTTGACATCTTTAATAAGACTAATTAAATAACACATTGAACACGTTGGCCTTCTTGGCATTGCCAAAATATTACACTCCCTGTAATGAACCAATATTTTCTTCTGGTTTTCCTCTTATTCCTAATGCATTTGCAGAATGATTTCTTATTATCTTTAACTCTGAGAAGTTGCTTCTCATTGTAGTGTGACTTGGATTTTTTTTTTTTTAAATTTAAATTTTTTTAACTTTTAAAAAATTTTCGTCCTTTCATTTTTGTACAATTCTACTGTCCAGGGCTCTTGGTTCTTCTAGTTGCTCATAAAATGCTATATATATTATATATGCACATATGTATAAAAACTTCTGAAATTAGCGGTCTGTGGTGAGCCATTATATCTCTCATGCTCTGTTTTTCCTTTTAACTTTACCAGCATAGTTTTGAGAATAAATAAGACAATCTCTTTTCTTTTTTCCCCTTCCTCTCCTTTCCCCATAACCTGTACCCTCCCAGTATCCTTCAATAATCAGTAGAGAACTTAGAATGCATATATATGCATTCTAATACCAATATTCGTGTTAAAAGGAAATTTTCTTATAATCGGAGTTTAGTTTTTGCTCTGCCTTGAGATGATTTTAAGGGCAGAAGCAGTCCTTGTAACGTGGCAAGTATGGAGTATATTGCTTCTCAAATAGGTTTAATAATTCAATAAGACCTTCTGCGGGGCAGCGTCACACTGCCCCGCTTCAGTGAAATTCTTTTACAACATATGCAAAAAATATTTCTGAATTTCTGATAGTTTTGACTGGTTGTTGCTACAATAGATTAGTATTATATTTATAGCCATAGGTGTTAAGATCTAACGTTAGCCTATGCCGCAAGGTTTCTCCAGTTCAGCTGTATGTGTTGGCTGCAAAACCCAAGGTATTTTCTTAGGTTTGCATTGCGTTACAAAGAAATAGGAATTTTAAAGTTGTCTTTTTAAAAATTCAGAGAAATAGTGAGAAACTTTTGTGAAAAGATTTTGCAAGGTAGTATGCATTTGCTTCCAGGAAAAATTGGGGAATTATTTTAGCAAGAGGCAGTGCGGTGTGTCTGACTTGGGAGATGAACTAACGCTGAGCGAGTCTGAAGCCCCCTACGCCAACAGCGGCTCAGTCGGGAGCTGCCATGCGGGAGACTCACTGCGATGCCTCTGAAGTACCGACTTCCTGACAGTTTTATTTTACAAAAATAGGGATACGGCTGCAAGAGAACAATTAGAAATGACCCTTTCTGATGCATTGCAAGATGATTTCTTGACTTGGGATTGAAGAGAGGTGATCAGATGTGTTTCTCTGATACAGATTTACAGCAAGCCATAGTAGGAGTTGGTCATCTTTGAGCAAGTTAATGTCCACACAGAAATGAGAGGATCACAGTGGATTTTAAATGAAATATCTCCTAACTTGTAAATCGGATCTTACCAATGAATTCTAAAGTACAGCTGCTGTCTTCTCAGCCTCCTTCAGTTTTGCTTTCCAGGGGCTGGTGATGTATTACTCAAGGTGTCAGTTATCCAAGAGAAATGAGGAAGATCTACCAAACCACCGAGCAGCTTCTGTTAGATGTGTCTCCCAATTGTAGTTGGCATGTGGCGGTATTTGTGGTGCTGTCCTGCTTCACACCCACTGATGACTCCAAAGGAGTGAGTCTGCTGTCTGTCTTCCCAGGAGCTTTCATAGTGCAGGATGAGAAATCTTTTTAATGAATTGAAAAGGTGGTGGTGGGGGGAATATTAATGCCATCTGCTCCACGATTTGCATTTCAGATTTTAGTGTTTTCTAAGTTCAGAGCACATATGTATGAGATTATTGTAATGAAGATGTATATAGCAAGACTTGATATTTCATCACAGTTTGTGCTTTCCCCTAGGTAATTAGCTCAAACACAGGATCTACTGTTATTTTCTTGCTGGCTGACAGTGGGCAGAAAGTCAAACCATTTACTGGTTGTCATGGGGATGCTGAGTTTTATCGCTGTGGCACTGGATGCAAGGGGGATGAGGCTCTTAAGCGGGAGCACAAGTGGAACCGTAAAGGTGTAGTAAAACTCATCCTTCTCCTTTAGCCTTTCAAGGTATTGCCTTCTCTTGCCATTTTACCCAAATACAAGATGTTAAAACAATAGCGTGTTGTTTGTTGCTGCCTTGCTAAGGAAGATGTTGAAGCTATAACGCTGTTGGGAAAATGGAGTTTGATTTCACTGCACGTTGGAAACCCCAGATACACACATAAACTATGACGTGTAATCCTTGCTTTGAGGACTGTGCAGCATATGGTAGAAATCTTGTTTTTCTTACTCTATTATTTCCAGTCAGCTAAGTGAGAGGCTGTATCAGAAACCATGCAAGGATCTGACCTGAGTGGTTTTTGCTGCCCTTCAGTGCAGCTTTCTAGCAAGTCCCTACAACATGCCATGCCCTGTGTCATATGAGCCTCCTGAAAGCCAAAGCAGGACACTTAGTTGGAGTACTCGTCAGTTAGAGATGTGGAATCAACTGGTTAATACACTTGTCACTGCAAGCCCAAGATTTTGAAATGGGAGCTATGCTGGTAAAGATCACGACCTGCTAGGTTCTACACTGGCAGTGTGTATTCAAACATTGGTGTGTTAAAAGGCAGTAAAAATTAAACGGGTTTGTAATGTACTCAAACTTTTGGACACATTGCAAAACCACCACATGAGCTAAGGAGACTTTAGTCTTGGACCATGGCACATAAGCTCCAGGTGAAAATGCCAGCTTCACAGAGGACTGGCCAGCATACAGCGCGGTTCATTTTTAACCGGAATGCACACTAAACTCTTTCTAACTTACTGACCAAACCGACTTCTTCAGAGAGGGCCAGCTCTGACACATCCCATTTCATTTATTAGCTCTATAATAAAACACATCATATATATCAGCAGATGCTATCAGAAAATCCATATGCAGAGAGTTGGCGGCGCTGCAGAGCGAAGGGTGGCAGTGGAAAGAGCGCAAGCTTAATCCAAGTAATGCACAAATCCAGCAGCTGAGCTGGCCAAGGAATCAGGCTTGTGGTTCCCAGCACCTTGCTCGCTCACTAGACCGTGCTGTTGCTTAACTTTTCCTGGTGATGCTTTAGAAAGCCACTAGATTTTGTTACAAAAACGTTGTGTATCTGGCTTAATCTGGGGATTGCACAAAAGGGCTGACTTAAGTCTTGAGAGTAGGAAGTACGGCAGTCTAAATCCAATGTACCATTTCAAGGTATTTCTGGTATCTGGTGGCACCTCACAAGCAGAACATTCCCTATATAATGGCAAACTCTTTTAAAAGTTTCATTCTTGCTGCCTTGGTCTCATTCTTGTAACAAGGATCAAGCTTATGCCCTTACACCTTTCCCCATTATTCAGAATGCAGATGCTGAGGTTAACGTGAATTAAACTCTTGGCTTTCTCTAATAAGAAGTGCTCTCAGAGAAAGGTTACTTCAGAGAAGTGGGAAGCCCTAATAAATAGTAATAATAATATGCGTCTCCTGGAAAAGAGGCTTCTCTTAATGCTACATTAGGACTTGCTTAGATACAAAAGCGCTGTCTTAGAACGTTAGGTCTATTAGGTCTTTGATGTATTACACCTCTCTTCCATTTCGGCTTTTAAAAAGTACCATTACAAAACCATAGCCCTAGTCTAAATAGTTATAATAAGAAAAAAGCAGGTGCAATGATGGTGCTCTTAAAAAGCAGACTAGGGGAAGGCCAAATTTTAAGAACAATCAGAGTTTTAAATAAGTGTCCTGAAGCTGAGTTCAAGGGTTCCCAGCAGGGATGATGTAGCAAGGGAGATCCTTATTTCACTTCTTCTGTCTGGTAAATAAAACTTGAAGATGAAGCCTCCCTGAATCTCACTTACGTAAAACAAATGTATGCAACACCTTTGGAATAGATTCCCGCCATGACATATGGATGGTTGGCATCCCAGTAGGTGACGTGCATTCTGACTTTAAGGGCAAATACATCTCATCTGAAATTACTGTCAGTATAAATTATTGTTGCACGAATTATATTGCATTTAAAATGGGATGCACTAATAAACTGCTGCTTTTGGAAACTGTAGAAGCCAAACTGTAAATTGATGAATATCAGCCGGGAAAGGCACATATTGGTGCATGGCAATGTACAGACCCTGTTTTATTTGGTTTTAGCGTGATGTTGGGCTAGTTTAGGGAAAACTCAGTTATATGTGACAAACTTATAACAATCATTGCATACAATGTGAGCGTGTTCGAGTACGGATGAGCATTGATCTAGGAGGGGGCATATAGTTGACCTGAATTTTCCCTCGGTCCTTAACCTACTCGATGGAGGGACCTCTGAAGCCCCAGGACCAGCGATTGAGGAAAAAACCGAGGCACTGGGTTGGAAGGGTGTCTGCAGCCTTCCGAAGGGCAGTAGGGGCCACACATACCTATCAGTGCCACCGCTTAGGTAGCGGAGTGTTACTTACTATACTATTGATTAGTATTTTAATTTGTAAGCCAAGCTGACTGTGTCCTTTAACCCCAGACAGTGTGCGTAGCCAGAGCAATCCGTGTAACACATCCCGAATCTCACATGTCCCAGTACCTGAGTTTTATTGCGCATGAAATAGGTGCTTCTGCGTAAGAGCAGTAAGTCTGCCCTGTTCTGGAGATGTCCGAATTGCTGAATATGCAGAGGATTACCTGAAAAACAGAGAGGTTTCCTTCAAAGCATTGAATTGTGCCAAGAGCAGCGTGGGGATCTGGATAAAATTTACATCTCCGATCGTATCACTGGTTCATATCCTGCCTCTGATACGCTGTTCTCTTTCTGTCTTGCTTTATGACCTGCAATGTGAAATTTAGTTTGTTTCCTCTGCCCATAAAATGGGGGACACTGTCAGTGCTGCTTTATTCTGTGTCTTTGTGGAAAAATATTCGTAATGGGAGCTACGTGACTTAGTCGTAGTAGTACAGGATTTAGTAATTCCTGTCACCTAATTTTTTTGCTTATATCATGTTTGGTTTTCCTATATTCCCTCATTGCTTTATGGACTCTGAAATTACTAGAGCATTTTTCTGCTTTGCCTGTACTAAGCTGTTTGGTTTTTCTCTTAATTAGAAGTTTGATTTCACTGTTGTCATCAGCTTAGTGTTAGAAAGGAGAGAGCAGTTGACGTGTGCCGGATCCCGGTACTGAGGAGGATGATAACAGTCACGTGTTGGGGCAGGTACCATACATGTTATAGGAAGGAAAAGATATATTGTTGCAATGTATTGTTTGCTTCAGGTTTTTTAAGATAAAAATCTATCAAAATCTAATTTTCTCGCAGCTTAGTAACTCACTGGCTGGTTGGTAACTCGGTGCAGGAAGAAGACTGAGGTCTGGCTGCACATCACTGAATATTGCTCTAAAAGTTGCAACAGAACTGAAGAAATTCCTCACCATTCCTCTTGCAACAAATGACAAACTTATAACTGGGTCTGTCCACATGCAGGCTGTTTTAAGGTTGGTGTTTACAGCAATAGGATTGCCGCAATACTGACTTCCGAAGGCTTTGTTCTCTCGGCTTTACAGTAGGGGAGAAAGTGCCCTTTGAAATTGTTCAAGATCTTCACAGAAACGAAATTATAAGAAGCATGTCTCTGCTAATTTTTTGTACCATTATTATGAAAAATATTGAGACATAATTTGCAAACATTTCATTTGTAAACTCAGAAATTCAAAGAATACAGATGTTGCTTTATCTAAAGAGATGACTTACGCAGCAGTTGTTCACTGTGAGATGAGGAGTAAAAAGGGACAAATTACTTCTGTGTCTTTGTCTGCTTTGAAAGTTCCAAAAAGAGATATCTTTCTGTGCCTTTTTGGATATAAATTCAGCAAGGAAAATAGCCGGTGCAATGCACTGGAAATGGGGAAAAATGCCTGTTGATACCAAGGGTATGCGCTACCTCTATTTTGCACTGTGTATTTATAGTATTTGCAGCCTTTGTGTAATAACTCCCAGCTGCAAGGTGAGAACATCCTGTTGTTGTTCACGCATGCTTGCAAAGCAATCATGGCTCATAAGTAGCTAAAACTCCCTTTGAACCTCTGAATCCCTGATGTTTTCAATGAGCTGAGAACAGTATTCATTATTACATTGTTTTCAAGTGGTTTACACCTGGTTCTAACTTCACCTCACCCACATTCAATCGTCTAAATGTTTATCTTGGGTTTATTTTCTTTATTTTTTTGTCTCCAGCAAACACAGGTTTTACCTCCAACCATCATAGGCTGACTGTGTTCTTTGCTTGCTTACGTGGGTGGGATGAACCACTCTGAAGAGTCATTGACCACAGTAGGAGACTAGGAACTTGGTTTAGATATAGTCAAAATACAGGTGGCTAACAAGAAGATGAAATGAATCCCAATTAGCTCTCAGCACACTTCCTGGAACCATTTGAGTACTGAGCTTTCTGGAGCCAGGCAGTCCTCCTGGCCTTTATGATGCCCCATAAGGCTAGTGTCTGAGGTGGCTTCTATTTGAGAACAACTCATCTGTGCTCTTGCGTAATCTCTAATTGGAGTGATGGATTTTTGGTTTATTTTCTATAGTGTCATTTCAATGAGTTGTTTTTTCCAATCTTAGATGTGGCTTTGATTCTTTTAAATAGAGTTAAGTTTTCTTTGGCGTGCTGAGTAGAAAGTCCTTGTTCATCTACAGACAATAAAACCTCACTGCACTATGCAAAATATTGTAGCAGACAGACTAAGTTCTCTTTGGAGTCTGCACATTAGACAGGGCTGAAGGCCTCTATTTTGGTCAAGATCAGTCTAATTTTCTTCCTACCAGGCTATTGAGTCTATAATTTTTCAGCTGGAATCACTTGACTGACTTGCCTTTTTTTTCCTCCCTAAAAGCACTGCTAAAATTAAAGAAAAGACAATTGTTACTGATTTTTACCTCCAATTTCTATCTGGCAAAGTCTTATTAAATTACCGTAGGTATAAAGACAGCCATCTGTTTTCCCCAACTGTAACTTTGCTATGTCCACATGTATCCTGTACAGTCCTGCTATTTTGATCCCTTGGGGAGATACAAAGTTTGCTAGCTGGTTCAGTTTGTCTCTTTCCAACCAACAGATAAACAGAAATGGAAAGAGTTTTATCAGTGGAATGCTTAACAGAAATGTCCTTGGCTTTCTGCACTAGTACTGACACCTTCCTAAGCACCGATCGTGTGAAGAGCGTTGACACCACTGCCTCGGGTGGCAAGATCTCCATACCCACATTGTAGATGTGAATGTCACCTGAGGTTGGGATGTCATCGTGCTTTGTTGGTAACAGATGTTATGAGATATTCACGTGGTTCTATATCGATGTGGGTCACTGTAGCCACGATATCAGTAATATCACTGATACATCTTCTGCTGAGAAGATGCATCCCGTCAGGCTGGTACGGCTGCAAGCTGGGTGCAGTGTTCGATGCCAGCGGAGAAATAGTATTTGTGGCAGTTACTGCTTTATCCTTTGATTTGTCAGCAGCATTTTTATGGCAACTCAGTTCAAAATTCAGTTCAACCTATTAGAAATAATAATCATGTTTAAGACAATAGTGATAAAACACTTCTCTGTAGTAGTAAGGTGGGACTGGATTAATTTGTTTGTGACTGGTTTATTTGTGCATCTTTTATGAGGGTAATTACAGCCTTCCACCTGAACAACGTGAAGCAATTTTCCGTTCAAGCTGAAGGAGGGAAGCGGGGGTTGGTATCAGTATCATACCTTCTGTGCCGCATTTTACTGCCGCGTACTCTCGTTACAGATAGCAGAATATTTATTGCCCAATAGATCAGTCGGGAACGTGCCCTTGTTACCGCAGGAGGCTCTATCACTGTGCAGGAGGACTGAGGCACTGGCTGGTGGCCAAGCTCCATTACTTACTGGACATGACCAAATTGGATCATTTTTGAGAGTCGAGGACAAATGTCCGTTTATATTGAGTTTGTGTAGTGTGGACAAGTTGGTGTTGTGGGGGGTTTTTTTTCCCCAAATATTAGCATTTTTTCCCCAGAGGTGTGTAGGGATGTGTGGTTTACAGTGGAGGGACTGAAAGGACAGTGGGGTTCATGTCATTGTACAGGCATCAAACGAACATTTTCTGTGTAGCGCACCATGCATGAAAGTATGGTGTACCCACAGAACATTTAAAAAAAGATTTCAAATGTAGTGCTATATGTAATCTTTACTCCTCATTGATTTCATTTTAAATCAGTATGTTTTTCGCTCTTTAAATAACTCACCGGCTTAGCTGGCGTGTGCTCCTTAGCGGCTCGTTGTAGCAGAGATAGCAGGTAAAGCATTTCAGCCTTTAATTTAGATGCTTTTTGATACTGAAGATTGCGAGTTCAATTTTTGCTAATAGATTTGGCAATTACACAGGCACTGAAAGAAGACGCGAGCCAAAGCTCGTGCCTGGACTTTAAGGAGGCAGGGAAAGCTCTTGAGAATGTACCTTATTACTGGCCTAATAGGGGCAGCGAGGAACGCTTCACTCCTCCCTGCTTCTCCTGTCCTCCCGTGCAAAGGCAGAAGGGATCAATCCGGGCAGGAAACCAGTTCAAAGTCAGCACTGAGCATTTCTGAGATGGTCCAAATGTACACATTGTCATGCAGAGCTTCCCATTCACGCCCCAACTCCGCATTACCCTTGGATGCTACGCGCTGCTCTCTTACGAGATAACAACCTGAAATGAACCCCCTGCCCTCCCAAAGGCAGGGGTTAAGCAGTGGGGGAGTGGGAGTTGCTTGTGATATATAGAACAGCAAAGACCTCAAGACCCATTTCTCACTTCCTTAGAAAACCTTTACCAATATTTTAAAAGTCTTAAAAGAGCACTTTTCCTCACCTCTCTTTTTTTTCTTTTTTTCAGTGACCAGCATTACACCCTGCTAACCTTTGAAAGGTGAACGTTCACATACCACATGTATTTATTAGGTTGGTAAGAATTTTTTTTATCATTTTTTGCTGTAAGTTTGGTTCGAGGTCGGCCGATTCATTTAAAGTTAGTGTTGTTTAGTCCAGGGAGCTACTAGGGTGGAAAAGTTGTTTGGAACAGCAGTATGGAAAATGCCTACCTTAAACTGCACTTCAGTCCTCCAAAGGCTCTGCAATCCCAGAGAGGCTGTTGAGAGCTGGCAGTGCCATGCTGTATTTTCCCGTGCATATAATATCCCAGGTGCTAGTAAATTACCGATAATTGAGTGTAGGCTGGGGGGGAATTATTTATGACTCCGTCCTGTCAGAGTGACAAAAAGCAGCCTTGAGGTGGTGCTCGCTGTGTTCACCTCCACGCTTCCAATATATTCTCAAGGCTGTTGCTTCTGTCTCCTGTCACAGACCTACATCAGCATTTTCATATCGTTACCTTCAGTGAAGGAGCATTCCCTTAATTTCTGCCTTGTTTAGTTCTAGACTATAAATAACACTAACTGCTCGTGAAGCCGAGTCTTGCAGAGCCTGACCCTGGAGGCTACTCAAAACCTGAAAATTTCATTGGTTTGACAGTCTTTACAGGCTAACATCTAATATATAATAATCATGGTGCCAGTTGGAAATCCGTAATTATGGCCCACTCTAAACTATAGCACAGTAGATGAGAATAATGTAGAGTGCTCCACCGAAGGAAGTGTACTGAGAGTGTTTGTCAAGCCATTTATTTTCTCTATATGATTCTTATTCTGCCTCTCTCTCCCCAGCTCCCCAGTCAGTATGATGGGAAAGTAAATACAGATATTTATGCCCGTTTCTAGGAATGCGGTTGTCTCAGTGCATACAGCACCCAGGAGGCCTGTAAGAAATAAATTAGTGATCTACTGCGTGTATATGCCAGCTAGGATGCGTATCTGTTTGACTGCTTCTGAGAAGCTAAATATTTTAGATGAGGAAGGCTTACAATACTGGGAATGTCACCGATATGTCAAAGGAACAATAAGCTTATTGAGCTTTCAGGGGTCTGTTCTTCAGCCTGCTGCTGGTATCCTGAGTAAGCTGGTGTAGAGCTACGCAGACCCTCTCCAGAAGTCACGAACCCGATATTTAAGTGGTATAAATTCTCCGTCTCCGCTGATGTAAAAGGAGCGTGACCAATTTACGTTAGCTGAGGATCTGGCCCTGTAATTAGGCACCACTTTCTCTGTTCAGACAGCTGCTTGTGTGTAGACAACTCATTGATGTAGTGGCTGGGATGTGCAAATGAAATAGGGACTGTGTTTTGTGCTCATTAAAGAAAGCACTAGAAACCTCATATGGCCACCATCTGCCGCCTTGTTTGTTGAGTTTGATCATTAGTCAGTGAATGGTTCTACTGAAACCCAGTGATTAATCTCCGGGATATGATTCTCTTTATCATGATGAAGGACGGCAGAATTTAGCTCGTTATCATAAAATTGTACGAATGTGCAAATTCTCTTCAAAAGAGATTGGGATTCATAAAGCAGTTAAGGACAAAAATGGGAAAATTAGCTGTGGGGTTTTGCAATGCCTATTTACAAACACAGGCTCCTTGATAAAAGCTGGGAATATCTCTTGTAGACGTGCAGTGACTAAAGCAGCAACGTGGTTGTGCTTAAAGAAGGACTTCTGGAAGGCACACAAGGTCTTGCAGGAGATTTTAATGACTGACACTGATTTCAGCAAGCCATTATGAGTCTTTTCTTTCCAGACGGTAGAAGGAATATTTCACTGACAGGTGTTTTAAAGTGTTTTCTGTACACTGGCATGGCTCGATTTGTCTATAATGAATAAAATGGGTTTTAGGCAACAGGGGGGCTACTAATGGCTCTGATTTATTAAGTATGTAGCAGTCTTTAATTTTCTCTTCCTAAAAAACCCAGTTCAGTCGGAGACCTTGGAGTTTTTAATTGCATGTAGGAATAGTTTTTCAAACAACAAAGCATTAAGTCTCGTTATGGATCCATTTCACTTTTTACGTGAAATGATTTGACCATAACTGATACTGACAGGGAATTTAAATAGTCTAAACCCAGTCTGGCAACAAACGTAGAATCATAATATGTACAGATTTATAGCCCGTGAAATTGCTCTGAAGTCAGCGAGGTTGCATAGGATACATGTCATGGCATTTTGTACTGGTGTCTTCAGCTGTTTTCTGTCTTGAGAATGTAAAATATATTCTCTGTTGTTCTTACTGGGCAGTCTTTGAATCTGCATCACGTCTACAAAACAATTTATTTACTGTGTTTGAAGAAATCTGTTCCCAGGGCTATTGATACTTTTTTTTTCCCTGTATTTATATGCAGTTTCACCAGGTACTTTCCCTCCTATAAAGAAAACTGTTTACACAGAGATTTACTTTGGATCCTGGTATTCATGAATAGAAAATAAAGGTTACATTTCTGAAACAGCATTTTTGGTGCTGTAACTCCTTAACATTTCACATTGCCCTGGGAAATGAATGTTTCTGGCCACCAGCTTGCAATATGTATTTCATATGGATGAAATTTATTTGCAGATTTCTCCCATTCAATGGGAGTAACCGGAACAGTGAGTTCGTGCACAACAGAGCCTGCTTCTACGTGGAATTGCTTAACCTGCCTATTTGGCCACACTTGTGTTTTAGGAGGAGCGCGGAGCGAACTTTGTTCTCCACGGAAGCTTTGCAGTGCCCTGTGGCGGCAGCTGCTGGCAGGCTGTGATGCTCACGCTGGAGCTGGATCCATTATGGTTACTAATAAATCAGATCACTATCTCCTAATAGCTCAAGTGAACGAATGGAGTATGTGTGTGGACTGTAAGGAAATCATAGAATCACGGCGTTGGAAGGGACCTCTGGAGATCATCTAGTCCACTTTATTTTTTTTTTTGGTTCTCTAATTCAATAGGACAAGTGCACAGGAATTGGGTTTTATGTGTGGTGAGGTTTTTTGTTTTGGGGGTTTTTTTGTGTGTGTGTTGTTTTTTTTCATTTGGCTTTTTTTTTTTTTTTAGCAAAGGATAAAATGGAGCCAAGCTTCAAACTTCAGGTCTAAGCTACTGAGGGAAGTCCCTGGAAGCCCTTTTACTGACTCCAATGAGTGTTCGGCCAGCAATTAAAGAAAAGCGCTTTCCCCTCTGACCCATCCCAAAAAGGAATTAGCAGAAAGAAACTTTTCCTTATCAATCCTCCAGGGCCAGGATGACAGGCAAGCAGCAATGGTCCTCAGGGAGCTTTCACACTCCTCCTGTCTGTATTCAGGTGCCTGGGTATTTTCTTCTCTGACCAGGACTGCTGCCTGGGGCTCAGCAAGAAGGTACCCAGCCCACTCTTTCGGTTCGGCTGTTCTTTCTGTGGAAGGTGCCGTGTCCAGCTCTGCAGCCCCCAACGTAAGAAGGACATGGAGCTGTTGGAGTGAGTCTGGAGGAGGGCCATGAAGAAGATCCGAGGGCTGGAGCCCCTCTGCTGTGAGGACAGGCTGAGAGAGCTGGAGGGGTTCAGCCTGGAGAAGAGAAGGCTCCGGGGAGACATTAGAGTCCCTTCCAGTCCCTGCAGGGGCTCCAGGAGAGATGGGGAGGGACCCTGGATCAGGGAGGGGAGCGATAGGATGAGGGGGAATGTTTTTAAACTGAAGAGGGAAGGTTTAGATTAGACATTAGGAAGAAATACTTGAC
>VXBO01013369.1:150301-172138 GCA_013400135.1 Rhinoptilus africanus | reverse complement strand
GCAGGGGGGGGGGTAAGCCAGTCTAGTTTCCCTGAGTGGAGCAGGAGATTAACTGCCTCTGTGAAAAAGTAAAAAGCAAAGTTCTGCTCGACACTGGGAGGGTTTTTGAACGGGCAGCACGTACCAGGCAGGAGCTAGGCCTCTCCCTTTGGTCGTTTTGGGATCTCTTGCTGATTTTTAATACAGAGATTTAAGTGGGGAATAAATAAAATATAATAAGCAGTTACAAAAGCACCAGTGAAGGCACGTTACCAGGGATTTATCCCTTGAGACTGCCTGGGATTGACTTTAATTCCTAACAAGGTGCTGGCTCTGGCTGAGGATTTCCCGCGAATGGGGCATCCCCAAAGAAGCACTTTCTTCCCCTGCTTTTATATAGGCATAAATGTTACCTGGCTGTACTTCTCCAAGGAAAAGGCTTTTTCTCCTCCATCCAGTCCAGCTGTTTTCCTGTTTTGTAGGAATTAAGTTCTCTGAGATCTTCCCTCTTCCATCAGATTTGTTAGACCTGCCCAACAAACTCCAAGGGTGCGAGGGAGAGATGGATGCAACGCAGTCCTCAGGACTGACAAGCCTTAGTTCCCTGACCGGGAGAGAAATTACCAAAAAGTTAAACTTGTCAGCAGAATGGGAAGCAGAAAATTCAGTGGTGTTCTCTGTGAAGTGCAGTGCCTGAGGTCTGCCTTTCTTTTTATTTTTTTTTTCCTTCTTCCAGCAGCCTGATTTTCAGACTGCACCTCACCAAATGCATAAGTGGTTTTGATGTGGAATTCACTCCTGTTTTGTAGCCTTGAAAGCTGTATTTGATGAGAAGAGCCTGTTCCCAAGAGAAATTCATGATCACGAACAAAAAGCGAGGCAACTCTGTGAGCGAGCGTGTAGTGAAGGCAAGATAAAAAGAAATAAGAAGCAAGCAAAGCTGGAAGAAAAACAAAGCTCCTCTTACAAAGGCAGGTGTGTATAAAGAACACCATATACAGAGCAAAACTGTCCTTGCTACCTGCTCTTAGTTTTTACAGTGCGCTCCCTTTTTTAAGGGCAACACCTTCAGCCATTACTTGGGATCTTGTCCTTACACAGCTCTTGGGTCTTAACTAGGATCCCATTTCTCTAGCTTGTCCTGGGTTTTCCATAAAAGTAGCTACTGAGGGTATTTTCATGCTCTTTTTTTTTTTATTGTCTGTTTTGACTCATTTTTCTGACTGAAGTACAGCTGGAATTTCTAGGCATTCAGATGTTCTTGGAGTTTTTTTAAAACTGTGAGCGATCATATCCAGAACTGATTTAAAACAAATAGTTTGGGTCCAGAGAAGTTATTTGTCAGTCATTTGCCTTCTTCGAAATGAAAGGTTTTCTGTAAGAGTTTCCCATTCTAACCCTAAAAAGAGAAACGCGAGTGTGAGGCCAGAGAAGAATCTGATGCTTGCAGGGATTTTCTTCCAAAGCATGTGCTGTCCCCAAGGTTTGATATTCATGAATTCAGATTGAAAAAGTGCTGAGCCCAAAGTTGATACCACACTTCTACCAGACATCCCTTTGTATCTGTGAAGCCATATGCAAATTAAAATTAGCAGCTGAGCTGGATGCTTGATTGGATTAGGTGTTGTCAAAACATTAATCACGGCAATCATGGCTCTTTTTCCCTTGGACTAAAAAATGAAAAAAGTATTTTGTGTTCCTTTGGATATGAAAAAACCACCAATATTCTGACATTGTTTTACTCTAATCTCCTTTTTGAATCTAAAGGGCAAGAAATCTCTGTAGGCAACCTAATTTCCTACATTTCCCAGCTTAATACCTGTTCTGGATAAATTTCGGGAAAGTAATTGACAATTCAAGTGCTTGCCTAAACTGACAGAAGTGTTTTAAGAGGTACTTTTTCTAAAAACTCAAGCCCTAATTCTTTCTCCACTGGGAGCTTTGCTATTCATCAAGGAGCAAGGTCAAATTATAGGAAGAAAACAAGGAGCTGGTTTCCAAGCTCAGGTGCAGCTTCTGCTCAGGAAATACCACTCTCTGCAGAGTACGGTTGAGCGTTTGTCTTATCATTTCTACTGGAAAATATTCTCTCACCAGAAAATGGACTTTACTCAAACCAATATACATATCTTACTGAAATAATGTTAGTATATTGGCTCATCCTCAAGTTTAAGTCAATCTGCAAAATATCCTGTTGTGGAATAATTTGCATGTGTAATTTTCCAGACCGAATCCTGCAATGATTTGAGATGTTAGTCACGCTGAATGCAGTAGGACTATTCAGGTTTACATTTGCTTTAAAAAAAAAAATAAATCCCAAGTGCATAGTTATTTACAAGGTCAAAACTTGTTTTTTCCAGTATCATATAAGCTTAAAAAAAAAAAAAATCTTCTCCTACAAGAATATAGTTGTGTAGTAACAAGATAATAGGTAATATCAAACATTTGTTCATTAATTCAGAGCCATTTTAGCACCTAGTGGCATGGATATAAGAATCAGCGGACAACTCCATGAAGTAAAGGAAGCTGAGGAGAGTTAAGTAATTAAAGCCAAAGACTTGAAGAATAGAACTTTACCTTTTTGTTGGTTTCCCTCCCCCCGAACTGTATCTCATCTCCTCTGTCTGTGTTTTCTGTGATAACTTTTTACAGCTCTCCTGTATTATTGCCTTAATGACTTTAGGACCTCAATTACACGCGTACTAGATGCTTGATTCTTTCTAAATGGTGAAAAATTATCCTTGCTCTGGGGAGCTCTCATACTAAGTTAGATAATTAAAATAATGAAATGGTGTGGTGACATGAAACAAGCAGCTCTTACACAGGAGGATGTAGGTGGGTTTGTAAAGGGTACGGCAAAGGTCAACAAGAGGGTCTTAAACGCAGGGTAGAAGTAGATGGGCTTTGGCTGCCCGCTGCATGGTTAGAGGGTGTGAAAAGGCAGAGAGATGATTATTATGAAGGGTGACAGAAAGATGTATCTGCCAGCACAGCGGGAGCAGAGGGTACTTTCCCTTTTGACTGCCTGATGCTCACACGAAGCATTTTCTTCTTCATATCAGTTAAACTTAATTTCAGACCTGAGGAGTTTCAAGCAGAGGCCAATTTTTAAAAATTGATCTGCTGTAGCGATGCCCTTTCTTGCCTCCCCAAAATGGAAAGCAATTGTTGCACATCTGCCCCAGATCAGAGCTCCGCAGGTCTGAGGTGCAAATGGGCGATAGCTTTGTGGAGACTTAGGCTTGATTATTTCTGTCCTCAGGGCTTGAAATTAAATTTCTGTACTCTTGAACAAAGAAGATTCCTGCCCTCCCACAACACCTGCATCTAGTCCTAGGAGACAGCAATATATTGGACTTTAAACTAGTGTCACCTTTATCTATAGAAAAGCTTTTTTGGTCAATCTCAGAAGTTTCCAAAACGTTATTTATGGTATTCTCTTCCATTAAAGCTTGAGCAAGCTCGAATTTAAAATACGCAGAGTGACAGTGAATGTTTGTAAAACGGCCACAAATAATGTTTTTGTTACAGATACAGCACACACAGACTAGATAATACATTACTGAGCTGAAACGTGCTGGTGACGACTCCCATAAGTGACAATAGCCTTGTCTCAAACTCATTCAGATTAAAAGCTTTCTAGATGTTCTATCATGTATTTCCAGTGCTTTTAATGTCACAATATTTCTCTGGCTTAGAGTAGATTGCTTTTAGGCTAAAGCTGTTTTGTTCACGTACACCTGTTCAGCTAGTGATGGATTGAGGAATTTTTTTTGCATTTGCACAGTGTGCCCAGGGTAAAGGCTGAGCTGAGTTACAGCCCCTGCGCTGACTAAAGAGGATCAGAAGTTGCTTCTGGCTTCCTTTTCTATGGGAAGAGAGAAAGGGGACATGGGACAGAGCAATTCCTCACGAAGCCACGCGAGACAAGATCATCACAAATCCTCTGTAATATATTGGTTTCAAACACAGATCTCCAAACTCTGTTTCAAAAATGGTTGCAAGGTAACCAAAAAGGTCAGGTAAATTGGGATAGAAGTGAGTATTTCTTGAGGTCTCATCATTCTGTTAAACCAAAGCGTTGTTCCCTCCATCAATTTCTTACCGATGGGAGACCTGGCAGCCTCTCGGTACAAAGCAGGCGCACCCCTGTTGTGGGCCTTGGTGCGTTAATCAAATTGTTTTTCATTATAAGCTTGGCCATGTCCTTGTTTTTGTCTTTATTTTTCAAGGCAAATCTACTTTTAAAACCAAACGATGGGGAGGTGTGATACTGTTTTCCAGGTAGTTGTACACATTAATCCTTTAAGTGGCTTTTGGGAACACTTGATGTTTAGTGATGGTTATTGACATGAGACAGTGTTGCAACAGTAGTTAGTGACAGCTATTAACACAAGAAAGCGAAATATTTTAAATTGTGTTTGGTATTAATTACCACTGCCTAAATCCAGGTTATATTTGCTTAAGCTTTCAGCAGCACAGCAGAGCGGTAAGCGTGGGCATCATCTCTTTTCCCAGTTTGCTATTGATCTCAACAGAAGCTGTTTCGGAAAACTTGACTGAATTAAATATATATTTATTTCTGAAACATAACATGGTTGGGCACTGATCCAAGGCCTGTTAAAGTAAATGGGAAGAGCCCCATTGGTTTTATTTCTTTGCAGATGATGCCTTTAGGACAGTGCAGGTGATAAACAGAATTATGGGTTTGGTGCAGGATTCTCAAAAGTGCTGAAGTGAGATGCTTTTAAAATCCCTGCCTTCAGCTCCTTAATGTGATTGAAGTTTATACCCTAGGTTAGCACATTAGAGATATCCTATTTCTTTGTATAGTGCTTGTCCAGTGATAAATAAGATTCCCATGAAAGAAAATAAATATGCTGTGGCAGTTCTTTGAATGGAGGAAAAGGGTGTGTGGGTGTCAGTGATTCTTTTGAAGTCATTATCTGAAACTAGCTTTCCCAAACAAAAGTTTGACTTGGGCTTCCAAGCTTCAAAGAAAAAATTCTTAGTCTTTAAATGTTACTTAAGGTCAGATTTATACCAGTACCTTTAGTCATCTTGACTTAATTCTGGACAGAGGCACCATACAATTGAAAATGCAGGCTGATATTTGCCATGAGAGCCACTCTCTACTTGCAGCAGAGTATTCCACAGTAATTAAAATAATGTATTGGCTTGGTTGTGTGGAAGAGTGATACGACCTTTGTGTATGTAGGCTTTGCTGTGCTGCTCAAATCAGGCAAGCAAGTCAGTCATCAAACTTGTTTCTTGGGAGGGAAGAAACCCTCTCTTTTAAGTCGTGAAACAATTTTCATTGTGTCCGTGAGTGAGACATTTAAAGAAATATGTTTCCTTAAGCCAAGTGATACTTGTAAGAAAACCATAGATATGAATTGTAACTACATGGGTTTTTGCATGATTAGATCTGACATCCATTCAGACGCAGAAGTTCACTTTAGGGGCTGATATACACGAAGTCCTGTTACAGGTCAGAGATGACCTACAGGTCATCTGTAGGTCTGCTCCCTACAGATGTAGACAAGTTCTTTACATACGAGCAGAAGACACTGAGCAATAAAACTTCAGAAAAGTCAGCACTGTTTTATCTAATTTTCTCAGACAAGGGTTGTACTTTGATGATAAGTAATTTTCCTGGTTTCAGAAATTTAATTGGTTTCAATCATTCGTAGGGGAAAAAGTGCAATAAACTGTGCTGTAATGACAAGTGCTTAATAGCAAAGCTCTGCTTCCACTCTTCTTGGGATGTCCCTGGCTTGGAGATGAGCTCTGTCACTGCGGCGCTGAGCACTGGGCAGCTGGCACTGGGTCTCCATCAGGCCCTTCACCCTTCTGGGTGCTGCTCTGGGTCTTGAAAGGGGGCGGTGGGGCTTAGAGGGACAAGCACTTCAAACAAACCATGAGATGCAAAGGAAACACCGATAGCAAGTATCTCCTGATCTGCTGTTGTCTGTACTACGTAACAAAGGTATGGATTCCCTGCTACTGGCATACCCCGCAGTAAGTTGTTATTTTAAAATATTTTTTCACATGGTAACAACTGCAAATCAATGCAGGAAATAAGTCTAAAAGAAAGGGATTAATTTAAAAGTATATTAAAGATATCTGTCCAAATTATCATCTTTGACCTTCAGAGACAGGCTGATTATGGAGACATTTCTGTTGAATACGCTGTTAAAGAAACAAACCAAAAAGCACCTGGAATCAAATATACATTGTCTGAAGCTCAGTCCTACATCTTGGAAGAATCTTTGCCATCGGCTTCAGTCCAGGCCAAATCAAATCCTCAGGTGAGGATTTCCTGATGCATAGTACCAGTGTGTTCGGTGCTGACAGCCTTGCTGACGGTGGGAGGCGAGGGCTGGAGACCTTCATCCTTAACCTTGACCGCTGTGCTGCCTTTCTCCAGCTCCAGCTTGCTCAAGGAAGCTGCAGGTACTCAGAACATCTCAAACAAAGGACTCCCTGTGAAGGGATTATGGCCACACAGGCAGTTACCATCTGACATCCGGGATTACTCTGTCTACATCCTTTACCCCTGAGCTTCTCACTAAAATTACTGGGGGAATAAAACATTCATCACTCTCACAAGAGATTTCTGGTGTCAGCTTCTGGTCCTTTGTCAGAGCTTGGCTGTAGCTCAATTCTCTTCTCAACCTTCCCTAATGAGTACTTTCAACTGTCTTGTTTCAGAAAAGACAGACAGACAGTAAAAGATTAAAAAAATAGCTCAAAAGGCAATTCTATAGTTTTTGATAATACTTTTTAAATGTGTGCAACTATGGAAAAGATGAATTCATGTTTTTAAAAGCAGGAGTATTTGCATCTCACGACTTACAAAGGCAATAATGCTATTTTAATTACTTTTTATCATTCTAATACAATCTTAACGAGTACAGTCACTGATTTACCCTTAGAATAAAAAGCCTACAGCATGTTTAATGCTGCTTTCAATCACCGTTTCCTATCAGAGCCCTTTCTAGCCTCTCCAAAATATTAAGTTACCAAGGGATAACCACCTGGTTTTTATCATGTTTTCATAGACCAAAGGTCTATGATGCAAGTCTATTCATTCAGGCAGGTGATTACTAGCTATCACAATTTGTTCCCCCACCATTAGAAATACTTAGAGACAAGTTGTGTTACACACCGTCTCTCTGGCTGCTGCCAAGCGTCCTGCAGTCAGTCTCTGTCCGAAAGGTCTCTTTTCAGGCTGCCTATTGGTACAAGATGGCACAAGCACAGCACTGGCAGTAGGTGGCCGCAACGCTAAAAGAATTTCCTGAAAAGGTTGTAAAAATGACAACAGCAGAAGAATAGGATGAGTATGGAACTTGAGAGGAAAAAAATACGCTGTAATAAACTGAACTACTGCTTGACTGGCGTAAAGCAGTTTAGCTGTAATGCTAGTGACATCCGTGGAGATGCTTTGGAACTGCAGTTGATTCAGGCTTCAAAAATAAAAATTAAAATCAAGTATGTAATCAATAAGTTGAAGATTTCAAAATATGAGTACTGTCAATAACAACAGCCAAAGCACACAAGTGACTTAAAAAAATCACCTGTCTCTTACATAGTACCCACACTGAAAAGCAATCAGTCAAATGCTTTATAATTTCAGGTCTTGGCATCAATTTATTAGAGAACCAAAATATCTCATTGGTACGCAATCTTTAAATTGCTTTTTTTCATGTTTTGGTTTTGAAATCGATTTTATTCAGTATTACCCTTTGAAGAAACTCATAAGGTTAACAGACAGATTTGCCATGCTTATGCTGAGCTGCGTTTTAATTTTTTTGAGTAGTCTGTGAGCCTGTTTGCAATGTTAAGTGCATTTCAGGGGCGGAATGAATTTGGTCGTAAATCACTGCACATGTCTGAGTTGCAGAAGGATAGATTAGGTCTTAATGCCGAAGGGGTGGCTTCATTTTATTTTCCATCCTACACAAGCAGGGTCGATAGCAGCTTCAGTACCCATCAGGTTGTATTTATAGGAGGGCTCTGAGTGGGGGCAGGATTTGAACGGTTACCATGTCTGTCTTTCTGTTGTGTTGCTCATCTTGAGGGTCGGATCTGGGGTGCTTTTAGCTGGAGGTGTGTTGGTATGGAGGCAAAGTGCATTAAAAAAAAAAAAAAAAGGAGGGAAAAAATAGAGAAAAAAAAAAAAGAGAGATCGTATTTGCTATCGCATTCTTTTCACACACTCTTCAGCCTTCGTTACTTTGTCTGTATCCGCAGGTAGCTTCCACCTGCTGTGGTTTGCCATGAAATGACAAGGCATCCTCTTTTGCATGAACCTGACAAGGATGTTGCCAGTTTTTCCAGACATCTAATTTCCTTACCTATCACCTTTACAAAGATTGCGCTAACAGGCTGTTTGGAAGGGGAGATCATTATTGATCTCTCTCAACTTTCTGTTTCATTAAAACAGGCCTGCAGGCATAAAGGCAACATTGAGAACATTCCAACTCGTTCACAAAGCAGCATCGGTAGCACCATACCACGAGTTTCAGGGGATTATGGATGCGTTTTGTGGATGGCTGACAACGCTATCACACAGCTGAGTTACGTTGTTCAAATGAAGATGATACTAGTAATGTTTGGTTTGGGGGTAAGGAATTCTCCTGGTTCCAGACACTTTTGTCTGTCACACCACCAAAAAAAATATAAAAATTTACATTTAATCTTGCCAATGTCCTCTACCTTCAAGAAGGATTCATCATGAAAGAATGGTATTGCCATAGCAACGAGGAATTTTTTCAGATGGCTATAAAACTGGTGAATTTCCAAGACACAAAAGCTTGTTCAGAGCCCAGAAGTACCTGGATAGAAAACAAAACAGATGGTAAATTCTTTACAGCTTTTGCAGAATAATTTTTTTGCCAGTTAGCCCCCACTTTCCCCTGTCCTAAATGTTTGTTTTACAATGAATTTGTGATCCATGACAGATTCAAGACTTTGCTCAGAGGAATTGGAAGCCAGCGCCACCGAAGCCTGTTCCCATGAACGGCAATCTGTAAAGGGCGGGAAAGCTGCTAAGCTGCTCTGAAAACATCAGCGATCTTTGGATTCTCACCCATCAGAAGCATTTCTTAACACTGTTATACAGAATGGTATTTCCTACACCTTGAGGTGTTGTGATATTGGGAACTTGCCAAGCAAGAAGTCCCTATCTTGTAAATGATTTCTAATGATGCACCTTGCCATTGTGGCAAACTGAAATTTGACTCTTAGCAGGGAAATTTTGACTATATAAAGGCTTTCAGACTCTGAAGGATGGTGCGCTACTAACGCATCTCTAAAAGGACACATAGTGCCATGTATTGCAAATTCTTGACATGAACACAAGTTATTTTCACATGTATCAACGCTTTGGCTCACACAATAAAAGAAATTTTTTCTCCTGATAGAAGCGACAGACTTCTGTAGACAGATGCCGTATGGTACCTGCTTTTAGATTTTAATTTTGTTTAAAGGAGGGTGGCTGATATTATTGTGATCTTCTCATAGGAAATGACTGCAAATTTCGTTACAACTCTTCCTCTGGGCAAATTAATAATACAAAAATAACTCTGAGTGCAGACTTTGGTCTGGTTAGGCTTGTTCTGGTGAGGTCTGCTTTCCAGGGGAGCAAAACAGTGTCAGCACAGAGTCTGCTCATGAGCAGCTTGAGTAAGAAAGAGTTCTCTGTGACATTTTCCCCAGAGAATGAGAATATAATATATATAAAAATAATATAAGTGCCATCCTCCACATACATAAAATATTAATTATTGCCTTAATCACTTACTGATTACTAGACATAACTTTTTGCCTTTATTCTAGCCATTTTTATGACAATCATGAGAACTATCAGATTTTGCAACAGCCACAAAAGAGAAGGAATCCAGCTTACTCCTAACACTTCTGCTTGATGCATAGCTGTAGAAGCGGTAGAAAAAAGGTATTACAGTTCAGCTGATTTGAGACTGGCTTACTGAAATTCAGGAGGAAGAGCTAAAAATAAGTCTTAAGTAATATATTTTTGGTATTGTACTCCTTTCCATCATCTTTCGTTGGTTTTCACTGTGTAAAAATCAAAGGCTTAACATAAAGAAATTACGAGGATGTTCACGGTATCGAGCTCTCATCTTGCTTCTCATGATTTAATGGGAATTTTTCCATTGGTTTCGGTAAGCAGAAGATCCAGTTCCTCCTGGACTCTTTGCCACCCATCCCAATGAAGACAAGAACCCTGCTTGCTTGACTGCTGTATATTGCAGTCGGGGAACAAAAAATGTGAATACTCCTTCAGTGCACAGCACTAGTAAACCCTGGGTTGCTGGGCCCTGACAGCTGGCACCGCTTTTGTATTACACCTCCGGAATGTTAATTTTACCTTTATTTCTGCTCTAGTTTTCTGGTCCTTAAGCTGCTTGTGAACTTGTTTTAGCACAGAAAAAGTGATTTACTACATCTAGCAAGGATGCTAATAGGGAAGTGGAGGGAACTTGACTTTGTGATGGAGTTTGCCAGTATCATATGTAATTCTTAACCAGCGCATTTCGGTTGTAAAGCATTGTTCTTGAGCCCATCCATCGTCGCTTAAATGGGCCATTTTAAATCTTCCATTTGCCAAATGCCTGTGGGAAAAGTAATAACTACACTTAAAGCAGAATATAGTTATAATATGCCCTATGCATAAGTTTTAAAATGAAATGCCACGTTTTGAGTGGAAAAAGCTACAGTCACCCACTCTTTCATGCCAATTACTATCAATGATTATTTGTGCTAGGACCCTTAAGAAAATGCATATTACATAGCGTCCATATAAAGACTGAGGCAGATTTTCTTCCTTGTAATTGTTCATTTGTCTTTAACTTGTGATTTATTCAAGTATTTTACTAAGCTGTGTCACTATTCTTTGCTGCAGAATGAACTACACAACAGGAGCGATGGGATAGTGGCCCGTGGTGGTGGATTCTGACTCTTGACAGTATTTTTGGCTTTCAAGGGAGAAACGTAGCCTTTTCTTTGTGACCCAAAGACGTATCTTGGGTAGTTGATTTAAAAAAGGGAAAAATAAAAGTTACCTCTTAATGCAGTGGAGAAGTCACTTATTCTTACAAAAGAACAAATCACGGGCTCCTATTACAGCAGAAGGCTATTAGGTTATTTTCTTTATTAGATTTAACTGATCTTCAGCTTCTCTTCCTTCTCACAGCAGTCCTTCTGCTGAGATTATTCACCGTCTCTAATAGAATGAAGCACCGAAACAAACAAGTACTTATATTGGAATATTTTCGGAAAGAATCCTAATTCCTCATCCCGGTTTTCCTTATTCTTCATCCAGAGACAGTAATGTTTGGCACTGCTGAACTGGGGAATAGTAACCACATTTCATTTCTTTATTTTACTGCTGTAATGCAGCATTTTTAGGACTTTATTACAGCAGCATATGATGGCAATCAGCAAATGAGTGCTGAGGGGGAGACAGGAAATTCCCCACACCTTTTCACACTACTATTTTTAACAATATGCCTTTAATGAAAAAAAAAAATCAACCATATTATGATCTGTGTTGGATTTAAAATGTGAAAACTAAGATACTTCTTGAATTACGGGTTTGAATCAACTGCAGATCATTTGTAGGAGATGCAAATGGATGACATAAGGGAAATCCCTGTTTTTAATGATTACACAATCAGCATTTTTATTGGAGTGTCTTCAGAAAGGAATTGTGGAGAGTCTCGCATAATGATAGGCATTTAGAGAACCAGGTAGGTCTCTACGAAAGCGAGGAACTATATGAAGAATGTAATATCAGTAATTGTACCTTAAGTATAGTCGTTCACTACTGAACAAAAGCTGAATAAGCCCCAACGCATAGCCCAAAAGCAGTCAACTTTACATCAACTTGAGAAATGTGCATTAGTAGTTTAACCATGTTACACATTATATATTTAAATTGTTCTTGTTGAAATAAATAATAACGGCAGGTAAGGTCAGCTTAATTGGTAAGAAAAATGGAATTGTTAATGTTCTGTGACATTACATTTCACTGTGGTATTTTCTAATGCCAAGGACATTTAATAGTTGATGAAAAACCAAAGTTCACAGTAATGATTAGCATTAAGTAATTTTTCCTTTGAACATGGAGATTTAATGCTTTTTTTGGGAATGCTGAAAAAAACTTTTAGATCACAAGGAGATACGGAAGAGATACGGAATAATCACGTAAAGAGAGGAAGATGTAATTTTCTGACATTACAATCTAATTATTAATAGTTAAGTATGGTTTTTATTCATTAAGTGTTAAAAGGATGAGAAAACTTGAATTTCAGAATAAAAATTCTGTTTCTCTAGCAGCTTATTCTTTGCCCATCCAATAATTGTCTCTCCATCTTAATACAACAATCACAAAGATGTATTTGAAATCCATATTGATTAATTCATGCACACTGTGACTTGATATCTAATTCTTTCTTTTGTCAGCTTGCTGGAATGGGAAGAAAATGTCTGGTCTTACTCCTCTGATGGAATGATTTCTACATGAATTTTAAAACAACGAGATCTTCGTATGTGTTTATTGCAGGACTGATGTTTTGGTCTGTAACTCCGGCAGGCCAGGAGAGATGATTAATTTCTATTGATTTGGGGGACAGAAAAGGACTTGAGTGAAGCTCTTCTACAGTGAAGGTTTTTTTGCCCCTTTTTTTCTTCTTTTGTTCTTAATACAACAGCTGTTTCATGCTTGCTTGTTTATGTGTTGAATTTTTAGATATAACTTGATTATTTTTCTTCTTTATTTCTGGTATTGTCAGCAATTTCCTGATAGATATTGCATCTTGTCTTTTCTTGGTAATGATCCAATAACTAGAGTACAAAATTTACACTATAAAGACATCTTTGTTTATAGCCAAATATCTAACATATGCTAATTGCTTAATCTAAAATTCTGGTGGAGCCATGACCGTGGTTATAATTTGAACACAGACATAGCAACCAGCCTTATGAGACAGTAAGTACTTTTTTGGGGGCTCTACTAGGATTTTACTTGGGGAGAGGGCTCACTTCTAGGGCACCAGTGTTCACAATGATTATAGTCAATTATGGCATTTAGTAAATAGTCTTCTGTGAAAAGCATAGGAAGAAATCTATGTAGTAAAGGCCTTTGGCATCTCTCGCGGTATTCACGCAGAACTGAGATACCTACGTCTCAAATATTAATGTACAAACATGGAAAATAGATCGTTGATATTGATACTGAAGTTCCCTAAGCATCACAGTTCAATTCCTCCTCAGAGGTGTCCCAGTCTGATTATACTGCTTTCACGATCACCCAGCATAACTGAGATCCAAAACCCATCTGTTTTTGAAGTTCTTAATCTCTTACTCATTATCAAAGCAAGCCCAACGAGAAAAAAAAATAATAAAGGTGGTCAGTTAAAAAGAGGCCAACAATGAAAAGAACAAAGCACAGAAAGAGCCTGAAGGAGACCGGGAAAACTAATTTGCTAATAGGAGAGAGAAGGATGTTTCTATCTAAATTGCTAATTACGGAAAAGAGGGTCTGCTGGCAGGTCAAAAAGGTTCATTTGAGACCTCTTTGGTTGAGATGATCAAGGGACAAAGTTTTCCTTTTTTTGGATATAGAGCAGAGTATTTTGGAGCTGAATATTTTAATGCTTGTATTTCCAAAAATGAGAACAAGAAAGAAATTCTAACATACAAAGAAAGAATATGGACAATCCTTGCTTTAGATCGGCTTCCTGAGATGCCTTCCTCTCCCATCCATTGTGCACTGCGTTTAGATAGCTTACCCAGAGGTACAGATACCACTCTAGGAGCTATGGGCCAAAAGGGAGCTAAGCATTGCTATTATTAAATTGTTGGAGGGGAGAAATCTTTTCACAGTTTACATCTTGCAAATTTGTGCAGAACTAGCACAAGTCACTTCTCTAGGCTTTCTGAATTTTGAAGGCCTGCTGCAAACAATTCAAGAATTAATTACAGAACTAGAAAAGGTGCAAAGATCTTTTATAATGGAAAGTTTCCCAGCAACTTAAACAAAGGAATTGGGTAAGTTCTTTTTTTCACATAACAAGGACTTTGAAGATGCACAAATCAGTTTTGCTCCATCACCTTTTCTGACCCACCTAGCACCGATTTCAATGTCAATGACTCTCTGTTGATCACAGTGCTTTCTGCACTGCTTGTTAAAAGTTATTCAGCAACTTAGAAATGACAGCAATATGACATGCACTTCTAAGAGCTGACATCCCTACAAACCCAGAAAAACAGGATCTGAGCTTTTGATTTGTCTTATTGCAATGTGCCATCTCAGTGGTTTAGCAACGAAAGGATTTTAATTCAAGCAGACCAACCATCCTTATCAAATTTTGCACATAGTCTACTAAATATATAGGAGCTGGGACAAATGAACAGTAAAAGTCTAGCAAAAGTTGGCAGGACTGCAGTCTTGCAAAGCCTAGCAAAAGCGAAACTGCAAACTTTTGCTAGGCAGAAATATCTTAATGATTATATTAAAACCCTTCTTCTCTAGAGAAGCATCTCTCACTTTCCCCTGCAGACTTGCTAAGTAAGCAGTATTTCCTCATATTTGTAAGCAATTCCAGTGAAAGTTCTTTAAAAGATGGTATGTTGGCATTCTGGCTGTAAAACTTGACTGTGATCTGCATTCCTTTTTGGGTCTTATTCTTTCAGTTTTTTTATATATGTCAAATAGTTGAACTATTTCTACTAGAGCTAGGGGAAATAATTTGGTGTTGCTGTTAAAGCTAATCATTATTTACATATAAACTGCCTGATTACTATTCCTCATATCTAATTTTTGAAGAGAATATTGATGATGCCATAAAAATACCTTGGCAAGGCTTTGAAGAAGCCCTACAAAGCTATTATAGAAATAAATTGCAAAACTGAGGTGCACTCACTAACCACGTGAGGTGAATGTCAATATACAAAATTCAGTTGAGGATTTCTTAGTTTCAGTCTTTCTAGGAAGTTCGTTCATTTTATTGTAAACAAAAATAATCTTGGACATACTATCTCCTGATTCCTGTTCTTTCTCATTCCAGATGGAGAGAAACTGAGACGACGCAGTTCCGAAATTTGAAGAAAAAGAAGGAAAAGGTTATTAATCACTTCAAACATCAGAATTGCTCAGTTCAGTTTCGGTAAATGCTGCCCTAAAACAGCTAAGACCTATATGAGACCTATATTAACAAGTCACGGAAAGGCAGCAAGCAGCTGTATGGCAAGCAGCGTCGAGAGACTTGGGATATCAGGTAAGAAAAGTAGTGCCGTGAGTCTGAGGAAGAGAGGAATGGATGCAAGGTAAGTTTAGGCTCACATCTGTATAACCTTGGGCATTTAAAAATGTGTTATCATAAATCAGTAAGTGAGGAGGAGAAGGAGCAAACCAAATTCAGCCCATCCTTCTGTAAAAACCCATCTGCCAATTCCCTGTCTACCCAGAAAAAAATTGCTGTCCATCTGGTTGAATACAGGACTGACATAGTAATCTTCAGGCTTGATGGCTACATCTCATGATGCACACGCTTGGAAAAAGCCACTGTTGGTACTAAACATGATGGCAAACCCCTCTCAACTATGGCTGTCACTGTGCTTATCTTGCCATCCTGCTCATCACACCGATTCCCTACTGAAAGGCCTTCAAGAAAAGGCTTTTCATATACAAGATCCTCAGAGTTTTGGGCATAAGAGCCCACGTTCACTTATGATGGTGAAGCTTTTGAGCAAAAGGGAAGGACGATCCCAGGCAGGGGTGGAAATTTAAGAGGGCTAAAACGTGGAATGCCTTCAAGGCAACGGTTGCCACCTGGCCTCACCCCAAGCACAGCAAGTAAATCTCTTGTTTCTTCCACTGTAATTTCTGCATACAAATAAGAAGTTATGTTTTCTCTTTCCTACAGTTTTGGAAAAAGTGCCATTTCTATTTTTAATAATGAATACACTTGAATGCTTTAACACTCTTTTTATATGAAAAACCTGTATGTCTAACCACCCAGACAAACAAATGATTAGACAAAGGAGAACAGTTGTGTTGTCTTTGGCTATGAAACAGCAACTAAATGGTTAAGTCTTTACAATTTCTTAAGCCATTTTAGTACATCTAGAACTTAATTTGCCTAGTACAGACACTAGGAAAGGCTGCTGTCTTCCTTCTTCTAATGTTTTATTTTCTTAGAGCTTTGCCATGAAAGCTACTTTAATCTTTGTAGATAAATCTTCAGTTTTCTGGTGTTTGGGGTTTTTTCCCTCTTAAAGACTTCAGCTGTTTTAAGTCTTTCCATTTCATCATGTTTAAATATTTTAGACAATTTGAAGCTCTATTTATAAATGGATATGATTCAGATTAGGCTCTAATAAGTGCTAATCTTTCCCTCCAACCAGGGAGATAAAACCTGTCTTAAACCTGAATGGCTTAAGACAAGTTCATTTTTTTATCCTTACAAAGTGAACAAATAAAACACTATCCATCAGCTGTATTCACTGGAACCACTGAAGATAATCCCTTCCATTTATTACTGTAAAGTGCTTTCCTTTGTAGGTATCAGCTTGCTTTACCTTCTGTAGGCTGCAGATTACAGAGCTGCCTGAAACATGGTAATGAAATCTGTAACTCACCTGGTCTCACAACAAACCTGAAACTTGACTCCACTTTTTGATGCTTTTGATTGAATTTTGTGTGAAGCAGGGCCACTAAAGGCAGTAGTGTTTTTTCTTCAAGGCATTTCTAAGCACAAATTAATTGCCTAGTCTTCGCACCGCCCCTCAAGGTGAACGATATCTCTTCTTGTCAGGTAAACTCCAATGCCTTGATCTGCGCTCCTCTGTGCAGTTTCAAGTTCGTTTCTGCGCGTGCTTTGCTGAGCCCAAGGTTGAGCCCAAGGTTTTTAATAAAACAAGCAGCTCTGCCTGAGCAAGGAAATCCCTATTTATGACGAATGCTAAAAAATTTATTGAACATGACAATGTAGCCCTGGAGTTCTGGGATATTTGAAGGACAGTTTTGGCAGTAACAAGAGGCTTCGATCTCAGGGTTTTTACTGAATGACAGGCTGAAAAGCTGGAGTATTTTATGACACAGAGCATGAGCTTCAGCTCAGAAACCACGAGAGTCATGTAAGCTCCTTGGATAACTGGCGCGTTTCCACCACCGTCTTCCTTGAATGTGCACCCTGCTTGGGTTTTTCTTCCCAGCAGACTTACCCAGCCCTCTCCTAGCAAGCAAAGGGGATTATGCTCTTCAGAGGTTGGCCTGCATTTAAATAGCTTTAATACTGCAGACCATCTTAAATGGGATTTGATGTAACTAAAAGTATAACATGCTTCACAGCTGATTGATTGGTGCCTTTCATTCTGTATATGCATCTGCAGGCAAAAATGGTAGAGGAAGAGGGAAAACAAGGTTCTTGCTGTATGACAAAATGGAGCAAATAATGCACAACTAATAACTAATGCAGTCTCCTCCTGAAGACTAAAAATACTCTGCTTTTATTGAAAGTGTATTAGTAGAGCGTGGTCAGGTAAGTAAAGCCAATGTTATTTCAATTTCTTGCTTGATCACAAGAACAAGCTGTTCCAGAGCAAATTTAAAGTTCATTTCCTGCAAATGCTGGTTTATAGGATTTTTAAAGTGGCTTTTGGTAAAGGTTCATGAAAGTGGAATTTGAACTGCATGAATATTTGTGGAAAGTGAACAAAGGGAGCTTAAGAATAAACAGAATTATATTTTCTGTTCCTTCTTCATTTTCAGTATTAATGTAACTCATAGCTCTCCAACCACAGAAAGCTTAAAATCTTGGGTCTGAGACCCCACTTTCACAGGAGGCAGTGTCTCCTTAACAGCTTATCAATCTCTGCTGTAGGCACACTGGTGCTACAGCCCACCACAGATGCAGGAAGGATGGGGAGAGTGACTTTTCTGAAGAGGAGCCTCCTCTCCTCCTTTGGCTGCTCTCCTTTGGCAGGAGGCTGGATGGAAGTAAAATTGGCCAAAATCAAGCCTCAGGGCTACAAACCGTATAGCAGTCTTCAATGTCAAGGGATGAGCCTTATGGTATGTAAATGTGGTCAGGGATCGCAATGCAGGGAGTTGACTAGGAAGGCCCAAATGATTGATCTTCATCTATCTATAAACTGCCCAGTAACGAACTCGACAGACCCCCTTATTTTCCCATGCATCTTTCAGCTCTCCATCTCTCATCTCTGCGATTAGGGGCTATGTCCTATCTACCTAAAGTTACAAAGGGAATCCATTTAAAAACTTTGCAGAGTTTCAGAGTTCCTCAGTCCTGATCCAGTGAAAGCTGCTTCCAGCTATTCCACAACAGGAACAAATAGCCTTTTATTTTGTTTGAAACTGAAGCTTGAAACAATTTTAAGGGATTGCAAATGAAAGCAGGAACGTGGGTTGGGACAAAACCCTAAAAGTCCCTCTTGGTAAGGTTCTTGTGCTCAGGTCTTCTTTCTAATTTTAAATACAGAGTTTTAAAAAGAGTTTAAAAATATTTTAATATGGACTGAATAGACAAACCCCACAAAGTTAACAAATCTGGTTTCCTTTGTTGTCAAGAGCAGTATGAGAACAAAGGTAGATAATGGCAACAGGAATAGCCTTAAAAAACACAGAGGGTTTATAACTTATAGCACAACTCCACCAGATGGATTTTAGTTGAATTTCAGTCGTTCTTTTCCTTATAAACTTTACGTTTACTTTCAAGAAAAGTGACCCTGGGAGAAATTAGGCATGCACTCCTTTATTTTGTGTGACCTACATTTGTGAAAGTTGATTGCAAAAACAAAAAATTATGTTTGATTATGAAAATCAGATCTAAGTAAATGAAACAAAAAATAGAACTGAACACCAGAGACGACACATAAAATGGATGAAACGTAAATAATCTAATTATAAATATGGTGATGCATAGAATGCCAGCATCAAATTCTGCATTATTTCATCTCCCATGTATGGAAATCTAATGATCCAAACCTCATACAAAACAGGCTCTTGATACTCTTCCAGCTAAAGCACTTGATGCAGAGCTCACAAAGTCAGTATGAATCATTTAAGTTTTGGAATTTAAATGCCAATTTTTCTGCAGAAAACTACCTTACATATAAACTAAAAGGAAACTCCTGCATTTTCCTGGTGGAAACTTTGTAATTACAAGTAGCCTTGAGTACTGTAACAATGATTGTGACCTAATTTATCTAGAATAATGTATTACTTTTACATTTTTTAAACATAACAGGTAACTATGCCATGCACAATGCCTTTCAGTAAGGCATTACTATAGAATACGTGATATGAAGAACTATATTTACGTGGCTAACAACTACATGGTTTTCCTTCAGGAAAGAACATGTTTAAATGCTAGAAAACAATGCTCCAAATAACGTTCACATCGGCTATTGCTAATGGCACAGTTACACTGCGGATGCTGCTCTGCTCCCTCACAACAAAGACAGGACAGAAGGATGCAGACATCAGGGTTTAGCTTCCTCTGTATTCAGCTACTGGTTGTTTTTAAAGGTGAAGTTTGTGTAAACATCTTCTAAAAGCAGTATTTTTTCCTGTTGCCAATAAACAAGCACTTTTTATTCCGAAGTGCTTGTTTATTGCCAGGTAAGAGAGCCTCAGCTGTCCCTGGTTTGCAAAGTCTCTGGAACGACTTTATCAAACCAGATAATTTATTTCTACTATTTCACCAAAACATTTTTGGTCAAACAGAAAACAACTCCAAATTTGTTTCCAAGAAGAGAGCACTAGGACATATTTTAGATTCATATGCATTATGCAAACTACGGTTCCTTCTCAAGATCAAAAAACCCATGTGTGTTTCCACAGGCTCTCAACACAAATTGCCTGTCAGGGTAAAATCTTGAAAACTGTACTGTAACCAGGATGATGAAGGAAAATTACTGACAGAGAGATTATATAGTCAAGAAAAACTGTGCAAGTTATTTTGTGCCTCCTAGCTTGAATACATATGGGACAAATTAAAATGTTCCAAATGAAATACAGTTTAGAGTGTATAAATTTCAAACAGATAATAGTTTGCACTTATTAAAGCTTGGCTTGGATCATAAACAGAGTGCTTTTTCCTGAAATGCCATCTTTTCCATGAAGATTGTTTTTTCCCCTAAAGGAGCATCAATTACAAATAATGGTCTAGCCACCAAAACTGGAAGGGCTAGAATCAAACCAAATAAACTGAAAAAATATGATTGATTCAAAAATTATTATCTTGCCATGCGCTCTAGGTATCCCTTGAGGGAATGGCATGGGGGTTATGGCTAATTGGCAGATACACAAATATCTGTTCTGGCATAGCGAGGAAGTGATGCACAGATCTACAACTGCACATATCAACAGGGTGGGCACAGATAGAGATTTTCTGAAAAATTAAATGTCACAAGGAAGCCCTACAGCTCTCTGGGTCCTGAGCACTAACTAAAGGTTAGTTTTAGCAGTAGATAATGGCATAACTTGTATGAAAAGCTATTTGAAACCTCCTTGCACTCAGCTAGGTTGATTTCGATTTAGCTGCTTAAAGCATGGCACTAAATCAGCAGGAAGAGTATATTGGTTCCCCCAGAGGTGAAGTTCTAAATAAATAATGAGTTAGAATGAAAACATAGAAGATCCCAGACGCAAAGATAAACAGAGGCATGTTTTGCAGTGGCTTTGGGAATAGAGGTGGAAATGAGATGGGAAGAAGACTTGCAGCAGAAGCCGTATGGGTGCTGGGGAGAGGACGTGGCGTCCTTTTGCAGCATAGCCAGGTCGCAGTTGGGTTTATCTACTGGAAGGGAGGTCCAAGCCAGCTCTATCTCGGCTGGTACAGCAGGACAGTCAGTGCAATCTGAGACAATTCCCCTCTTGCTATGCTTTTCAGGGCATTCCCTACCACTTCTGATGGGGGCAGTGCACTTCACACAAAGATTGCCCCATACAGTAGCATGAAAACACCAGCGATACAACTGGTGTTGTTTTCACTGTAGAAAAGCCTTTGCACTTACTAAGAGGCCGGTGGAGGGCTATGAAGATGCTCAGGGCTGCGGTGCATCTCTCTTGTGAGGAAAAGCTGACAGATCTGGGCCTGTTTAGCCTGGAGAAGAGAAGACAGAGGGGATCTCATTAGTGCTTATCAGTATCTAAAGGGTGAGTGTCAAGAGGATGGGGCCAGACTCTGCTCAGTGGCGCCCAGTGACCGGCCAAGGGGAAACGGGCACAAACTGCAACACGGGAAATCCCACCTCAACGAGGAAAAACTTCTTAGGGGGTGCTAGAGCCCTGGCGCAGGCTGCCCAGGGAGGTGGTGGAGTCTCCATCTCTGGAGACATCCCAAACCCGCCTGGAGGCGTTCCTGTGCCCCCTGCTCTGGGTGACCCTGCTCTGGCAGAGGGACTGGACTGCGTGATCTCCAGAGGGCCCTTCCAACCCCTACCATTCTGTGATTTTGGGGGAAAAAACCATGAAGTAAGTACATCCTTAAAACTTAAAAGTCATGGAATATAAGTGCTGTAAATGCATTACTGTGTCTCAGGACTTTTTGGAGGGCCTCCCTCTTGCCTTGTGGCCCTGATGGCCACTGACGGTGCCTGAGGCGCCAGCAGCCGCCCTACTTGATGCAGAGGGGCTCTGAGGGTCGGCTGTAAAGCCAGAGAGCGGGAAGCGGAGGGGATCTGCCGGGGGCCGGGAAAGCCGAGGGCCCGTCCCTGCTCCTCAACCGACGCCGGCGGAGACCCTCACGGCCCCCCCGCCGCAGGGCTTGGTCTCTGCCACATCCCACCCCCGCGGCC
>VXBO01013369.1:2335-132145 GCA_013400135.1 Rhinoptilus africanus | reverse complement strand
GTTTTTTTGAATCTTAATCTATTGTTGAATATGGTTTCTTTGGTTTTGTTTTTTAATTAGCCTTCTGGCAAGGACTTGGAAGAATCATCTAACTTTTTGCTGACGGAACCTGGGGCTATGGGAATGAATAAGCAAGGAAAAGCTGAACCATTGAAGCAGTTTGGAAGGTATCAGAAATGCAGAGATTGTTTGTAAGAGGAAAGGGAATAAACCCTTTTCTGACACCTTTCGTATGAATGGAGGGAATCCTTGAATGTAAATTGTTTTAAGGCATGGTTAAAATATGCATCTTCTCATCCTTGGTGCAAGAAACAGACTATGCCAGTGTCCTGACATTAGTTACTGCTTTCCCTTCATTTACGTTTCTTCCCAGATCCTGTCTGTGATTGTTGGTTTTGTGCTTGAAAGTTTTAATTGGAATGACCTAATGATTTGATGGCTATTTTGTAAGACATTCACAGTTTGGCAGTTAATGGACATGTGACACGTTTACCATTAAAGTTAGTGAACAGCAAGTTTGTGTCTTCAACTTTGTCAGTGAGCAACCAGGGTGTATTAAGTACCTGTAACTAGAGAGGCATCACTTTGACATTATTTTCTTTGCTTGATCACTCCAGTGTTAAACCATGTAAAATACATTTCTTTGTATGTTTGTCCTGAATTACAGGTAGCATTTCTCTTCTGTGTGTTGTTATCTCAATAGAAGCAGGGACTAGCATACAGACAAGTCTGTAATTTATCAGGGTTGCGTAGTTTTAAGATACTCTTACTTGACTAATCTTTTAACTGCAGGCAAAACTAAGAGTCCTAATAATTAAAAATACATGTCCAATTCTTCTGATCTCCCAGAATTTATTTATGATTAGATGTGATCTGTTTTGTTATATTGTATTCTTCTAGTCTTTCCTCCTTCCTCTGTTTCAAAGTGGTTCAGCAGTTGTAGATCAGAACAACACAGTACAAGACCTTTTGCAAAGAAAAACTGTAGGCCTAATGAGAAATTCATCTTGCCATTTAATGTCTACAACTGACACTCAGTATTTTTTTTGTCTTCCTCTTAACAGAAACCGTATTTCTTCTAAAGAAGTTTCTCAAGGTAAATTTTGAAAGTTGTTAGTACAATATACGTAAGTGTATACAGTTTTATCATTCTGATATGGGATGCGGTAGTCAACTACCTGTCTGAAAAAAATATTTAAAGATCATTAAATTAGGTACCATTCCCTGAGCTGTGCAGGCCCCTTGACCACAGTTTGATGGGCTGCACGAGCTATTTTGCAATGATAGGCTTCTGCTGTGACAGTAATCTCAAAGCTGTGAGCTCATTTTATGGCTTAGGGATAACTTCAGTGGAGGTTTCATATTTTAAGATCGTAAAGAAAAAAAAGTAGACTTGCAGGTTATAATTCATACTAATTTCCATAAAAAAAATAAATTTCTACTTTCATGATTTTGTTGTAGAAAAAGAGGTTGACTGCAGTCGTCTTGAAAGAAATGCAGCGCAAAAGGAGAGTATGAAACTAAAGACTATGAGAAGATCACGTAGCTCCTGTGGACTACCTGAGAAGTTCTCTAACCCTACTGAACTACTAAGTAACAAGTATCTCCCTGAGTCACAACTGCAGAAAAAAAGTCAAGATTCACAAAAACTGGCCAGTGTCTGCAGTAGTCAGAGTTTGGGTTTGCCTGTAGTTACGAAGTCTTCATTGGTAAAATATTTTATCTTTGGTTGCCAAATAGTAAACTGTGTTGCTTTGTCTACTTGCTCAGTTTAGCATGAGGCACCATTCCATGTTCTTGAGTCAGCTTAGAGAGAAAGAGAGTTGTATGGTTACCATTAAATACTCTACAATTTACGCCTTTCTCCCCCAGGAAACCCACCCCAAAGCAATCAAGAGTACAGTTTTAATCAGAGGATTGTCGCTGCCTACCATATTTCATATGTAGGGGATGAAGGCCTCTGTGCTTTCCCCTTTATATTGTCAGTCATCTATTGATGTTAAAAAAAAAAAAAAAGAGAAAAAAACAGACAAAAGAACAAACAACAACAAAAAAGGTCTGTTGGGGGAGAAGGCAGCTCTTCCCATATTAGTATCAAGGCCACATCACCTCTTGAATGAGTGCCAAAAATTTTAGATACTCATATTCAAATGTTCTTTTGCCAAAAATAAAATTGAAAGCAAAAAAATCACAGAGGAGGTTGGGACATTATATTTTGGAGTCATTGTTAAACAGTATTATGTTAGTTGATGTACACAAAGACAAGGCAAAACAAACCAAGACAAATTGCTTTTCATATCCACAGTGGAAGAACAGAGTCAAACTCTTCTATCATTAGCAATTGAATTTTATAGGATTTTAAAGCATATATCACACAAAAGCATCATCCTTATGAGTACCTATTACACTAGGCTATCGTATCATTCAGAGTTTTATGAAATGAGCGTTTTGCTAATATAAACTTGCAAGGGCAATTTACGAAACTTTTCTTCTCCTGTATCTAATATATTTGTGTTTTATTCAAGTTACAGGATGTAGCCAAAAGACAGAAATCTGTTTCTACGCAATATTGGGGACTTGAAGGTTTCTTTGTAGGTGCAAACTGTAAACAAGTAACGCTTGAAGCACGTCCTGCACTGTGTGCTGACTCTAGCCCTATGGACAGTAACATCCTGCTTCCAGGTGATGGTGTATGAATGAAGTCCTCAAACAATATATATATTTATCACTGCTGTTGTAAGATGCCCTTATCTTTGCGTAACTTGGTTCTAGCTTACTTTTAGAAATCACTTCATATAACAGTCATGCCAACACACACAACTGATGCTGTGGAAGAATAAAATAAACTTACTACCTTGGGGCAAATTACATCGATATAGTGCCGCAGATATATATGCTTCTTTATATCCCTGAGAACTTGGTTCCAGTAGGAATTTCTACTTTTCTTTGTGCATAATATAAATCCTCCACAAAAAAAAAGTATCATTATCCTATTGCTTTTAATGGTGTATATGAAACAACATGTGAAATGCTTGCTGAACAGGAATATTAATTTGATCAAGTATAACACTTGAATTTAAGGCTGGTAGTGCATTACATACGATTTTTTTTACATAATGTATAGAAAATTTGTTCTATGACTTCTTTATATCACACCCATTTAGTGTAGCAAATACAGTAACAGTAAATGCATATTAACACAAAACCAGCAAATTAATTTCCTCTAATACTCTTTTATTTCAGGAGGTGGAAAGTGGGTTACTGAAAGGAGCTTAAGTGAATATGCTGATGACTCTGTAGTTCAAGGTGTCTTAGAAAGTCAGTTGAATAGACTTTCCAGTGGTTTGGAGACTGAAAATAGAATTTCTCCTCTGGTAGAATGGAGTTCATACTCCGGTAAGGATAGAACAGCTTTGAGGTCCTCCTTTAACAGGTTAATATTTCGTATGTGAAAGTAGAAGTGCTTGTGATGATTCTGCTGAATTTAGGTCATTTTTATATCTTCATCTATGTATTTGTATTTTGGGTGTATGGCATTGTTTTCGTAAGAATGGTGTTTTGAGTTAAAAACTATCTCTTTCCAGCTGCCACTAATAATTCTTTTTATTGTGCTTAGTTTCTACTCCTGCTTCTACCCTATTAATTCCCTCTTAGCTTGAATATTTAGATAATAGTCTTGTCGAGAACAAGATTATGTATTACTGTGTGTTTTGCAGCAGCTAGTACAATATGGTTTTGATCTAATAAAAGATTTCCTCATCTTACTGAAATAAGTCTTAATACGTGAATAATAAGAAAGAAGGAAACAAGTAATGCATAACTGCATATGCACTTTTTAGTTACTTTTCTCAATTTCAACTGTCTCTATCTGAAGGAATGTACCTTACATTATTTCTCTCATCTTAAGCAACCAGTTTGGCATTTTAATTTTAAAAACACTATGTGCAGAAACTGAAACTGTCAATTTGGAATCACAGAAAAATATTTGAAAGTGTCAATAATTTATTCATGTTGCCTTAACTAAAAAAAAAAAGACAGAACCAAAGTTTTAAACTTTCTACAGACATTTTCAGTCTCTCCCCGCCCTCAAATGTGTGCCATTGCACATAATATTTAAATCCAGAATTTTTTTTTCTGAAAGATACCCCTGAGATATGAGGTGCTACTTCCCAATATAATTATATCCCTTTTATTAAAATGTATTAATTCACAATCTTAAGCAAAGTTAATAATCTGTTCAAATAAATTAATAATTTTAACTTCAGTTAATGTCATTAATGAGCTGAGATCAAATCCTCTTTGCGTGAAATCTGTCATTCTTAGTTGTGGCCTTTTCTTTTATTTCAGGGAATGATTCTAGGAGACCTTGGTCAACAAATACACTACGCTGTGAACTGACTGGAAATTGTCCAAGAAACGCTCAGCCAAGACCAAAGAGTTCACCCAAGCATATGTTGAGACTTAATACTGAGGTATCGAAAACCAAGTGCATTGATATAACTAAACAAAATGAGTATCTTTGGGAATATATTGCTGACCAAGAAGCCCTACTTGTTCTAGAAGAAGAATTACTGAGTTATACAGGCAAGTGACAATACTGTTAGTTGGATTCCCCCCCCCCGCCTCGTGTTTAGAAGTAACATAATGAAAGCAAGTAGCTATTTCATTTGCCTTCTCAGATCTAACTGATTTTGGTGCAAAAATGTCCTAAACCATTTGATGATGCAAATCATCTTTGTGGTTGAGCAGTGATTTATTTCCGTTTGATCATACTTGAACTTACCCTTAATTTAGTAGAAGCAAACGATTTCATGCAACTTTCCTAAGTTTTTTACCCCCATGCAACTTTCTTAAAATTATACCTCTTGCATTTTTGTTGCAGAAATCTGCAAGGTGTGCTAGGTACTATTTCAGATCATGAATTTAATTTAAATAAGTATTCTTTCCTTGGATGTTTAATAATGAACACCCCAGGTGTTGTTAGAAGCTAGATTTAATGCTAGGATAGCAAGAAGGGGAGAAGATGGACAGGAAACTTTATGACTCTATTCTGATGAGAACTGCCACTAATAAGGCACAATAAGTATGGTATTATTCCTGATTTTGTGTTTGACTCAACCCCCTTTCCTCTGTTTTTGAAGACCATCTCCTTGGTTTTTGGGACGGTGGGGTGTGGGGGTGTATGAACATTGGCAAGCAGCCAAGATCAGTTGATTACAGTTGAACCGAATGAGTGAGTTCTGGCCTTTTTCTTTCAGTACTGGAAAAAAAGACAGGGATGCTTCTGTTCCATCTCAAAGAGGAGATAGGTCAAGTGTCTAAACACTTTGTGCCATAAGCAGCCTTGATAGACTGCATCTCTTGGGCTCTAACGTGGTCCCTCCCTTCTGAGTTTCTATGGCGCGTTTAGACTGGCAGGTCCCGGCTGTGATACATTTCAGTAAACAAAAGTACTCTGGATTCCAGAGCGTTCTATCTTGTAAAATGTTTTTACCTTAGACTATGCTATATTTTTTCATACAGCTCTTCTCTGAGGCTTCAAAATACCACACTCAGGACAGCTGTCCCTCCTTTTTTTGATATAAACTCATCAGAACCCATGTGTTTGGAAGAGTTCCTTTTGTTAGTGCTTGAAAAATGAACATTATGCTGAATATGCTCAGGGAAGAGTAGGGAGGGAAGTTATTGTTGAACTGTCCCGTTCTTTCTCTCCCTTTTTGTTCCACTTTCTTGGAATACTTTTCACTTACTTATAAGTTAACAGCAGAGAGCTAGCTGGGAAACTGGTAACATGCACGTCTGTTGTATAAGAAGCACAGACTGTGACCCCAGTTGAGCATCTTTTTATATTGGTGGATTTGGGATATGTCCTTTTACTCTGTTTTAAATACGTACTACCATTAGTCAGCTACCCAAGTTCTACATGTGCTGCTGTATTCTGAGTCACATTGGTAATAGTGGGCCCTGTTGTATAAGGTTTCATACTCAACTGCCATAAAAATCTTGGAAGCAAGCCCTTTCCATTACTTCTGATGATACCGTAATTTATTTGAAGGTTTGTAGTGACCCTACATCAGCTGGAGTTGTTTTGAGACTTTTAATGGCAAGCTTTTGTTGATACTGCAGAATTCTTTAAAATTGATAGTGTAGATACTGCATTTTTTTGTTTATGTTTGTTCCTGAAAATACCTAAAATATTTCAGGACCTGAAAAACATTACAGCATAACTTCTGAAGATGCAGCCTCCTCCAGCAGACACTCAGAGAAGACATGTAGAAATATAACAGATTTCCATAAAAACCTGGAGCTAAAAGACCAAAGCAGAGTTGATACTCTCAGGTAAGTTAAACTTGCTGAGTATGTTTTTATGATATTGTAAAATGCTCAATATGCCAAACATCTTGCCAGAACTGAAATAAAGACAGTCTTGACTTTCTGATTGTGCTTTACATGTTGATTGCAAGTGTCAGCATGACCTATTGTGTATCTTGGTGTTCTAAGACAGTACTCACAGGCTACTCAAATTAAAAATTAGTTGATATGTTTTGTTGTTGAGACTACAAATTTTGGGATTACGGTGTTTTGGGGTTTTTTTCATAGAATCATAGAATGGTTTGTGTTGGAAGGGACCTTAAAGATCATCTAGTTCCAACCCCTCTGCCATAGGCAGGGACACCTCCCACTAGACCAGGTTGCAGCATTAGCTTTTGTTAATATACAACGCTGAGATTTATAAAGTGTGTCTATTAGAAATCTAAGTTCTTTGGTTGTAAGGTACTTTTAAAAAGAGCAGTGGTGAACAGGTGAGCCAATAAGATTTAACACACCATAATCTATGACACGTGTTATATTGCCTTGAAAACTAAGGAGATGGCTGGAAGCGAAGAATTTCCTCAAAGTTCTGTCTGTCATAGGTTTCTCACTAGGATTTCGTAACTAGTAAAGGTCAGTGAGACACTGTGAGGTTAACTACATGCTATGTGAATACAGGTGATCCAGAGATTTGTGGTGGTTTGGTTTCACAGAATTCACAGAATGATAGGGGTTGGAAGGGACCCCTCTAGTCCAGCCCCTGCCAAAGCAGCTTCTAGAGCATGTTGCACAGGAACGCGTCCAGGTGTCTCTAGAACATCTCTAGAGATAGAGACTCCACCACCTCTCTGGGCAGCCTGTGCCAGGGCTCTGCTACCCTCAAAATAAAGAAGTTCCTCCTCATGTTGAGATGGAACTTCCTATGTTCAAGTTTGTGCCCCAGGTGGCGCTGCTCTGGCAGGGGGGTTGGACAAGATGATCTATTAAGGTCCCTTCCAACCCTATGATTCTGTGATTCATTACCTCTGGTCCTGTCACTGAACACCACCGAGTTTTGTTTCTTTTTAAAAGTGTTCATAATATTGAAATTGCAGGTCAGTAGAAAACTAAACAATATTTGCAAATAGTGCAGATACTATAAATGAGACCCACTTTCCTAACTTACATGTTCTGGGATCTGGGATTTCTCTATTAAAGCACAAAAGCGACAATGTTATTTACTTCCTACTTGTTTAAGAGGTGAAAATGTACGTGACGCAAACTGAGGGGAAAAAATGAGTATAGTAACTTGTAATGTATGTACACTTGAAAAATACACAGCAAAGGTTTATTTTCATGCCTTTTAGTTGCACATATGTGAACATATGTCACTAAAGCTTAAAGCAGAGTAGCTTGAGGAATTTGAGCTGCTGAAAATCACTGTTATATGTTTCTTTTAAGGGGCTGGGATGAAAGCCAAATGGATGATGAAGAAGAAATTCTGGAGGATAAGCAACAAGTTCTTGCATTACAGTGAGCGTGCAGAGAACTTAATGCAATTTCTCTCTTTGCGCATCATACAAAACCAAGAAGCAGAAGAAGAGGTGCCTTGAGTGCTGCTCAAGATATTATTTATTAAGGATTATTTTGTAAAACTGTCAATAAAAATTCTTAAAAATCCCTTGATTTTTTGCCTTTTTTATTAGATGAAGACCACTTTTCTTTTATTCTGTTACTGTTTCATACTATTATTTTTTAGGGTTTTTTTAATTCTTTAATTGTTACTCAATATAAGGTTCCTTGCCCATCGGTTGAATTTTATGTCTCCAAATGCAGTTTTACATTGCCAACTTGAGACATAATGCGCAAGAGATGTTAATGGAGTGTTCTTAAACGGGGGGGTCCCTCAATTTGGCCAAGTTTGTATGGTGAGATGCATAGTAGAAAGTCTAATATACTTTACTCCCTATCACGTGTTTTACCACTAAGAGAGTTATGATTGGCTTGCAGAATAGAAATTGTTTTACACAGTATATTTTACTTCTCCTACTGCACCCCTTTCTTCTTAATTTCAGCAGGTAGCATAATACTAGCAGTAAACTTGGCTCCTTGTGCTCAGCCTCAGAGAATCATGACCTTTAAGATCATTGAGTCAAACTGTTAACCTAGCACTAAGTCCACCAGTAAACCCTGTCTGTAAGTGCCACATCTACACGATGCCATCCACACATCTCCATCAATGAGAAGTCAGTTCTTTCTGCACTGTACTATTTTCACTGTTCCAATGTTCTAGTTCAGAGTGTTCATGTTCAGCGTACTAAATTCAGCTGTACTGAAGGTTGCCATCTTACAGGTCTCTTAAGATTAAGAGAACAAAGAGGAATTACATTTAAAAGATGATCATGGGTGGTTTGGATTTCACCAAACCATTTTAATTTCTCTGTTTGATCATTACAAGGCCTTAACTGTACTTTTGGACTTGCTGCATCTGTGTTGTATAAAAAGGTTTCTTCCACCTCCTCTTCTCACTCTTCCCAGTTGATGTTAAGGTTAAATGCAGTTAGTGTAACTTCAGTAAAAGTTCACTTTGCTGTTAGTGCCAACATGGTACTTTAATGTAATGAGAGTTTGGTGTCTTTCTGCTCTCTTTATGAGGAGATGCTTAATTGTACCTACTGGTTGAGTGATTTTCTGTGGAGGTGGCAGGAAGTTACAGTTTTGATCTAAGTGGTGTCTTTTAGTAACATCTTCAGGATCCTCGGACATGGCTTCAGCTTTTTTGCCTTCATTGTGTTCTATTTGGATGTGGTGGACGTTTTTTTTCCTTCTTTTAGTAGTTTCCTCCATTATGTTTTTTAAGATGCTTTTCAAAGCACCTTCAAAGTTCTACCCCCCCCAACTTCCCAACTGTTTTTTTATCAAAAAAGTGCATCAAACTGCAGTCACAAAGATTTCTGTCTCATTGTGGTGGGAAATTTTGGGATTAATGAAAAGCTTTTGTCTAACAATTGTTCTTAACCATTTACGGGTAAATCACTGGAGAGGACTCTAAAATTATTGGAAATTTTCATGTAGAAAGAGACGTTTTATATCCTGTTTTACATCTTCCATCTCTGTTCCACAATTCTCTTGTAACCGCTTTAAATGAGGAATTTATAGCAGATGAAATTTGGATTGCAACACTCTGTACTTTCGACAGTGGTGTTATCCATTCTATATTTAATGAAACACGTGTTTACTTGGGTCATTTTTCGCCAGAGCAACAGTGATCAAAACATGTCAGATGCCTTTTATTAAAGTGCATGATTTGTTACTGAGTTGGTTAATTAGGAAATGGAGGTAGTTTTAAGAAACTAATTCTGTTTCTAGTCTCAGGTGTTTAATGATGTCATTGAGTGCTCATCTTGAAAACTTTGTGATTCTGTGTTCAGAGGTAGCAAGTGACCTTCCTTAATGTATTGGTGAAAACGTTCCAATGTATTATTTAGGTTCTGACAATTGAACAGGTACTTGTTTGTATTCTCCCCATGCCGTAGGACTCTAATGTAGTATGCATTTGTTGTCCGTACCTCCCATCCGTTAAGCACTAATATTAGACCACACAGACAGAAATCTTTTCAAAAATTTCTTTTACAGGAAAAAGTACTTCAGTAACCCTAATTCATAAAATCTAGAGCCGTCGGGCTGAACAGACCATTGATTTGATTTCCTGCCTCATTTCTTGTCTTTAAGGTGAGGGCATATTTTCCACTTCAGTTTTCTTTATAGAGTTTACCGTATATTGATGTTTTATTACAGTAGTTCTTTGCCGGAAATACTAAGAATAAAATCAGAAAGCAGGTGTTCTACTTTGTAGGTTAAGGCCAGTGCTTTTCTCTCATGAATGTAACCTTTTCTTTCTATTTGAGTTACTTTTCCAAATATACCCATTACACTCATTTCCCTTGTGCAGACAGGGTGACTGCTTCCGTGCTGTTCCCAGCCCTTTTTAACTAGAAAACCAATGAAGCAGGCGCTACAGTAGCATGTGCCTAAAGCCCTCAACAGTCAGGTTAATTCTTTGTGTTTGTGCTTCTTGGAGATAACTAGAAAGTCACTGACTGTTTTCAACATCTGATTTTAACACTTTTCCCTTCCCATCCCGGTTTCTTGAAAGAAAAACATGCTTCTGATAATACCTCTAACAAACTTTGGACTGAAAATAAGCTTATCTCATTGTGTTAGTGATCTTTTTGGTTAGCTGGTGATGATTTAAAAGCGTCTCAGTTTTGTATTCTTAGATTATCTTGAAGTGGGTTAAACCTTTCTTGAGTGGATTTTTTTTTTTTCCAGTCTTCACAACATAGTGGTGGAACTGATATCCTTACTAGAAGACCAAAAAGAGTATCTGAGTTGATGTAGTTCTGTAACATTTATCGCTTGTTTTTCTGTTGCAAATAGAACAAATCTAGTGTTGAAAGCTCGCTGCTTGTGATTATGGATGTGGTTTAATGCACTTCTCTGCATTTCTGCCGTGATGTAAATGGTTATGTTTTGGTTTTGTTTTTCTTTTTTTAATGTTTTTATTTCCTCCTATGCTTGTTGTACGGATGGCTAGAGCTAAACCCATGCCAAGGGACTTGCACGGAAAAATGTTATTTTCTGTCCAGTTGCAGAAAAGGAGTGGAGAAAAATTGAAAGACCAGCTTATTATTTTTTTTGAGCCTCTACTGTGAGTCTGCATGTCTTTTTGTGTACATTAACTTTCCATAATGTGATTTTACAAAACATAAGCTCTGTGAATTGACTTGGCAATCAATTTGGATTTCAAAAGAGGATATCACATTCATTATATATTAAAATATTCCAGGATTCGTGTGGACACACCTAATTTTCAGCAGTCTGGCAGACTCTGCAGGTCTGTCTCCTTTTTTTTTTTTTTAGCCTTTTTGAAAGTGGCCATTTTCTGCTTTCCAGCACCTCTCAGTATAATACACGTCAGTGTAATAGACTGCTAGGTGGGCTTACTATTTTTGCTGGTTATATGCTACAAGAATGGGTGACCCTGGCAAGGATTGATATACTGGAGAGATTTTGAGGTCTCCTTTGTTATCTTGTGAACAAATGTTTCCTGTTTCTCCTTTCAACTAAACAAAATACATAAGGCATGATTTTCCTGTGTGATGTTTAAATATTCCAATGCTCAGCTTTTTTCCCCCATGTTTTTTTTGTTAAGAGCTTGGTGTCAGACCCAGAAAAAATGTGACTCCATTTTTCTGCTTAGAGACTTGTTGCAAACATGCTTAGTGCCAGAGGATGAAATAACTTGGGAAGGATGAAAACCTCAGAAGTGTCTTCTGTCCATTGTCAAGCTTTGACCTGTAGCGAGAGCAACGTACTTGTGCAGTTTACCCATCAGAGTGCTGCTGATCTGTGCAGGATTAGCATATGGCAATAATCAGATGTTTCTAGATGCTTGGAGGAACTCTTGTGCTTCACAGAGATCATTTCCCTGTCTCTAATGGGGAAACTCTACCCATGTATTGACGTTTTGAACTTTACTAGCCCCAGATCATTACAGAATTCTTTCCTATCAGCCAATATTTCTTTTTCTCTTATACTCCAAACTAATGGTGCAGCAAGTGGAGCTGTGATCAGAGAAGAGTCTATCAAGACTCACATCTCACACTGTTCTCTTGAAATTACCTTTCCCACTAACCAAATTGCCTGGCACCAATGGATGACTTCTACAGGCAAATCTAGCTGTTAGCAAACAAACAGATATTTTTCAGTCAATTTCTGTATCCTGCTGTTTAAAATATTAATTCTTCCTCCAGCTTGCCAGAAAAGAGATATTCAGCATAATGGCAGAGGAATCATGTGAATTTTGTGTTATTACCAAGTGCTCTAATTCCAAGATTTCCTATTCCCCTTGTCTTTCACTAGGTATCTTGGTGCATTTCGGGGAAGGTCACAGAATCGCTGCCGAGGTATCATCGCACTGGTACTATCCAGATTCTGGAGTGTGTGTGTGTGTATTTGCTTAATATGAAACAGCAATGTTTCCATGACCATTAATGAGCAAATCTACAGCGTAAAATGAATGTGCCTTGTTCTCAAAATACAGACAAACTCAGCAGCTGTTACCTGCAGTTGAATGCTTGTTTCTAAAGCATTTACCTGGGAGGCCCTGAAATATTTTAATTGGCTGCCATTTGGCTGCCTGCCTGATAATGTTGGTTGGGGCTTTTTTCTGTGTAGAAGAGGCAGTCATCCAAGTACTCAAGTTACAGAAACCGTGTGAGGTGCTGTCTACTTCTGCTAATGTAGTTGGCTTTACACACAAAAATGTGTTAAAACTGGAAAACAAGAATTGAGATTTCCCCGTTCATGTTTCATTTCAACCAGTTCTGGCAATGAATGAATTGCATTGAAAACACTGTTCCTGACTCCACTTGTGCTGGTGCTGTAAAGGTCTCTGATACATACTCTAAGACTTCCTCTAACAGAACAGAGCTGTGTCTTACTATTTGAGTCTAACCCTTACTAGACTTTCAAATGCTGTCATTTGCTGCATCTCATTTATAAAAATTAAGGGTTGTTCTTTCCTCCATCATAATATGGCTTATGTGCATCTCATCAAATTATCAGAAACACATAAACCCAATTAGTTTTAATTTATCCAGACCCTTTAGATCAGGGAAAAATACATCTGTCTTTTTCATTTGAAAATTGAATTCTGCAAATTGCAAGCCATCAACACAAGGGCATTTCTAAATTATTGTGGTTGAGAGAAGTGTTCCATGACTTTCTATTTAATTAGGATTAATTAGGTTGTTGAATATGCTTATGCTTTTTGTAAGGGAGGGAAACATGATAATCTACTTTATATTAATATTACAGATCAGTTAACAAGCACAAGAAATGGAAGCCTCAAAAACACCAAACTAATTTTCCATATATGGAGGGATGTAAAGACCCTCCAAAAAAACCCCTCTATAATTGATTTAAGTAAAACAGAGGGATTTCAAATGCTAATTTCCAAAGGAATTAGAACAGTGATCTGGCAATGCAAATATTCAGCAACAAATATTCAGCAGAGTATCTTTTCCAGTGGCTTTATTTTACTTCAGTGAAAAATGGCACTTCCACAGGCTTTTTGAGAAGCAGAGGTCAGGTTTTGGAGTCTGTATCAACACGTTCACTTCAAAGTAGTAGCTAATAAGGAATACAAAGTTTGCAGTAGCAAGTGTGAAACCTTGGGAGGTTACAATTAGATTCTGTATACTAGTTTAACTGAAATGTCTTGGCCCGAGGAGGGGGGGGAACCACCCCAAAAAAAACCCTTGGCAGATCCTTCAGGATTTGGCCCAATGTGTACACAAAACATTTATCTGAACCTAATACAACAAGAATTAATACGGTAAAGAAAACAAACATAAGAAGAAATAGTGAAACTCCATTGATTTCTTTTCCTTTGTCTGGTATGAGTCTTCCATGTGTTACATTGACTATAGATTCATCTATACAAGGTTGAAAATTCTTGGTTAAGGGAATTCCTTACTCCTTGCTAGAGAACTTCTATGACTTTCTGCTGTAGTAAGTTTTTCTGTGCTGTGAAATAACGGCGGTGGATGCAGGAACTCTGAAGTAAGCAGTTGTTTAAAGATGTAGAGGTGATCTTTGTGAATTGGGAGTTATGCTTGGATCTACTTAACATTCTGTTTCTAACCACAAATGGCTGTAAATTGGGCAGTCTATTCTGTAGGAGGAACTTAATGCGATAAAGAAATGACTGAGACAGAGGAATGAAAAACTGTCTATATTCCTTCACTGAACCATGGAGTACGTGCCAGCACGGCTTCCAACTTTGCCCAGTTTTTCTTCCCAGAAAACTATTTTGAGGGGAGAAAGAAGATGGCAAAGTATTTCTCCATTTGTGTTGCTGGGAGAGCTTCATAGGTTTAACAACGACTCTGTTTTAAAGGAGCGTGCCTGTATAATTTGGAAACCCATATGAATGAGAAACAGGATCTGGAGAAAGTGTAGGACAACCTTTGCTAGAGGTTTTGAACAAAATGAGTCCAAGTATCTGTTAGGGGAGAGGTATTTGTGGTCCATAAATGGTTCTTTGGCTCTAAACCTCTGTTCTGTGTACCGACGTATTTCTCTGCAGAAACCCTGTTTCCTTGCTTTGCAGCTGTGCTCCCTGTAGCTCTGTGCTCACACTTCCCACAGCCAGGTGAAATTACAGTTTCCTCTGGGCACGTGTATCTCGGAAGCGTGAGAGACTAACCCTAACCTCTGTCGTGAAGGAGTCCAAGACCACACGGCCTGGGAGGACATAGTTCCTGGGCCTGTCTCTGCCTGTAGCCTGGAGAAGGCGCAGATCCACTGGGGAGGCTCTGTGGTAAACTCTAATCTTTTTATAAATACAGCGGCCCATTGTGTGGTGCACACAAACTGTTTCTACCACTTCTGTTTCTGCACCAGAGCCCTGACAAAGCATTTTATTTTTTTATTGTGAGTTTGAATCATAGAAGAAAAGTTAATTGGATGTGGTTCTGTTTGAAAAATGTGGACACTTTTCTTAGTGTACTATGAAAATATAGTCCTAAAAAAAGTAATGCTCAGTTGCATCGTTTCTGTCTGGCTGATGTAGCTTGCCAAACTTATATATACTTTCTCCACTACTGTATTTCATTTTCCTATTTACTATATTACATTACTATTAAATTATCAATTAGATAACCATGTGTTGCTTAAAACACAACTACTGGTTTTGGCATTATTTGCATTTAGCTGTTAAAGTGCTGTAAAAATAGCTTTTATGATCCCAATTAGAACACCAGCTACCCAACAGAAAGGAGAGCGAGCTTTTTTTGAAAATCAGAGAAACTTCTGAGGCAAAGAGGTACCATATCATCTGTCTTTAATTCCAATCATTCCGAACTTTCACAGATTATTTCTCTCTTGGACAACCTGTTCTTACACCGTTTTTTGGTGGTTGTTTTTTCATTGTTGTTGGTTTGTGGTTTTTTTCCCTTCCCCCCCCTAGTTGTTAGTATATCTATGAGAACTGTACAAAAACATGGTGATCAACGTTAAAGCCTCATTCTGCTACAAAATGTTCTTCGTAGGTGAGATGGCCTGTGCTTCAGAAAAGTTGGACCTCAGAAGCAGTCCAGAAAGGAGAGAGGAAACAGAATATTTTTGTAGACTAGAAAAAGGTACAGTTATAGATACAACCTTTCCTCTCCTGCCCACCCCCACGCTTTTTCATATCTTCTAATTTTTGCATTTTTAAAGGTAACTTAGAGAGTTGTGTTCATTTAAAAGACGATGAGTTGGTTTTGTTGTCTATTTTTTTGGAGAAGGTCAAAACAGGAGCAGAGAGAAGGACTCTTGATTGCTTTCTATTACCATTGATAAAAAAGAAGAGCATATCCTGGCCTCTCTTTCAGCACAGATTATGCAAATGGCTTAATTTTGAATGATGAAATCTTAAGAACATCCAGGGACAGCCTATCTGTTCTTAATACAGTCCGTGGGAGTTTTGCCAGTGAAAAAGCACATAGTGTTCTTAGTCATATTTTTGCTTTCACTGTTTAAATGACACTGTAATCCATTTTATAAAATGTACTAGGTGATGCAGTATCTTTCCCATCACTGTAATGGGCTCCACTGCCTGCAGGAGCTACTGCATACTGGACATCATCTGCTTTCACCTGAGTCACTCAGTCTAGTGTATGTCGTTGCTTGGAAATAGGGGCTTGGGGTGTCAAGCGTAGTACCCCTATGTGCTGCTTGTTAAGAGAAGAGCTCCTGGAAATTATTTCCAAAGTCTTTCAGCTGCAGTGAACTTTCTCAAGGGTAGGAGACAGGGTTCAGGCTAATAAACTCTCTGAGAAATACAGAGCTAAGGATGTAATTTTCCAAAAAACGTTCTAGTACAGAGGACGTGTTCTGTGCCCAGTAGGATCTGATGACTGGCTTGATTTCTGTGTAAGCTAAGCATGAAAACCTTTTTAGATTACCCAATTTTTACAAACCTCTGTCCATATTTTGATTTAAAGCTATGACATGACTTCTAAAATAATTCCCCAGACATGCAGAATTTCACCAATAGCAGGTATTGTCATAGTAGATGCTAAGATTTGTAGTCAAAAAGTTCTCACACTCTGCCATCTAAATTTCATGTGTTTATTTGCAAAGCTTGCAAGATTAATGTGGGAGAAAATAAAATCTCCATCTTGGTTTTAGGTAGACTAATATTTCCCATGCAGGAAGCTGTGGTATTTAATAAGAGCTTGGTTATAAATTAAACTTTCCCTCTTGTGGTGTAGCCAAGAGTGGGAAAACTAGACCTGAACATGAGCAATTCTAATGATGTTCATGTGGCTCTATTTCCCTTTTCAAACTACTTGCTGTTGAATGCTTTGAAATGTCATGCCTTGTGTGGGTTTGAGATGGGAACGGGGGAAAAAAAATAATTCTGCTTTGATGGAGTGCAGCACTGAACTTCAGTTTCAACGTAGATATTAAGAAAGCTAATTAGATGTTCTTGTTTTTCAAGCTGGAAAGCTTCATAGCCAATATGGAAAGACAATGCTAAATTAAATAGATTAGAATTTGCTGTGATTATAAGAAATGCAGTAAGGCTAGAGACAGTGTCCTGCTTTGTAGGGAGTATTTTTTGCTGCTTTACATTTTAAACAGAGGTATTGAAGGAACCGCAGGCATCTTCTGCTGTTTGTGTAAGAACTGGTTAGATCATGGAATTCTTTAGTAGGCTGAAGGTTTAAGAACTAATTGATCATGATATTATTAGCCAGGCCAAAGTTAAGATAAAGTAACTAGCAAGAATGTTAAATAACATTCATAGTTATGAATACTATTGTTGCTGAGTCAGCTTTAATTTTACTAGGAACTTTGTAGGCCTTGTGGGCAAGAACCTATTTTCATGGAAAAATTTTGGAAATTAACAATATAATTTGTATTTAAAGGGTACTGGAAATAGTCCAGGTATTTTACAGACTGCTTAAATGAATAAGGAGATTACCGTTTTAGGAGTTTACAGTTAAAAATGCTGTTTACTTTATCAAAAACCAATACAGAAATGTGATGATTACCCTTTATTTTTCTCTATATTGCACTGGGAACATGAAGTATCTTTTCATAATATAACAGACATTTATCACTTACAACACTTCAGAAGACAGTGTTTTATAGTTATATGCGGTTCCATTCTGCAGTACAAATTAAAACTTGCTTAACTTAGATAAGCATCACCAAGTAACATTTCTTATGCTGCATGAGATGACTCTGTTCTGAAAGTCAAAATAGCTTTCTAGAGAATATTTTGGATGTTAATTTTTCTACCTGAATATATTTGGCAACGTAATTCGGGGAAAGTTTATGAGTTTGCTTATATAACTTATGTGTATAACACTTGAATATACCAATAGTCCAATAGTAAACCATTTTCCTCCCACTTCATTGCAGCATTTTATACTGAAAATTTAAAAGTTGGGGTCTTCACCTTCTACATTAATGTGCCTTGTATTTATATTATTCCTACAATGTAAAGCTGCAGAAATGAGAATTGAGTAGCAGTACTAGGACCATGGCTTACGGCATAGTGGGTGGGGATTGTCATGTATACTTAGAAAATCACACTACACAAACTATTTCACAACACTGGGGTTTCTTTTTCACTTACAGGACTTTGATCTGTCTGCAGGGTGCTTGTCGTCACTTTGTATGGCATCTACGTTTACCAAGGCAGCTGAAGAATGATGAGGGTGTGTTTTTTTCCCTGAAAAGTTTTTAAACAAAATAGAATGCTTACTGCACAACAAAAACTTTTTTTCATGTAGTCAAATATCAGAAAAATAACTGTAGAGTTTTTATTAGTTGCAGATAACTTGCCCAGGCAGCTGTAGTCTCAGCATGTTGTCAAAATAAAACTTGTCTCAGAAGCCAAAGCAGCCTAGGAAGCTCAGTTTAAAACACATAGCAAAAGTTATGGGCCACTCCAAGGTAAGAACAGTGTTAAGTACTTTGCCAAGGCATAGGAAAATCACTGTCAGAGTAATGCAGTATTTTTCCTGCTTGGTGTTAGGGCTCCGTTACTGTACTCTGCTGTGCATTCTGGAAAGCAAGAAAACAAGTGAGTGCTGTAATGTTTAGTAACAGCTCATCTAGTGAAGGACGATGACTAGGGCCAGATGTCCTGTCCAGGAAGAACCTATTGGGAAGAGGAAGAGCTCCACTGGAAAACCTCTGAAGCCCTAATGGCAACTCCTTTGCATTCTTCCCCCAAAAGAGGTATCTTAATGATCTTTTAAAAGACGAAAGAGACGAGCAGATTTGTTGCTCTTCTCTTGGGAGCCCCCAGTTCTGTTACCACCATCGTTGCCCATGCTAGTGTGGGCATGGACCATGCCCATGATGTGCGACTGTGTCCTGAAAGTCTTAGTTTCCATAGTGGTTAACAGGCCTTAAATAAACAATACCTTTAAAAAATGTTTTATAATCTCTTAAAATGTCTCTGTATGAATGTAAGTAAGCAAAGGAAGGGAGCTAAGCCTTGTGAAACAAAACATGAGCTTTGTTTCATGTGAAAATGGTTGACTTGTCAGTTTTGAGTGACTTTCAAAAGCACAGTGAGAATTTCATGTAATAAGCAACCGGATTTGAGTCAAAATGAGAAGTTAAATATGGATATAGGCACAAACTCAAGAAATCAAATGGAATAAACGGAAACGCTTTTAGAATTTTTCCTGAAGGAAACAGTATAACAGCAGTATGCGTATCACTGGCAGCATTTGTTTTATGCACGGTGAGGCTAAATTGGACATGAACGAATCCTCTACTGACAGAGCTTTCAAGTTTTCCGCAGGCTCTTGCTACAGCATTGTATCTCGCTTTGCAGAGCATGGGTTGTGTGGTTGGTGCCCTCCTCACTCGTGGAGTTCCTCCTCACTGCGTCCAGGAGTTCAACAGGCGCTTGAAGAAAAGCGTGCTGCAAAGTGGTAAATACCCTGGTGTGTGCTATTGCTATTTCTTCTTCATTAAGAAAAAAAGCATAACGTCTCCTTCCTTTGGTGTTACCTATTCTATATTTGACTCTTCATTTTGATTCAACTTCCGTTGTCTTGTAATGTGAAAATCTCTCTGTGCTTTTAGAAGTCTCTCATAATTTACAAATCAGTGAAACATTTTTTTTCATGAATGACAACCAAGGATTTGTGCCTGCAAGTATCACCGCATGAAATAGGCTATTTAAAGCAAAATCTGTTTGCTTCAGAGAGAAGAAAAATGCTCTGAATTTGAATGATGTGTCAAAATGTCAACCACATTGTCAGCCAAATGTGGCAGCTGTTCCATCTTGGGTTCATGTTATATAAAAGATAACTGAGGAACGCTGTAGCTGTTTTTATTTGTTTTATTTAGTGAAAGTATTTTTTTTTATTAGAAACGACTTTTTCAGTAATCTCTTTGACAGAAAACAGCCAAACTTTTATCTAGCTTTCTGAATAAACTGCCTGTTTCCAAAACGGTGTTGAGCACCGTTAGACATCTAGGCCAGTTTCATCCCACAGTCTTCTGTGCTTTCTTTTCATATTCTCTAGCTGCCCTTGCCCCTTTTTGTTCCAGCAGTGCTAATTAAGATACAGCATATTGCAAGGTAAAGAAAATAAAACATTTCTGTGTGAACGGTTGCAATTCCTTCTCCTGTTCTTTTATCTCCTGTGATAGGAGCCATCTACTGCTTGTTCCTCAAAATCTGCTTCATGTCCGTAATCTCTTCTTTTCCTTCCCATTGTAGCTGGTAATGAACAAATAGAGAGGAGAGAAAAAGGGACAAGAAAAAGTTGTGGCTGATTGCACAGGAGAGTTGGTTTTAATGGTAAGTTTTTTGTTTCGGGCACTTGCTACAGATATTTCTGGTCTCCAGGACTGATGTATCCGGGCCTCTTCCCCCGCCTGACCACCTCCCTCCACCCCAACCCTTGCTGCACTGAAGGGAGGGTTCTCCTGATTTTTATTCTTGATTCCCAGCTGTTAGGCAGTGTCTTGACCTCTGTTCCTCAGCAGGCTTCCCGGCTCCAGCCTTTGTCTTGTTCATCAGTGTTCCTCTTTGGTAGGCAGGCCTCAGCAGGGATGTTGCTCGTACCTTCTAAACACTTCGTATAGATCGCGGGTCAGGAAACTCAAGTAATCGATTGCTATTCTTTTGTGTGTATGACACTCGAGAACTAAAAGCTCCCACAAGATGCACACAACACGATTCTTCCGTACCAATTCTAACTTCAGAAGATATGTACGTTTCCATCAAATGAAGAATGATTTACTTATTTTGGCTTATTAGAAATTTATCATCCAATAGACAAAGCCTTGTTAAAATCCTCTCGGGTTCCAGGTTATTTTTTTAGAAGATGGGGGGAGCAGGGAAAGGAACAATAGAAAGACAGAGTAGATTTTATTGTGTTGATGCATAGAGTATGTGTATACGACTGCAAAACTAAAGAACCGTTGTATATTTTTTCATAGGGAAACTAGATTTAAAATGGAAAGAAAGATTGCATATTGCAAGAGTAGCAATGAGTTTATAGATGCTTAAACCTTACGTTCAGATATTTTCAGAGGGTGCGTGTATAAAAGCAGTGTAAACGGCATAATAAAGGCAAATGATTTGTAGCAAGATTGTGGAATATATAGCAGCTTTAGTATTATGACTTTGGTCAGATTCCTTAATGACACCTACCTCACTTAACCCAGCTGGAAAGACGGCAAACAAGCTATGTCTTGAAGGAAAACAGGCGCCAAATCTGTAGTTCAGTTTTTCTAGGTAAATGATATTGCAAACTGTGAGTTTTCTGTAGGGCTTGTTGAACTGAATTGACCTTTATAACACAGCTTTATTCTCTGTAGCAATCCTCAGGTTTTGAGAAGAATCAATAAATTGAGCAGTAACACTTCACAAAGACCAGATGGTCTTCACCCAATGCTTCTAAGGGAATGGAAATGTGAAATTACCAGGCTGCTGCTGTGGTATACCACTTAAATCCGCCTCAGTGCTGAAGGAATAGCGGGGAGTAACTATTACACCAGCCTTTTTAGTGTTTTGATGTGTAGCTGAATTCAAAGTGAAGTAAGTCTGACTTACTAGGACAGCGTAAGAAAAAAGTGAAGTAGTCAGAGAAATGGATAAAAATATGTTGGAGAGTTATCACTGTAACTTTTGTGAAGATGAACAGTACCTGCAAGAAGTTAACAAGTATGTTGATGTGAGTGACAATTTACATATTGTGCGTAGATTTTTCCCAAAACCCACCTAAAATTATAAAAACCTTTTAGGCAGTTGACCAAGCATTGGATTAAAGAGCAGGCCTTTGATGCATTTGTAACTTATTTGTTTTAAAAAGAAGTACTGAAGAAAAGGATTGTATGTTTTCATGTGGAGGTCTGAACTATATAACAACTGTGGTCTGGAAAAAGAGGTGACAATTTGCTGTTGATACAAAATGACTCGGAATATTCTGATTAAAACTGACTGTGTAAGCTTACGGAAATGATTGGATGACAGAGGAAATTTGAATTGCTGTCTGTGGGTGGGAAGGAACCGTAGTCAAAGTCATGTATGAGTTTTAAATTTGCTAGTTGGGAAATAATCATTGTCTGTAGTTCCTTGAAAATGTTAGCTGAATGGCAATCAGGCTGCTGCATACGCAATTCTTTATGTAGATGCGTGTTACGTTACATTGTTCGGTATACAGTGGCACTGTTGGTGTGATGGTAGAAGGAGGATTCAGATTCCCTGCCTACTCTAGGAAAAAAGTTCTCTATTAGAGGCCCTAGAAGAAGCAGTCCTGTATCGGCAAGTCTAATCCTTATTTTGCAGGCAGCATTAATTTTTTTTTCTTTTGGTTGGTTTTTGTTGTCATTTGGGACATTCTGGGAGGTTCTTCCAGAACCTCATGGCTCTAAGAGTCAAGTTGCAGCCTCATCTCACTTCCAGATTACCTTTGATTTTATTTATTAATTTATCTGGCCATCAGAAATGTATTTATTTTTAATTAGAGTTTTTAGTTTAGTGAAAGCATTTTTAGTTTAAATGGTTTTTCTCTCTCCTTTTAGTCTTTTTCTTTCCATTCATTCTGTCTAATGAGAGCAGCAGTTAAAAACCCAGATAGTAGTTTGCTAAACTGATTAAAGGTAACACTCTCTTTCATGAGATCCCCCTTGGTCCTCATAATAGCATATGACTAATTCACCTTTTTATGAATACAGCTATGTTTGGTATCAAAGGTATGCTAGATACATTGTTTAGGAATGTAGTTAAATGGTTTAGAAGAGTTCAACGCAGCCATCCACGTGATGAAGCAGATGCCTTCTGAGATTCTGTGACGACTGACTGTATAATGCTCATAAAATTCCGTATTTTTTGCATAGATGCAAAATCTGGCATTTGGCAGAGCTAGAAGAAAACAGTTGGATGCTTTTGATCAAAGGTGCTTATGGAAAATTATACTGCAAAGCATCAAGTAAGTGATAAGAATATATAATGACACAGTTTGAGAAAGAATGAAGTTTTCATCAACAGAAGTTGGTAAATTTGGGGGGAAGTTTGTTGGATAGTTTCTTAGTTTCTTATTCCTCCAATAAAGCTTGATGCTTACATACAACATTTAAATAAGACGCTTTAAATAATGGGGTTTTAAGACAGGCATTTAAAGCCCAAGTTCATCTAAAATCAAGAAAATTAGCTACAGGAGAAGGGTCTTCTGTAGCATGTGACAAAGTCGTTTGTAAGATGCCAAGTGGGAGCTATGAAATTTTCCTCACTATCTTTATGCAAAGATAATTTCTTTTACCACTAGTTCAGTAACTGGAAACACTCTGTGTCCACGCTAAAGGAGTGTTTTATCTTACTTTGCTTTTTGAGGACTGTATTATGTTGCAAATCTAAGGCTATTCAATAAATAATAAAGAATTTGTGTGTTTTTCAAGGATGTAATTTCTGTAATTTCCGTAATTTCCTAAGCAAACATAACAATGGAGAGAACCTTCTCCCATTGAATAGAGAACGGTTAATCTTGCATTTGACAACTCTGTAATCTGATTTATATCCAGTTTACTGCTGGCCACCTGAAAAAAAATTATTTTTTTTTTTAAATCTTGAGAGCACTCATTTGTCTGGGAAGGATGATTCCCTTGGACTGGCTCAGGATCTTGGGCCTGCCACAACAGCTGGATGCTTAATTCAGATATTTAGAGTTACTGAATCTTGATTTTTTTGGTTGGGTTTTCAGTAGGCTTGTAGAATGACTACTGCACTCTGTTTTAGAAGGAAAATTGCCTTTCATGCTGTGATGTTTTCTACTGTCATCTCCAGTGAAGGCAAAGTTATATCCCATTGCATGCAAAATGAGAAGTAAAGTAACATAACTGGCTGACTAATTTTCTAGACACTAAAATAGAATCACAGAATGGTTTGGGTTGGAAGGGACCTTAGAGATCGTCTAGTTCCAACCCCTCTGCCATAGGCAGGGACACCTCCCGCTAGACCAGGCCGCTGAAAGCCTTGTCCAGCCTGGCCTTGAACACTTAGTATTGTTCTCTTGGTTTAGTAATTTAGGCAAAATTTTTTCACTGGTTCCAATTTTTAGGGGAAAGGATCTCTCCTGTAACGTGTAATACTTACATTCTCTTTTTTCTTTGTTCACTGACTACCCAAGTCCCTGGAGTAATAATGCCATCACTATGCCTGTGATGCACTGCTCTGTTTTGCTTTTTCATCAGATTCAAACTATTCAACTCCTTTTTCTTGCTCAGTGCTTGGCTAAGGTTGGCTGAAACTGTGTAAAGGCAGCGGATCAAGGGAGATTTTCCGAAATACTACAGACATTTCTCCTTCCTGTCTTGGTAGGATGGCTTATTATTCATTTGAATAGCTTACTTTATCAGGTCCTTGTTAGACTCAGAACTCTTCTGAACGTACCTGTTTACACTGGTGGCCAAAAATATTCTTCATTTGTGTGTATATTTTTGGACTTCTCCTTTCAGGACAAAACATGTCTTTCTATAGATGAGTTTTAAGGCTTCTGGTTTGGCCTGTTGAGGTGTGTGGTGTGTGTGTGACTTTTGCCTTCTAAAAGCAGAGGAGTTTTATGTCCAAGATATAATATTAAATTCTGTGCAATATGTCCTATGTGTCTAACACAATCATATGTCACAAATTGTCTTGTCACTGTGTGACTATGTACCTGCTTCCATGTATAATATAAACAGTGGATTTCAGAGGGCATTTAGAGTGAAATTTTTCAGAAATGTTTAAAACAGATAATGCTCGTGGTAGTTGTCTTTGTCTAACACTTGAGATTGTCTCAATCCACATATTTAGATATGGTAGCTGGAGTAATAGTGAGGTGTCTGAGAAAGCAGAACTGTTGATAAAATTAAACTTTGAAGATGGTATTATAGCAGAAATCTAAATTCTACACTGCTATTGCATGCACTGTTGTCCTGTCTGTGATGTGGTTGATGTTGTGTATATGGGTAGCGTATAAAACAGGTTAAAAGCTATGCTCAGACTTCCCTGGAATGAAATTACTCTTTAGGAGTCCTTACTTAAATATAGAAGGGGGACTTGTATGTGCGTTTTCTTTAGATCAGCGATGCGTATTTTATAGTCCATTTTGAATATTGGGATGGGACTTGAGACTGTGATTTGTGAAAAGAAAATTAAGTAAAGGGAGGAACGTGAGCTATATTAAATGGGTCCATTCCTATTTTGAATGATAAAAAGAACAGGAACTGTCTGAAATACTGCTCTGACACAAAAATTCACCCCAGTCAGAAAGTAAAACCTGAAAGCTCTGTTGCCAAACAAATCCACCAAGATGATTTGCTTTGAGGGAAGATGAAATGATGCTGATGTCCAGAGGTGCCAACATTTTGGTTGCCATAAGTGTGATCAGCCCTCTCCAGGCATCCGCTGTCCAAAGCCTACAAAATGAAGAGCAAAAGGAAGCAAATGAAAATAGGTGTAAAGCTCATTTTACAACAAAGACGGACTCCTGAGAGTGATGCTGTGGAAGTTCTCATTTCCTGTTGGATAACATCCTAAATTGGCATAAACAGACCCAGGTGTGATCAATTTGAAAGGTGCTACAAAAGAGCTGTGTGAGATATTTGGGAACAGACTTTCCCGCGTTTATTTTGCTGTTGCTGCAGGATACGGCTTTAAAATACCACACAGTCTCTTTCCTGGCTACAGAGAAGGATTTGGAGAGGAGGAAACTTAATAACTGGCTCTTCACCAGTATGAGATGCATGGAACAAAATTAAAGCAGTCAGAAAAGATATTGGAAAGTAAAGCAGCAATACTTGTTTGAGAGTTGAGCCACAAAGTAGGGGCCTCAAGGCAGCCCTTCTATTTGATCCAAAATGAGTCACAGATCCTCAGTTACTGAGGTAAATGAAAAATCCACTGACAGAGACAATACTGTCTGATGCGAGATGGACACCTGAGTGCTATCAGTGCTTTATCCACATCCATGCCTTTATAAGTGTCAGCTCGGACACTTGACTGCATTAACTACAGCGATACAGTTCTTTACGATTATTGTGATACCACTACACTGAGACATATGGCCAGACCGATGACTTAGGGCTTTCAGATATGGGAGAAATACTGGGCAGCACTGGCAGATGGCTGGAGAAGGAGGAGCCATCTCATTCCTTGTGCTAGGGCACATGTCTGCCAAGTCACATCATGACTCCAAAGGCAGCTTTTGGGGAATGCAGAGATAGTGAGATAATCAGAACAGGGTGTCTAGATGAGAGCTATCATTTTGGGTGAAATGGGGACTTGCATTCCACAAAAAACACCTTTGCCCAATTTGCTATTTTTTCTTTATTTTATTTTTTCTTCATTTTATTTTTTCTTCCTGTGTCTGAGAGAATTGTTAAAATGAATTATATCATACAACAAACTTTGGATGCCTAGGGCAACACTCAGGTTTTAAATATTTTAGCTGCAGTGTGTCTGTAATATGTAAAAGGACTCTTTCCTTTCTAAACTGTGAATGTTTTATACGCTTGCTGATATCGGAAATACCTCTGCTTCTGCTGTGCTGCCTCCGCTGATACTGATGTTATTTGCTTTTCACTCACCCTAGCTCCAGTCAGTTATTATTGCTTAAGGGCTTGAAAGAGATGATTACTTAAGTCAGGGAGCAATTTAACTTAGGTGGAATGTGAGGAGCTTTCTAAGGAAGGAGATAATGGAGTTGGTTTTAACTCTTGCCATACACAGAAAAAATTCTTGCTTGTCCTTTGCAGGAGGTGTCTGTCTCTGTGCATTTTGCTGATTTATTCCAACTCTTCCATTTCAGCTTGGGTAGGGCTTGAGGTGAAAGTAATCCTTATCTCTTATAGGGGTAACCACATCATTTCTTCCTTACAGTTTCATTTTATGTATCATCTGCTTTAGAAGGAACCATTTCTTCTCCATGAAAAATCTACTAATTGCAATTTTATGTTGGGAAATGTAACAGTCTTTTAAAAATTGAGTCAAGATTTTCTTTCAAATCCTTTGAAGAAAGAGGCCTCTTCGTGGAAACCTTTGATGTCATGTTGCTATTTAACTCTTCATTAACTCTAATACCTAGAAGTGTTAAGGCCCACTGGGAAGAGAACAGGAAGAAGAGGAGAATGTACTGCCAGAGCATGAAGCCTGGAGGGGAGGGTGAAAAAAAAACTATTCTCCAAATATATCAGGATTTTTGTTGAAAAGGAAAATGAAAATAGTGTTTAAAGTGTCAGGTTTTGAGTGTTCAAAAATATAATAAATGAATCAGAGTACTGAAAATGGCTTCTGACATTGGAGACAACGTCAACCTCAAAAGATACTGTGTAACTTCCTAGAGCATTTCATTTTGAGATATTAAAGGGAAAGAGGCCTAGAAGAAAAGGAATATTTCTTCCTTCTGCAAAAGCAGAAGCAGTCTTGAGTCCATTTTCAAGAGAAAAAACACTGTGCAGCATTAGTGCTATGATGTAAAACCAATAGGAGATTCTGAAGATGCTCCTTTTTGTAAATTCAGCAGTGCTACAGGGGAAAAAAGTGCTGATACTCTCAAAACTGTAAAAATTACTGCCTCTGAACAAGTTTTAACAAAATATATTCAGCAATTATAATAACCAACTTTGCTTGGCAACTTGCTATTAGCATGATTTTATGACATGACTACCAAGGAAACATTTATAAATTGGGTCCTGAGAGATTGGCATAGGTATTCAAAAGCTTCCGTGTGGGATTTTAAACAATACATATTGCATACATACATAAGTGTAGTTAGGTAACACTTAAAAATTATTTCTAATTCAAATTCTTCCCAGATCCCCCTTTTTAAATATTTTTTTTTTTCTGTAGGTGTCACTATAGCATAGCGGATAGAAAACACTTCCCTTAATGAAAATGTAGAATACACGCAGATCAGAAGCAAACCGTAATCTGGGTTTACTGCGCCGCGGTTGTCATATCAACGACGAGGTTTCCCAGCAACTAAAAGAATAAGTTATTTTATAGATTTATTTGCTTATCCTTTCTAATAATGATACTGATGCAAGAGATGTTTTTTTTTTCCCCTTTGTAATTATGTGGCAATTAAGAAAGGCTTCCTAAATCATTTACATTTTGTCGTTGTGTTAATACTGACAGTTCAAATGAATCTTTTTAATAAAAATCAAGCTGATAGAATTAATGGAGATTTTCCACTTCCACCGAAATGTAGCCGTTTTATGTTGCAAAACTTTCTGTATTGCTACTTAACCAATGGCTGAGATAAGTTATTAGTCTATGTGGGTTTGGTGGTGTTGCTTTTCCTAGCTATTCAAGATGTAAACTTTGCTTGGCTCCCCTTTGTGTGTGTTACTTGCTCTCTCTGCTTAGACCATGAGTTTAGGTAATTTCTTTAAGAAGTGTTGGGCAGGGCTTACTATTTTAACGTGTGGCTGAAGGGAGGTGCCTTGAGCCTGCCTCTAACAGCCAGTATTAATACATACTTCAATCCAAGTATAAATTCACATCTCCAAAGGGACAAATTGCTGGTAGTCAGGGGTAAAGGCACGGCTGTGGAGAGAGTGTTGGAAGCTGTAGTATTAGTCCTGGCTTTCAAAAAGAATTCTACTTTTGATTTCTTCTTCACCCAGCGCTTGTGTGACATTGAATGTGTAAAACGGTAGTGACAGCAGACCTAGGGTCACTCTTCCACCTTCTGGCAGGGCGTCCTAATCAAAAAGCTTGCAGCATCATTGGGGATTTTACACTTTTTCCTTGTGGCATATTAATTTGCCATGATTTTGCAGAAGGATTTGCCTTCCTCTGCATTCTTCTACATGGCCTACTCACAGGGTGCTCACTTGGGTATCGTCATCAGCAATGAACATTGTGGTCTTGAGTCCTCTCTGGAAGAAGATTGTATTGACCTGTTTTTCACCTCCCTAGAGGGCTATTCTAATTATTTAGCTATTATCTAATAATGTAGAAGTCATACTCTGGCAGTCACTTAAAGCCAGTACAGTTACTCTTGTCTATTAGCTGTGCTTGGAACATGCTTAATAGATTGGGGTCTCAAGGGTGTTAAGAGGCCCTCTGCTTAATTAGAGACTTGGGATATATGTGTCTGGCTCCTAAGAGTTGAATCCTTCAGATGTAACTTTAAAAGCTTTCAGGCAAAAGGGGAGATTCTGTGAGTTTCTCACCTAGGCAACGAGTAAGACTGTGGGTTTTTTGGATGGTTGTTTTGATTTAAGCTCTAAGAATCTGTACGAAGCCTTAGGGAGCTTGCCTTTGGGCGCATACCTAATGGATCAAATTGCTAGAGATGCTGAGGTATCACACTGCCATGTGGTCTTAAATAAGAGCTGGAAACCATGTTCTGGCCTTTAGCCTCTCAAGCGGTAGGTGTGTTAAAGAAAGATTCCTTGCACACAAACTGTCTTGGATTTCCACTCTGTTCAAATTACTGTGTAATTTATACCACACCTCCTAATAAACTCTCCCCCTGCTTCCTTAGAGAATACAGCACTCGAAGTTAATTAAATAGAGAAGCTATATGAGGCTCAGAAGAAACTAGAGCAGCTCTGATTGTCTGACTGTAGGAGATCATCTCAAGTAGGCATTTGGGCACTTATTAGCAAACTGGGAAATTACATATTAAGAACCAGGGATTGTATGTGCTGAACAAAATCTAAGGAAAGATCTTTGTCCACTTCTGGGGAGAAAATAAAAAATTGTTCAGTGAATGGAGAGGAAAATAACCCGCAACTGTTTGGTGAACAATCAAAAGAAATGTAATCTGTTTAATAGAAGTAGATTTACTAGCTCAGTTTGGATATAAAAGTGGAGCTTTTATTTCCATAGGACAGAGTCTTATAAATGCGTTGGCAGAGAGTCTACTGGTTTACATTAGTTTGAATTGGAATGTTTTCAGAAGATTATGTGACAGATGACATTCTTGGGAACAGAAGTCTTTCAGAAGAGCTGTCTCCCAGCCTTTTTCTAGCTGTAATGATCTACTGTCATTGAAGGAAATGGAATTAGAATAATACTTCTCTAACCAGTTGGCTAAGGTGCACAGATACACTCATAAAGGCAGGCTCTGAAAACTATGGACAACTTTTCTGCAGCTCTGTGTGTTCCTGTGTGGTAAGCTGAGAGCACGACATAACATTTTTAAGTACTTCATGCTGTTCCAGGTAGTCGTACTGTGATAAATCTGAACTCTTTAGTTTAAGCGAACTTATATGGTGACTTGCTCTGGATACTGGTGTTCTGTGCAGGCTGTATCTATGGTAGCCTAACAGGAAATGAAACTACTCATAGGGTGTCGGTTTTGCTATCATTGTGTTCTGATGGGGTTTTTTATTTGTCTTTTTTTACTCTTTGTACAAGTTTTATCACTCCATTGCCCTGTATATGCCTAATATACAGTGCGTATGCTCTTGGGAGCTGCGGCTACTTGTTTCCTTCCCATGCCCCATCCTTGAGCCTCAAGCACTATCATAATAAATTGATTTAAAGATTTGACACTTTTATTGATTATCTGTTTTTCTCCCTTTTGGAACCTGTCCAAGGTTTAATCCTTTTTTTTTTTTTTTTTTTTCTATCTGACCTTTTGGCTTTGTGGATCTTAGTTGCTACGTAGTTTACTAGTGAAGTCCTAAGACCCTTCTCAGTGTGTAGCCTCTACTCTTTGTTGCTTCGTGCTGGGGTTGTTTCTCTTAAGAGAGAGCCCTAGAATATAAATGAGTATAAATCCCCAGAAAGAGCAGGACACTATAATCTTCATAGTGGGAGAGAAGATGTTGAAGTCTAAGTACTAATTATTAGCTTTAGGCACCTTCTGATAATTTCAAGGAACCAAGAGAAGTTTCTGAGTAATTCAACTCAGCGTCTCCTTCTGGGAGCTGTGTGATCACTTTCCTGTAAATTATAACCTGTATGATATATATTTGATAGATGTGAATGTTTTTGAAGGACTAATAAGTAGCATTAATACTTACCGCAATTGTTCAGCTGCTTATTTTGTGTTAAAGCTTCACTATCTGCGATTGTCTTTATAATAACTAATATATGCAGGAACCATGGTTTTGAGACTCTGTTCTACTTAGCCAAAAGCAATGGAGTCATTTATTGTTGGCTAAGACTACTTTGTCTCTGTTTGTCCCTATAAGATTCTAAATCACTGGTGGGGTAAAATCATTTATCATGAATATAAGAATAGAGTCTGCTGTTTCACTAGCTGGGATAAAATTACCAGACTATTAGTTCTCATGCTTCAGGATATAAATAGATCATTAGATAGGTTCAGTGATTTTTCTTCCTATACTAGCTAGATCCTTTATGTTTTTTGACAATATTAGATACTTCATTTGAAGCATGTGATATTAGCAAGTGCTGCAGACAAGTTAAAGCTAGTAGGCGTTTCTTGAACCTTCACACTCCCAGGGCTACTTCATCAATCTCAGATTCCTCCCTCCCTCGTTCTTTTTGCTCTATCCTCCCACCAGATAAAAAGAAAGAAATTAAAAAGGAAGACAGATGAAAAAGGATGGAATTGTATACAGCGCATTGAAATTGCAGGCAGGATTCTGTGCAGCACTTCATTTTTATACTTTTTTTGGTGGAAAAGTCAGAAGTGGGTAATTTTTAAAGTAAGGATTTTGTTATGGAGGATATAGAATATTAATATAATATAGCAAGAAGAGAAGAAACTAAAAAATAGGAGAGGAGAGAGATGAATAATTTATAAGAAAACACTTCAACTCATTAAAACGGCCTGACAGTTATGGAAACTTAAGATTTTTCTTGTTCAAGAAGAAAGTAGAACAAATGCAAATGAACTTTTAAAAAACTAATCAAATGAAACTTTTCCCCTCTTTTAAGTCTTTAGAAAGAAAAAAGTCTTAGTAAGATAGTTCAAATTAGAGTTTTTACTACAATGATATTTACAATAATATTTAAGTTTCCATGAGCACTGTTACACTGTGAGTAACTAAAACTGACGTTTGGAAAAGTGACTTCACTCCTTCAGTTTCCAGTGACAGATAAGTGAGTGATTGCAAAGTAATGACAGACTTTTTTTTTTTTTTTCTTCTACTTCAAACAGATTTAAATATGTGATCTGGGAAGGGTAAGGGATGAAATGTGGGTTTGCTGTACGCTGCTTTTTTTTAGGCGATGGTGGTCTTTTATGAAAACCTAAGAGGGAGTATTGGCGTAGTTGTTCTCTATAGAGGTTTCTTCCAAGGCCGAGAGATTGGCCTTCCGCTGCGGTGGTGCTCTGTGCCTGTGCACTCTTCTGGTTTTCCCTTACAGTGGAGTTCCGATGGCAGTAGGAAGTTTCTCCAGGTGTATCTTTTGCAAGAGCCGTGTTGCCATAGAGCTAGAAGAAATGGTGGGGAGATGTGGCAGCTTTGCATAGGTGGTTCCTATCTCAGAAAGCCCTAGGATTCAGAGTGCTGCAAATCTTGAAACTTTGGAAACCCAAAGTTTTCTGTGTAAATTTACAAAAATTGGGGATTTCCATGAGGCATTCCTTATTTATAGAAAGGGTTTCTTTTTCAGAATAATTTTTAGGTCTTCATCATAAAAGCAAAAACTTGAAACAAAACTTTTTTAACCATATGGGGTTTTTTTCCTTCAAATTTTGGAAAATGTCAGTGGTGATTCCTTTGGAACGTAAAACTCTTTAAGAATGGGGAGATGTAAGAGGAAGAGTGTGTAGTTTCCCATCTTGCAATTCTAAGTCAGTTACCTGAGGTTACCATCCCCAGTTTAGAACAGAGTGAATATAATCAAATTAGCACTTGAAAAAATCAGAAAACAGAGTGATATGGCTGTGGGGTTTTTTAATTTGTTTTGTTTTGTTGACTTCTGAAATAAGCTGTCCCAGCTGTTTCAACAGCAGTCCATTGGAATGAAAACTCATTATGACTTTCCACAAAAGAATGAATCGACCTGCAATCAAAAAATGCAGTGCGTTACACCACCATCTAGTGTTAGCTGGGTGAACTCCTGGGTAGTCTGTAGGCAAGTTATCATGTACACATTATTAGAAGTTCTAATAAAAGAACAACAGTGTTTCATTTTGCAGCTCACAGTTTTCTAATGGGTGAGATTTCAGATTTTTTATTTTATTTTTGGTAATTCTTGAAATATTCCACGAATGCATTTTTGCTTATGTAACCCATCGATTTTTACCTCCCCTTAGCATGTTTTTTTTCTACTTGCAATATAAAGTGCTGTGATGAAACAGATTATTAAGGCTGCTATCCTGCAGCAATGCCAAACTATTAATCCCTTTGGCTTTTTTGACTGTTATTTCTGATGTTAAAAATAGCGTGGGTATCTTGTACTGCCTCTGTTGCCATCCACGTAAATGCAGGGGGAAGTAAACCAAAAGAACATCCTTCCTGTTTTGAAAAGAAATCTTCCAGCTCTTATTTGATCCATCTTCGCTATTGTAGGTTTGCACTTGGCTTCTGTCCGTCACTTGAACAGGATTATTTGTGTAACTGCTGTTCCTGGTTTTGCTCTACCCTTAGAGGGCTTTTTTTTATGTATTCTTTTCTTCCGAATGTTGTTCAAAAATGCCTTGAGGAATCATTCTTGTTGTTGAGATGGATACTCTGAGGATACTTTGTGTTTGTCTGGGTGTTGGACACAGAGCAATCTGATCCCTCATAACTGCTCTGCGGTAGCTTTAAGTGACCTGTTCAGCTCTGGAAGTCTTGGATGTGTCTGCCATGCTTATGCAGACTCTCTCTTGGAGCCACAGCAGTTCTGGCTGTTCAAGAAAGCATGAGACTTAACAGTGAATTTGTGCATATAGAGCAAATCCAACGCATCTCCGAAGTGCGGGATTTACTGCGCTTTGCAGAGCAGCCGTTCTCTCTTCTGCATATATTTGTGCCCAGGAAATCTCAGACCAGAAATATAACAACCAGTCCAAGAGCTGAAGCTTTTTCATTTACACAGTGTCTCTCAGCAAATGAAAATACTTTAAAACATAAAATGGTTCATACGTGATTGCCTTCACTAAATATACTCCTTTGACATAACATTTTTCTAGCTTTGTAGCTTTGTTTTTCACTAGAGTATAACCACTGTGAGAGCTAAACTCTTCACTGTGCAAAGTCATTTGTTCTACTAGTTTAGAGAAAAATAGGTGCAAGGAAGGGATGATAAACTGAAATGGAGACAGTTTTTTGCCTTGTGAATTTTTGACCACCAGGCTGATGAATACTGACAATTAAAAGAACAATTACAACTATGTTGATTTATAGTATAAGAAAATCCCGTTTAAGAGTGGAGCAGGTCACACACAGCTGACCTGGAACTATTCTTTGCACATTTAACTGTGCACGGCCAGTTGGATCCTATTAGTTTCAAAGACATAGCGTGTGCATTAGCACTGGCTGTTTAGAAGGTGCCTTGAAAATGAATAAAACAGCAACAGAAGTTTAATGTGTAACAATACATGGTGCATTACCAGGGTCATAAAGTCCCAGCCTTGAGACTGGCAGTCAGCTCAGCTTTGCATGAGATGAGGAGATTAAAATTGTTCTCCAAAAACCGGCCTCTGGCTGTCTCCGGGGAATATTGTGACCATGGTTCCTTTTAGCCGCGTGCTTGGGCGGCCCAGCTCTCTGCTCTTGGCTCTGTCGTGTGGCACAACGAAACCGTGCCTTGTTGATTTCACACCTTTCATGCATTACTAACAAGGTACAACATGATTTTGTGTACTTTGTTTTCTTATCGTACATGTCTTTAAGTTGCTATAGAAAGACTCCTTTAAGATCAAAGATTTCTTTACGAGCAGATGATAATTAATTGAAACCTAAATCCAACTCCACAGTAATTCCAAATAAGCTAAAGACAAAGAAACAACAAAACCCCCCAAGGTTCTCTATTTGTTTATCCATTAACATGGTCTATTTTTATCTTTAACAATGTTGCTGATGTTCATCTTTTCCCCATTGAAAGTCTTTTGGATAATGCCTTACATCCAACCAAACCTCTGAGATTATTTTTTTTTTCAATGAAGACAGTTGGATATATATTTTTAAATGTGCCACTTGCTGTCATCTCTTGTAGTTGTGTGAAGAATTTATTTCCAAAATTATGTGTTTGTAAAATATTTTTAAGGCTTAGTCTAAACGTTCTGTGATAAATGAAAGGCCCTAGACATCAGATTAATATATGTGTGATGTTCCTATGTGCTTTTACACATTGTTTTAGCTAGAAATTTTAAGTCTTCTGTGCTGCTCTTTAAAACTTTCATAGATCTTTTATGTAAAAATGGTCAACTAGATTTTCTTTTGGTTGTTTTTCTAAGCCTCGTTTTATTTTTTTTTTTATTCTGACCAAAGGAAATATCTATCATTGTTACTAAGTATATAGAGGTTCACGAGAAAGCACTGTGCAAATGAGATTTGAAGTTCCTAGTCCAGAACCTGAGTGGCTTCAGCAGGGCTCGGTGATGCTGCAAAAATTTTCTTCAACAAAATGGAAACAGGGGAGGAGTCACCCAGTTGGAAAAATTGAATGTTCGGACAACATCAATTTCTTACAAGAAAGGTGTTAGTATCCTTCACTCTTTCTCTGCTGGAGGGCACAGAAGAAATCCTGGGTTGCAAATAGTGCAGAACTGAAGATTTTGGAGGTTTTGTCTTCCAGTGACAGAAGTGGAACAGGTTGTCAAAGAAGGCAACAAAGGCAGTTTAGAGGCGCTGGTTGTGGTAATTCACATCCTTCCAAGGGTCTCCTGAGGCCACGTACCTTGGTGGTTTGGTAGAGTGGTCTCATACTGCTCCAGTGTATGACTTTTAAACCATACTTTGGCCCCAAAGTGATACCGCTTCCAACTTTCTTGGTACCTCATTGCTTATATGATCTTACAGCTCTAGAAGGAAACTCGTCACATCCACCTTTGCACGGCTTTCCTTCATCTGCTGTTGCTGGCAATAGCAGTGAGAGAGGTTAACTCTCTCACGGTCTGCAGATGTGAACTCCTCTTTTGTATTTCTGATAAAAGTGGCATAAGTCATCGTGTTGAGAACTGCATGTAAATACGTCTTGACAGACACTGGAGTCTTGGAAGACTCAGAACTAGATATTCCGAACCTCTCTATGGGTCCTACACTGACCTAGACCTAGGACCTCCATCCCTAGGTCTCCAGTGTCAATAATTTCTATAAACTGGCTGGTTCTACCACTTAGCTATTTGAGCTTCTGCTCTGATTTTTTTATTTATTTGGTGTCTTGATCATTGGATAATATTGTATGTATGTGAAACATTCCAATGTCTCAAGTCAGTCCTCTTCAGGAAGACAGAAGTTTGTTACTTTTTTCCCAGGGTGTTTTAAGCTCTGCTGTGCCTGGGCTAAGTCACGCAGCTCGTGGTTGTTTTTTGTCCGCTTCTCTTCACCTCCCCTCAGATGAAAGGACAGATATACTGCTTTTATTCGCAGGCTGTGTACGTACTTGTATCGCACCCTGGCTAACTTTCCTTTTTCTTGGCTACAGCTCAAGCCCTTGAACTTCTGACACTGTTTTACCGTGCTGGATCTGTTTCAAGATTAAACTGCAGAATGTGTCGGCTTTTCAACAGGAATGGGCTTTAAGTTTTACTCAGAGAACATGCTAGGAAGATGATTTACCTTCTGCCCTAATTATTTTCCTTCTCAAAACGTTTGTCATCTCAGCAATGGCAGAAATAATAAATGAGCAGCCACCAAATATAAACAGCTGAAGCTGAACACTCAAAACAAATAGTCTCAGGCTGAACTTTATCAGTCTCAACAATTTAGCAAATACAAATAATGGTTTAAATGTGAAGATAGTAAATGTGGAACTGTGCCCAGTTTGCAAACACAAAGGTAGGCCTCTGTCCACCGCTCTGTTGTCAGGCAGTATTTTCGGGGTGAAAGTCTATGCTTTTATCTCATTAGAGACACAGCCTGCGAAAGGATGTAAAGCTGAGACAGGAGGTCTGAGGTTAACTCAGTTTTTGTCCTCTGCCTGGGAACTGCTTGTCCTCCGCCTCGTGAGTGACCTTGGACCGCTGTGCTCTTCTCCTCTCCTCCCGCGGGTGATGGCCAGGCTCTTCCTCCTCCTCAGGAGGAGGCTGGTTCCTGCAGTAGGTTTTTATAAGGGCTGGAGAAGCTCCCCAGATAGCTTAGCCTTGAGGGCCTGCCTTCATTAATGAGTGTCTTTGTTAATATGTCTGCCTTATCGGCCACACACAGAGGTCTCATGCTTTTTACTTCAACTACAGTTCGAAAAAGGCTCTTTGGAAGCCTATCGTCAGGTCTTGTGCCTCTCGCCTTGATTAAAGAGAGGCCTGGACTGCATTTGTATAATAACAATTCTTTTATATGGCATAACAAGTTTGGAGTGGGGTGAAAATATGTTTTTTCTGAAAGTGATGTTGCCTTAATAACTACATTTCCAAGTTGTTACAGGTTGTGCAGGTCAGACCTTCTAAGGGCTTAGATGAAACGGGGGTTTAAAAGTAGGTATCTGAAAGCGAGCACTTTGGCATTCCATTTCTCACCTTTTCTTTTACAGGGAAGTGGCTCTTTCTGCTTTACTCTGAGTGGGTCCCAGTGCTGTTCATGTGAGTTAAATGCGAGTGTGAGTGTGGGCATAACACGCACCTGAGCGTTAAACGTGACTAAGTTAACATTTCATGGAATACAGGTGGTCTGGATTTCAGTGTGTCCTACAATGCTAGAAGTCAACAATGATTATTTGTAATCATTTGCCAGACTAGAACTAGAGAACTGGAGGAAAACTGTTAAAGAATGAACCAAAGTGTCTGTGATAACACCTGGTTTGATAGTGCTAAAGAATTTAGGTTAATAAGATCTGCCTGCTGTTTTACCTAGTTTTAATCCAAATTGTTGTGTGTTTGGTGAATACACTGCTGAGATTCACAGTCCCTTCTTCAGGCACCAAAACGGGTTAAGAAACCCCAAGAACATTCTGCTAAATGTATTAGCCCATATTCATGGATATGCTCTGTCTACTCTGTGATGCTCTGGTGATGCAAAGCAGCCATAAACCTGGATTAGTGCAGTGGAGCAGTGGGAGACGTCGGTAAAGAAACAGGATGACTGTAGTTTGCCGTGATATTTGTTCTTCTCTGAGACTCATATCTAACATGTATTAATTGAGCAACTTAATAAAATTATAATTTAATGCAGTTCAATTCTCCCAGGAGTCATGAATATAATAAAATTATGATTATTTTTTTTTAAGAGACATGGACTAGGAGTAAGTCTTCATCTGTTTTAATTAGTTACTGCTCATAGTCTTAAAGGACCTGTCTAAAAGATGAAAATGCCTTCCTCTCTACCTGCATACTCTTGCCCAAACAGGAAGGAGATGAGAGAACAAGAAGGAACATTTCCTACATATCCATGGAAAGGAGGAGTGAGGTGGTTTTGATTGTTGTTTAAACAGTTGTATTCATTTAGAGTTGGAGGGTGTAAAGAAAGAAGAGAGTTAGCTCTCAAAGTCTGAGGTCAACCTTAAGGTCTGTGATCACCACCTTTGACTAAATTGGGAGGGGAGTAGGAGTATCTTGTCTTGTGGTATTAGACTGTCACAATGCCTACTATAAAACAGCAAGCAGCTGACGTTAAACAGATAGTAAAATGGAAAGCTTTATTTCTAAACTCTTAAAATTATATATGAACCCATTCTAAGAAGAAAGCAGAGTATGCATTGCAGAAGAAAGATAAGGCTAGTCTTACTTCTCCCCAGTACAACACAATGTTTTATACCGTCATTTTCTCCTTATTATATTTTATTTGCACTCTATTCCAGCATAATGAACTAAATCTTGGGGGACATAAAAGTTCCAGAAATGTCTAATAACCCACTCCTCTTGTGTTAAACAGGATATAAGCTAACTGAGCAAAAGTAGTTAATATTTTGTTTTCTTTATAACTATGAACCCTACTTTTACAGTTAGGCACTGTTTTTTTGTCCAAAGGAAAAAAAACCAAAAATATTTATAGAAGAGAGAATTTAATAAGTTTAACTACAGAGAAAACACATGACCCCAGTCTCTCTCGCTTTTATTCTTTGATGGCTTTCCAGTACAAAATTGATGCCGTCTCAGATTAAAAGTCCTGAGCATTACAGTGTCAAGCTCACAGTGTGAATTTGACAACTTCCCCCATGTCACATATGTAGTCTCATGTGTGTGCCCTTCCGCTTTTTTATTGAGTTTTGGAGAAATACTGAGTTTTTGAATTTGCATAATTTAAAGGTGATCCACATAGAAATTAAGATTAATTACTTTGTTTCTTATGCTACGTTTATTCTTCTTGACTAACCACCGTGTCAGATTCGATGTTGAGCTCTTCAGAGCTGGGCTTTGAGAAGCGGAGATGTACAACCTAGCAGTGTCTGTAGCTTTTTATGTTCATTCTTTTTCTCTTTGTATTCAAAGCATCACTAAGGGCTTGTTTATATGCATTACTGTACCTCTTTAAATTAAGATGTAATTTAAAATCAGTTTCATTAAACTAGTCCAATTGGCTGCGCAGCCACTCTTATTTCATCATAAACTAAGTTTATTCCAAGTTAGTGTAAATCAGGTAGGAACACTGTTAGTTTAAAATGTAATAATCCATTAAATTAGACTAAAATTGAAGACATCCTCACAGGAGTTTGCGCTGGAATATACTCACTTAAATTAGCAAGAGCAAGTTTATGTGTACGCGAGGAATTAGAAATGAAATCAAGCACCTACTGTGATAAATTCCATCGCCTGGGAGCAGCCAATATCTCGGAGGAATCAGTGTGCAGGGAAAGGAGAGTGAGGCAGGCAGAGCCTTTCCCTTTGCCTGACCAGTGCGGGTGGTCATGGTGTATATGAGGAGTAAATCTTCGTGGGCTGTTTTTTCTCCTCACTGCTTTTGGCTTGGTGTAGTCAGTAAATGTGCCTGAGTGGGTTTAGCAGCAATGACTTGTAGCGCTCGTTCTGACGGCACTGGTCCCGTGAAAAGCAGGGTAGGGTATTATCTGTAGCAGGGTGCTTCTCTCCTCTGGGTAAACTGCCTCCTGCACCTGAATTTGTTCTTTCAGCTCTGTAACTGGTGTTACTGTCACATGCCATTGCGTTGGGTGGTGTCAACCTACCCAGAGATGCTCTAGAAGTTTTCAGCTCCCAGCTTCCCAGAAGTTTCCTCAGTTCCCATGCTGTCAGCTTGAGACCTAGAGCAGGGAAGAAAAGATAATTTCCTTTTGTGGTTCAGCTAGTAAATTTTGGTGCTTTATTTTTTCATAGCTTAGTGCATCTCTCATATTTGCAGATACAATGGGGAGAGTGGATGGAGAGGGAGAGCAATACTAGGAGTGGTGTTACTGCGTAAGGAATGAGCTGTGTTTTGTTGCTGTTCTGCAGGATTTTTAGGAGGGAAATATGCAGGTGCAAAATGGTAAAAATAACCTATGCTCTATATCTGGAAAGTTTATAACACCATCTGTGCTTTGGCACAGCTCTCGTCAGCAGAGGAATACTGGGCTGCTTCCCTGCTACTGGTGATTTCTTTTACTGAGTTGCCACTTTAAAAAAAATATCTGTGTGTTCAGTAATACTTACGGAATTATTTACTAAAATTTGCTTTTATTATTTGAATATGTGAAAGATGATGCATTTTTGGCATCTGTATTTTTCTTCTGCCTAATTTAGGTTCAAATTATTCTTTCACTTTAGCTGATCTTCTGCAAAGACAAAGAAAGAGGGGAAGAGGAAGGGGCAGTGTCTTTAGCCTGTAGCTGGGGCGCCAGGGGCTGATTCGATACTTGGAGAGCTCTACGCAGTGCCCAGCAGTAAAGAATTTCTTTGGGAGCACTGTGGCGGTGATTCCCTGCCCAGCAGGAGTGCTCTCACCCATTTTAACTTCATTCTTTCCATTGCAAAATTGGATGGGTGATGGGGAAGGTAGCTGTGCGTATCCTCAGTTGGCATCACTGAAGCACTGTCCTCTCAAGAGCACTGACAAAGCAAAGCAGGTACTATTGTCTTATGCTTACAGCAGGTAATATCCCCCAAACCTCAGGGATCATCATGAGGGCAGCTGTTTGGTGTAGTGTTGGCATTAATCAAGCAGGAACTAAAGGAAACACTAAGTATTTGGTTTGGGTATTTTATTTTAAATTTCTCATGGTTCCATGTCAACATCAGGGAGGACACCCAAACAGCTTTTTCCTAATTTAATTTTTTTTCCTGTGAAAAAACCAGAAGAGCCATTTAGGCTTCAGTCACTCCCACGGCTTATGTGCCGAGTGTGATTTGCATCACAATAGGTATTTTTCCTTTTTATCTATAAATTCATTTGCATAATATTCATCAGTATGCAAGTTGGAGCCTGACTTGTACTGGCGAAAGGATTGCTGATATGTGAAAAGATACCTCAGGTTTTTGGTTTATTGTTCAGACAATAAGTACATGAAGGTACAGTTTGTTAATTATATAGTATACACCATGTCAGTTCCACAATCTTTAGCATATATAGGAAGGGCTTTATTAAGTTTGTACCTTGAAGGAGTATTATTTGGTCATCAGCAACACTGAAGTATTGGAATAAGAGATTTCTTTTTAAGTACAAAAAAGAAACCAGTATCAATTTCAAGATGAAATTGAATCAAGGTACTTGATGCACAAGCTCGCGAACTTCAGGAATATGTGAATGTGAGCTTCTACATTTTAGATCTCCTAGCTGTCTTAGAAAAATAAGCATTTAAAAAAAACCCAAACCAAACAAAAAACCACAAACAAACCATTTCCCATATAGTTAATGGCAGGTTCTGGCAAAGGGAACCTCGAATCTAGCAGTTTCTGAATTCATGTAGGGTTTTGTCTGAGGTGAGCTGAAGCATGCCGGGAGCAAGAGAGTAGATCTACAAGGATCCATGGGCTTGGTTGGAAAGCAAATATTATGGAGGTGGGATCCCAAATGACTCTGTTTGCCCGAGAGGCTTACTGGGAGCAAAGTGTTTGCTAGGAAGGGTTTGGTGGGTTTAATATTCCTGGATCATTAATTATAAAGGAAAGTCAAATTGATTTTGTGCTAAAATTGCATGAAGAAAAATGATGTGTTAGGTTGAGTTTTGGAACTTTTGTGAACTTTGAATATATTATAGCTGGAAATCCAAATATGTTTTTATTTTATTTTTAAGAAAGGGGAGGTTACTGACAGATTGGCTGTCTGCCTTCTATTTCATTGACTTCTTTTGCTTCCAATTTTAAAATGTAAATAGCTCTCAAATGTTTACAGCTCCTCAAGGAGAATGGACTTTGGTGTTATATATCTCCAGGTGCCTATATTGTTTTAAGGAGGCCTTACTGAGCTAAACTGTTTTTTACTGATCAGTTGTGTGTAGCTTTTGAATTTTTATTTATTGTTTTTGTGACACCTTCAATGTATTTTGAGCTGCTAGACAGAGAAGATGATCTCTGTGTATTCTCCCTTGTAGGCACTAATTCTGAAAACCTGTAAGTGTTCACTTAACATAGCTGGTGTTGTCTTAAAACAATAGCTTGTGTGCAGGTGGGTAAGCACTGACTTGAGTAGAAACTACTAAGGACACATCTTAAGGTAGAGAAAATATAAAATTGCTTATATATACTTGATAGTGCATTTGAATTTGCTGGAGGCTGTATGTAGGTATATATTTTGGTATGATGATTGCTAGCCATACAAGAAGGAAAACATACATTGTGTTCAGTATTATGATCGCTATCTGATTATCACTTGTGAGTCACAGTTAACATGATTTCTATTTGTATGTTAAAAAAAAAAAAAAAGAAGAAAGAGGAGTGCAAGGTTCTGAATGCCGTGAAAGCGAGATTGACTCCCTTGGCGCTGTAGCCCATGCCCTCTTATTTGAGCCTTTAAGTGCTGCACTTAGTGCTTTTGTATGGACCTTCGTTTGTTCCTGAGGGAGGAAAGGCAAACTCAGAGTGTGCAAGCCCTGTGGACTGACTGCCGCTCTTTACGTGATGTAATCCTGGGAACGCCACAAACAAGCGCAAGCAGGGTTTTGATTCTTCCTTCAAAAGATTGAAAAAAAAAAAGGTGTTGCTTTTGGGTTTTTTTTCATCTTTTTTTCTCTATGCTGAAGACAATAGGGAAATACGTGGCAGGACAGATATCCAGAACAGTTTGTTCTCTCTACTTCCTTATTTCATTTTTCTACAACGTGCTGTAAAAACCACAAAGTACCGTTCCTGCCTCAGAACACAGAAGGCCATGAAACTAACGTCAGGAGGAAGCAGGGAAACAGTGGGCTGTGGTTCTCTCGGGGATTGCAAAGTGAGACCTGAACTTGTAATCCTCACATAAAGGAGATGTGCTTCACGACATATTTAAACTTCTAGTAGTTTAACCCTCTCCCTACCACAACACAAGAAATTCCTTGGCTATTTAATAGTGCAGCGAGTAATACAGGACGGTCTTTGGACCAGTCAAATGTTTTGACTTGGTACTGAATTTTTCCTCATCTTATTTAGATTTTGGGATTGAATTTAAAGAACCATTTCTTTTGAAAAACAACAATATGTGCTCATCACTGATTTGCTGCTAAAGGATTAAATGCTGGTTTAATTCTAGAACCTGTATATCTGTAACTTACTCTTGCTTGACTTTGCAACAGACTTACAGATTTTTTCTTAGTAAAAGTGTGTCTATTTCTTAGTAAAAGTGTGTCTATTTACATCTTAGTGTGTCTATTTTACATTTCCTCATTAACATTCTCCGTCTTTGTTTTTTTCCATCTTGTGTCAGAATTGTTTAGACCTTGTAGACTATGGTTAAAAAAAAAATTGGATAAAATCCTGTCCTGTCATGTCTTCTTCCTTGGACTTCTGTGGACCTCATAGAATTGTACAGTGTGACCCTTCATGAGACTAAGTGACCAGAACCTCTCCAAGGTATCTCTTCATGAATCTTTGCCTTAAGTGTTCTCTGTTGTCTAAACGTCTTTGCACATTTGTAATGCTAATAAGGAGACATGATGGATGGAACAGAAATATGCTGCCCTTTTCCATCTCAGTTCAGTCAATCTAATTCTATTAGGAAATCTGTGGCTAATGCTAAGTTGCCCCAGAGAGGTAATACAGCTTGGAGAAGAGAGTGAACTTTTAGAAGTGCTGAAAAGGGTCATGGACCCAAAGCCATAAGGTTTTTCCGTTTTGTTTTATACAATATTTAAAGCCAGACAGATACCTTGGAGGTCTGGCCTACTTGTTGACCTGGTGTTTATGACTTGGCTGGTTCTAAACCAATTCATCTAGTCAAAAGCTAGTCTTGGATTATATTTTCATATTTTAGTTAGACGTTAATGCTGTTTGTTAAGGTTTTATTGGTACATGACAGGCAATAAAGAAAAACTCCACTTTCCACAAACACAGGAACTAGAAAGATTGCCTTTCCCTTCTGAATGATACATCAGTCTGGAGGGAGGAATAGATTCTGCTGGACGGATGTGTCACTGGTCCAGCTGGGAAACACCGCCAGTGTTGTAGGATAGAAACAGTTTCAAATGAATCAAAAGGTAATCTATCTCTTTTTTTCCTTCCTGCTTTTACATGGTTTCTTAGAGAATGAATTTCACTAAATTCGGTTTTGACCTTAATGAAGAACCATCCGAATTCCTTGTGTCACCATTTATAGAGACTTTACACATAAAAGACTGTTGTTCTCGTCTCTGATTAGTATGTTCTGGCACAAATTCATTTTTACATTTGCACCGCAAGACAATGCAGAGAAGCAGCTCTGCTGTAATTTGAAGGTACTGCCAGAAAATGGTAGGCTTTTACTATAGGTCTTGCACTTTTAAATTCTAGGTATTTATTTGGAGACTGACTGAAAGCCAATTTACAGTTGTCTCACTTTTCACTGAACACCTCAATCACTCCAGAAAATGGAACTCCTTAAGGAAAGCTTCAGAATTAGAATTCCGTTATTACGGACTTGCATCTCCATTGTGATCAACCGTGTCTCCTTTCGAATGTATGTAGCCATTTGCTTTGTTTCTGTGCTTTATCAGGAAGAAACGCAGGTGCATTCTCATTCAAAGTCTGACCACATCATGTAGTAACTCTTGCACGATGTAGATGTAAGCCTCTCACTTTTGCAGCTGAGAGTTATTTTCCATTAGAAATTTCCTTTTCTTAGAAACATTATGCCCATGTGGTTATTATGAATGCTTAATAGAAATCATAGTTATTTAAAGATATTGTCAGGCAGACCATTCCCATTTACCATGCAAGCTCAAGGTAGTGTGCTGTTTGTTTTGCAGAGTTCAATAGCTATCTTAAGTTCTTGTCCTGCTGTGTAATTTACTTTTTTTTTTTTAAACAGGTGTGCATTTTAAGACTTCTACTTGTCATGTTTTGTCTTTGTTGCTATTCTGGTCAAGTTGTTTATTTTTGAAAAACAGCTGATATCTGGTTCATTTATTAGATGTGCTGTCAGCTCAACTACTTATCCTCTTAACTAGTCATGTCCTAAATTTATTTGACAGTGTTGACAAAAGTGGGAAAACGGAAGTGATTCCATCCACTGGCATCAATTTCTACAGTAGCAAGAGCTGAACTGGGGCTTACAGGATAATTTTTGTCCCCTTAATCTGAAAATGTCATCCTATCGTACAGGGGAGCTTTAAGAATTCGGAGATCTCCGGGCAGTACTGGTGTCCACGTGTCTGTATCTGTGTGTGTGTGTGTATATAGTCTGTTTGGGCAGGTAGTAAATAAAGGCAGGACTGAGGGTTATTTGGTCAAAGAGAGAACTGCATGATGTACTACCAGATATACCCAGGTGTGAGTATAACATGGAAAAAACCTTAGTGTAACTAAGTCAAAACAATGAATTCAGGTTTTGCTGAGCCCTACAAGCAGTAGTGAAGAGAAAAGCCTTATGCTAGAGGCGAACTCTAAACTGGCTGCCAGAGCCACATGCTGGAAGGATTTAGTGCCAAGCTGCTTATGCTGAACTGAAAAATCTCCAGTAGTTGCCTGGGCTGTCTTAGAGCATGTCATTAAAGCTCTCCTTCTTGAGCAAATAGCAGCTGAACATGCACTAGAAAATGCTAATTGGGCACTGCATTATGCTGGCTTGAGCTACAGAGAGACATCAGTAAGATAAGCCAAACCAAGTGAATTATATCATTAGACTCCACAGTTCAATCAGGACAATAGGCATCTTTTTTTATTAGAAAATTTGGCTGAATCAATGAAACAGGCAGTTCAATCAACGGATTATGAGTCTCAATTCCCCAGGTATATGGCAAAGAAACTACTGCTTTAATGTATGCGATCTGATCGTGAAAGTATAGAAACAGTTACTGAACTAGTAAAGTATGTACTTGAAAATGGAATGACTTCTGTCTTAAATGGTATCCTGTAACATGAGGTGCAATAAAACACTTATGCTGTATGAATCCTAACGATGATTGTGTATCTCTGAGCTGTTTTCTAGCTTGTTTATGTTCTCAGGTTGGTGCAGACAACTATACAGGAAAACACCAAAGACTATCATTTAAGTAAATATGTTTTCATCTCAGCATGATGAATGAAATCCTTTTGAAGATACTTTGTACTTGAATACGTTTAAAAGGCAAGAAGGTCTTCGCCACAATTTTAGAAGAGTGTGAGGTTTGAAATGATAAAATGTGATTTCATTTGTATTTAATTTGTATTGTATATTTATTTTGTGTGTATATATATATAGAATTTGTAATGTATATTTATTTTGTACATTGTATTAACTCTGGATTTAATTTGGTCAAGAAGCAAGGAAGATGAGTATCTCAAACTTTTCCATTTTATGCCTGTGTTAGCAGCTGGGCGGCAGAGTTCTCTGATGGGACTTGCAACTGTCAGTCTTAAGATGTGGCTCTTCTCAGTTCTGCTGATTATGGCACATTTTGTGAAATCTCTTGGTAAGTTCCTCCTCTCCCACATTTTTTTTAATGATCTTTTAGAGTTTCTGGCCTTGATTGCAGGACTGTTTGACATGTGTGTGTGACAGCCAGAAGGAATTGTCATATGAATAATTATTTATCACTTAAATGTGAGTTGTTATAAAAATTTTTCAGTAACTGAGTTTTCATTGTACTATCTAAAGCTTCCATCTTTATCACTGGTATTTGGAATGGTTTCGCTGTGGCATTTTACAGCACATTCACTGATCAGAAGGATTTTGAAATGACTAAAGCCTTCCCATACAATTGGTGCAGTTATGCACTGTTAAGCCATGCTACAAAATTGGTGAAGTATTCAGTTTATTTTTTACAGGAGTTGAATACAAATAATTTTAACTTGTGAATGGGCTTTCTTCTTACATTTTTTTTTACATAGCAAAAGTTTTTTCTAGACTTCTTATACACTTATAATTGTAGGGGAAAAAATACAGAATTACCTGTAAAGAATTAATGTCCAAAAAATTGAAATAATAACCACAATTGTTCATGTTTTTGCTTGTTTCTGTACAGGAGCTGAAAACTGCAATTTTTAAATATGCATCTAAAGATGTCCATTGCTAATTTTATCATGTGTAGGATGGACTGAGAAAATCAACAAGCAGTTGGGCTGTACAGTTTCTCTCTCATTAATATGTTTTGTCTTCTGGGATGATTTACTCGGGGAACATATCAAGATAAGTGTTGCAATATATTTACATTGACAAGAAAACTCTGTCAAGAAAATTACTTTATTTTTATATATATATGTATACACACACACTTAAAAAATACATATGCATAAAAATAGTAAAATGTATATGCTGGTTTGAATTGGTGACATGTACGGATTGTACAAGTATATCTATAAGGTGTGTGTCTGTGTAAATATATATTACTTCTGAAAAGCTTTAAAAAGCTACTTCTCCTCATTCTTACCTCAATTCCTAGTATGCCTCTTCAATCTCAGTGTCTTAGTTTCTTGCCTGTTAACTTAATTTTCTATGTGTCAGAGACTTCTGCATTCTGGCAAAATAGTAGGCAAAACAATGAAACTCCATAAGCACCACTGTTTCCTGTATCCTAATTTTTTAAAAAATCATCTCCTGCAGCATACTGCCAGATTGAGATTGCGGTCATTAATTCTCATGGCAATTATAATCTAAAAAAAGCTAGAGAGTAGCCATGAATAAACAATTTTTTGAAAGTAATGTCTATGTAAATTATGATTCCTCACCTTGGCAAGTCCCTGGTCTGTTACTCTTTCGTTAGAGAAACTATTTTTAACAGGTTTTAACTTCCTATAATTTGCCTCTTCCCTGTAGGATCTAGGAAGTACACAGAACAGACATATAGGAGGATTTTTCTGTCTTGTCCAACTGAGTTCCTAATTCAGATATGGACGGGAAGTAAAGATGTATGGTGTGTTTGACTGTTTTTAACTCTTATTTTCTGGTATATTTTGTGAAGCAGAGATCACCTAAAATTGTGGTCCCTCACCTTCTCAAGCTTAGGAGGAGAGGAAAGGAAGTGCGCATCATGAAAAGAATCAACCAATGCACTCTCAATGTCTCAGCAAAATGCTCTCTTAAATAACATGATTGTTAATAAATTAGGATATTTTTGTAATTTTTATAATTATATTTTATAATTTCACATATTTATTATACAATTAATTCTTTATAATAATATTTTTTATCATTATTATTTTAGGAGGTTTTATATTTTAGGCTTCCCGTTAAAAGGGGAGGTGGAAATCCTCGTTTTGAATTGAACAAGAAAGTTGTATGTGATGCGACTGAGGGTCCAGTTTCTTACAAGTTTGCATCCCTATCTCCGGTTGTGGTTGCTACTTTGAAAGGGATACAGAACTGTGAGATATCTTCGCTAAGGTTTTGCAATGAATATCCGTAGAAATTTAATACTCCATTAATATTGGATTTTGAAAATGGCTCCAAAATACATTCAAAATTAAAGATAATATCATTCTGAAAGCTCAAATATTATGAAAGCCACTCTTTAAATGTGGCCATAAATTCAATATTCAAATCAGTTTCATACTGTTATTGCTGTTTCTAGGTGAATGAATGTAATAGCAAAAAATAGGGCATTATTCAAATCTTTAAGATTGCTAAATATTTATCCTAGAGACAAACTTGGCATTAATGAAAGCTAAACATTTTAAATGTGCTACTAGATATTGAAGGAAGCATTGAAGTAGTTGGCTTGCCCACGTCTGCTGTTGTCTGCTATTTTAGAATTATCCTGCTTGTTGGAAGAATGGAGGTGAAGTAAAGTAGGAATAACTAAGATCCGCAGTATTTTGTTCCTTACCGTTCAGTGGCTTTGCTGCTTACCCTTGTGGAGATCGGCTATACCCCTGGGTCAGGTTGGCACAACTTGTTGAAGTTAGTGATAGGTGTGACTGGCACCAGACATGGATTAAAATTCCTGTGCCAAGGGTCTGTAAGTTAAAGATTGCCACTCTAGTCATCTGCTGAAGGAAGTTATGTATTACAAGCAGGAAAAGAACCGTGTTCTTGAAGTCATTATTTTGAGCAGTAGGAAACTGTGTTGAAATGTTTTTAAAGAACACTCTCACATTACTGTTTTTCCTCATTAATGCATGTTAGTAATATGCATTTCTGTAAATTTAAATTATATTTTAGTAGTCCTCTTATCTGAATGAATTTTGAGATGACAGTTACATTTTCAAAACTGATTATATACTCCAATCTTTTATTCTTTTAATCCCAGAACCAGCAATGGGTGTTCTCTTTGGGAAGGATGATTTTCCAGCCTTTACTCTAACAGTTCAGTCTTCTCCATTTGCCTCCTTTTGACTCATTTTCTCTGTAGTTCTAAATCTTACCCATCCTTTAAAGTTCAGTTTGAGTTCCTGAAAACTTTTTCTGCTTCTTTAGATTTGTATCCTCAAAGAGTTTTTGGCCACAGACGACTTCTCGGGTTTTCCTACTTTGCTTTCCTTTTTCTGCTCTATTCTTCCTCTTTTCCGTTTTATCCTCCTGCCTTTGAGCTGAGCAGCAAATATCCTTATGATATTTACAGGAGAAGTAATATTTGGACAGTTCTTTGTTTGGTATTTCCATTGGAAATATCACAAGCAGTCATGTTTCCATGATATTTCCATTGACATTAACTTCAGAACGACTTCCTTTAATCAGGCTTAGGGGGGAAGAAGCTTCATATTCATTGCCAGCTTTGTGTGTTTGCTTTCTCTCTTGTAAAATAATTTGGTAAATGAACCGGGAGGAAAAGATCACAATCAGTTGGTTTGTCTTTATTCAGATTGAAAACTGAAGCAAACGTAACTTCTGCAGCTACATCATGTTCATATACAGGAAGGATACGTGGAGGTGATTTAAATATTTATATGTATAAAAGCTTAAGCTGCTGAAAGAATACATTGAAGAGAAGACATATGCTAAGATTTGAAAACTAATTAATTATTTCATGTACCAAGAAATTTTAATTGTTGTCGCCAGATATCAGATGCCTTATTTTAAGGCCTGACTTGTATAGGATAATTATTCAGAGCTTTCTGAATAATTAGATTATTTCTTTGGGGGAAAGCAAAAATCATTAGTTATGATTTAACATTGTATTCATAGATATGTAATCTATTACATGGGCATTTTTTTTGGTTGTGTTTTTTTTGTTTGTCTTAAAAAGGTGTATGAAATCTGAGTTGTTAGATAAGCAGAAATGGAAAAGATGAAGTAGAAATCTTCCACGACCCATGCTGTTTTCGATTCAGTTACAGGAAAATGCTGACATTGTTATCCAGCTGTGTGCTGATCAATGTAGTTCCCCAAACATCAGTCTCCTTGGACATACAGCACCTGATTTTTGCAGCCTCATACTCCACATTTATTGAGTTTGGTATTTGTGGACTCTTCTACCTCTGGTCCTTAAACATACTTCCGAGTCAAAACCCCACAATCTAACCACAGATTGCATTTACTAGAGTCTCTTATAGTCAGGTCATTTCACGACAGCAGGTAATGGTAAAAATAGAGACGAGAAATATCTGGGAACCTGTTACAGCGGGTAGCAATTTTGTTGATGGTAATCAACTTATATATGCCATAAATTCAACCAATATAAGGTATGTCATGCTATTCTGAATAAGAATTCTACTTTAAAAAAAACCCAAAACCCCCACTTGAAGTAAAATGTTGAATTTAACGATGAGAAAGTTATCTTGTGTTAGGACAAAATATTAGTTTTAGTTCTGCCGAAAAATTAAATAGATTGTATTGGACAAGAAATGAGAGTAATTAACTTCTGCATTTAAAACGTACAGCTGCAGTGCACTATGCCTGGAAGAATGGGTTTGTGGAGTTAGTCAGGAGACCAGCATTCTGTTCTTGGCATTTTCACAGAATTGCTGAATTTCTGTCAGTCAGTCATTTAATCTCTATAGTTAAGTAAAACAACTTCTCTACTTCACGGGGAATATGAAATGAATATTAAATTAATGATTGTGGGGTGCCAGGAGTAATGTTGGCTGTACAAATGTTTAGCTAAATCAATGCTTTAGGATGCACATTTGCATAAAACCATAGTAGAAAATTAGTTAGAGCCAGCCATGCAGCCTGTTTTAGACTCTGGGTAATATTTTACCTTAATTTGCACCTGGCAGGAGTTATAGGCACAAATGGATTGGAAGTTGGCTGAAATATCACCCAGTTTAAATGGAAGATGCATCTTCTCATAGCAGGTGCTCAGGCAAATCCCAGTGAGTCGAAATAGTGAACCATGCAGTCTGTTTGAAGTTCCTCAGATTCTTCTTGACTTTGGCAGGGTTTTGATTCCTTGTTTGGGAATACTAGTGTCCTGTGCTGAATGGCATCCAGCTAACAACAGAACCCTAATTTTTCTCCTGGCTTCCTGAAATACGAATTGAATATGACAGTGAAAAAAATAGAATAGGAAGGAAGATTAAAGTATCTTGCAGTATTGAAACTCTGAGGTCTTTTGCAGAACAGGAGTTCCAAGGGCTTTTTTTTATTGTTGTTTGGAGGTTGTTTTTTTTTTTTTTAAAGCAGCTTTAGAATTTTGCTTTGCCTTTTACCTAGTATTTTTGAAGTTCCTTAAAATCCTCGCAAGTCCAAAGGTTCGTGTGAATACCTAGCCATTGCAAGGGACATCTGAGGGAGGCTGCTGCGGAGCAGGAACACTGTTTTTCCAGAATATAGTTAGGAAAATGTCATTAGATAAGTGAGAAGATGAAGATCGTTTTGAAGCCGGGATACTAAGGAACTGGGAAAGCTTTGGCTGAAGATCCTTCTGACTCTTGAGATGCTTCTGTCTCTTTAGCAAACTTACCCTGCACTTTTTATGCAAAACATGGCGTCTTTACATTAACATTCTGCAATGTTCTGATATGCTTTTAAATCAATTTTTTAATGAGAAGACAATTATGTTCCTATACATTTAATCTGACAGACCTGACTGAAGTTGGCTGGCACTTCCAAAAATTCCTTAGGAACCTGCATGCAACCCACAGTCCTGCTTTTCAGAGAAAAGCCAGCCATACTATTAGCTCAGATTATTTTGTTTGTTTTTTGCTTCTCGTTAATTCAGCCACCCTTAATGATGAAATAAGCCCCCATATTTGCTCTTCAAGATGCCTTGCAGTGTCTTACCTGCTTCTTTCCTGTCAGCCGTCTTTCAGGCTTGGTTTTTTTAATGTTGCCATTAGCCAGCGTGTTGAATGGTAAGAAATTATAAATTCTGTGAATCAATTTTCAGGTAATCTTTCCTGAGCGCTTTATTGGCAGCATAATATGATTCAGAATCAGAAAAACCCTGTGAAAGTCATAGGTAATGGGGATCGTGTTTATTCATCAGAAACACAAATGTCAGCAGCAGGAGGACTATTTTAAACACTCCACCTCTCTTGACAAAGTTGTGACAGCCTTGCCAGGTTCATGAAACCTGTAAACTCACAGGACAGCTTAATTAAAGACCAAGAAGATTTGTGTTTGAGAGGAAGGAAAAGTAGTGACAGATCCAACTGAAAATCAGAGGTGTGGATAAGCTGAATATAATGCTTTGACAAGGTACTCGGAATTTAGTCCTTCATTTTTTTCTTAACCCTTGCAGTCTTCAGTCGATCACTTCCCCACCTTATACTTCTGCACACAAGAGGGAGATTTTTGTGTAGTTTGACTTCTGTTTAACACATCTGCAAACAGACAGTGTTGCTACAGTAAAATTCTTCCCTTGGGATTAACTCCAATAAAACTGAAGAGATCAAGGTCATCTAAAGAGCTTATGCTCTCCCTTTGGAGGTACTTTGTAAACTACTATCATAAATTTTACATTTATAACTGGAAGGATGCCCAGCAAAAGTCTTTGGGTGATCAGATTAGTTTACATTAGAATTTCTTTTCACCAAAAAAAGTGCTGGAAAATGTAATATAGGCATTTGTTTAATCAAAACGGTATTTCAATTTTTTTTTTTTTTCCCCCGGACAAATGAAGAAATGACAAACAAAAAAAAAATCATACAAAATGTAACTTAAGAGGGAGGAAAAAAAAGAAATAATCTATCACGGCACTGTAACAGGATTTCCTTATCAACCACTTTGCAGATGCAGTAACTGTCATTTAGGCCATGCCAGTGACTGGTCTCATGCCAACCTAATACAAGTTGGTTCCACTTGTCACCCTTTCAATTTCCCAGCTGGACTCAGTTTTAAAGGGCATATTAGCATTATCAAAGTAATCTTTAAGATGTGGATTGGTTTTCTTTTAAATCTGTTTTGTTTCTAAATCATATTAGCGGAAAAAATAATGAAACGCTGGAAAGATAAAAGGAATATTATCATCTTTTGTATGGTATCAGACCTTATGCTCTCAACGCATTCTCTTCTCCTTTCAAAAGAATGTGGAATGTCTTGTCCAACACATGATGGTAGAAAGCACTTACTTAAAGGGTGCTGGAGAGTCCCTTTTGCAGTCAGAAGTTCAAGTAATGTATATCTCCCGTTATTAAAATAATATTAATTCAATAATCTGAAAAATGTCATTCCTTATTAACTTCAGAGGACCCTTTTTTTTAATTCAAAATTTTACACTCTAGTGGAAAATAATGAACATTGAAAAACAATGTCTGTCTAAATACTCTTTAAGAAATGAAAATGAGTTTATATAAATACCTAAGTAACAAAAGGTATTCTCTGCTTTCTGACCTATCCTATCTCTTTTATAAATTCTGAAATTAATTTTGTTAGGCTTTTTGTACGACCTTTTTGGAATTGCAGTGTCGGGGGGGGTCTTGTTGGTAGTGAGGTTTCATTCAGATAATGTATTTGCTCTTCTTCCTTCAGTTCTTACTGAGATAATTAACGGAAATCTTTTGGTTACCCGGAGGCGTGATTAGAGGTATTATTCACAAATATCAAGACTTGAAGGGTAAAAGAGAAACTGAAAATAACACCGGAGACAGGAAGTGGCATTTGAAAAGAAATGATGAACAGAGTAGAGAACCATCAAGAAAATTGCTACTGCCAGAGAGGTTCAGTGGAAGGATGATGCTCTGTGAATGCCGCTAGAAAGGAGTGATGTCCCCCATTTGTTCTCTCCGATAAGGTGAACGAGATGATGTTTGAACTAAAGACTGCGAGAGGAGTGGGTGTAACGAGATGGAGGTTACACTGGGGTGAGAAATACAACTTTTAATTGCAGCAAAGTAGTCTCATAAAAGTCAGCAGTTGAATAAAAGGTGGAAGGGAAGAAAAGCACCTGCCTCCATTTAAACAGACGCCGATAAAAAGTAAACCTGCTGCAGTCTGTGCTCTGTGCGTTCCTCTGAAGTGCTGGGATGCAGGGAAAATCACAGCCCAAAGGGTTCACTCGTCCTCAGTCAGTCTTACCCTTGTAAATATGGAAGAAACAGTTGAATTCCACAGAAATTGCTGGAAAACTGGATTTAATTTCTGTCATTATTTGGGGTTCTATGTTTTAGTCCATTCTGTGTTGGAGTTAATGTTATAAATACAAGACTTTAATCTTTCCTGCCTCTTTTGTCATTTCCCCTTTCTTTTTTTCTTTTTTCCCCCTGTTTCAAAATGATCTTTTTCCACCCTTTATAAAATATCCTCTTCTGCTAATTATTTTATAGCTGAATAGGCTCCCGGGCTAGCTGACAATGCAGGTCCGTGAAGATTTTGCCCTGTGCAGTGCAGGATGATGAGAAGTAGCTGGGAAGGGAAGAGGATGCTGACCTCTCCAGCTGATGCAGGTGGTATTGCTGCTGAATTTCCAACCCCAAACTCACCCTCCCACAGCTTCCCTTCAGGCATTCCCTTCTTCCCCTCCTCTGGGCATCAATCTCTGATTCTTTCTGAAAGCAGTACTTTTCTTGGCAAGAAAACAAATCATTGCTTTCTCTATTTTAACCTTTCCTGTCACTTTCCAGATCATTTAATAGCGTCAAATTCTATTTTATCTGTCTATCCACATATAAAATTATCTAGCTAAAGGGTGCTATTTTTTCTACTCTGTTGTATCATTACACTTTACCAATAGTACCTGGAATTCAGTAGAATTTTGCCAGTAAAATACTAGGGCTAGTGAATATTGGTGATATTCGGTCTTATTTTCACTTGACTAAATCTAAAGAAATTGAATTCCTAGAAAATTTGATAGGAAATCTGCTGTTATCTCTACAGTATTGATTTGCATCTGATCAAAAATATTCAACCTCCAAAAAGTATGAGAAATGTGAAATTTAGATTAATAGAATTATAGAGGTGCCTGATAAAAATATTACACAGTTATTCATTATTAAAGTTACAGGTGCAAAATTCTGTTCGATCAAAGATTATGCTTCAGCTTAATTAATGTTAATTTATGGGGTATGCTGGATGGTACTGCCTGAGTGGGCATATGTTTGGTTAGCAATGTTACCTCCTAATGCCCCTCTGGAAGGCGGTGATCTGAACGGTTTTGCGTTGTAACACGCAACTTTTTCAGGCAATCCTGGAACAATTAATTTCAAAGCGCTAGTCACTTTAATCTGAAGGCACTCTTCTGTTTTTTGAGCAACCATACTAACCTGCCTCAAAGACAAAAATCAGTGTATCCGTTATCGTATTTGAGCAATGCATTATGAGTATGTGCCGGTAGTTTCCACAGAGTCAATTTCTTATTGCCTTGATTGCATTTGAATGCTACTTGTTCTCCTGAGAGTCTGCTTGGATTAGTTTTATGATAATTCTCATATCTTATACCTAGCCTGTGAAAGGCGAAATTCACTGTTGCTGGAAGGTTGATGCACCCTGTGTGTGCCAGTAGAGAGCTCCTGTTCATTAAGTTGCACACAAACCACCATACTGGGAGCAAGCCTTTATTCCTCAGCTCAGCCCAGCAGAACATCATCATAAATTTCATGGGATATCTTACCAAAGTAACCATCCATCCTGTGTATCAGGCAGCAGAATCTAATTTTATCTGCAGCTTTCGTGTTGCCGATCCCTATCACATTACTCAGCACATAAGCTTTCCTTTATGTTCCGGAGCCATATGTGATCCCTCTTTATTTCTCTGTAGGTTTCAGAAGGAAAAAAAAATTCTTCCCAGAAAGAGTGGTCAGACACTGGAATAGGCTGCCCAGGGAGGTGGTGGGGTCACCGTCCCTGAATGTGTTTGAGTCGTTTAGATGTGGTGTTGGGGGATATGGGTGTGGAGAGAACTTTGCAGAGTGGGGTTGATGGTTGGACTTGATGATCCCCAGGGTCTTTTCCAACTGAATGATTCTATGATTTATTCTAGATGTGGGACAATATGACAAGAGACTGAACTGAGCTATATTATGGATTGCAGAGCAGGAGAACACTGAGAGGTGCGTGGGTGGGGAAAGGAGACACTGGTGTGCTGATTGTGAGCAGTGCTGTACCTCGCTCTAGTTCCTGAGATGGGTGGCAGCGTTGCCCATAGCAGATGATAATATAGACTGGGCATTTGGCTCCACAGAAGTGCCTGCTTTCTTGAGAAGCGCTGGGGGTTGTTGCTTCACTGTCTTCAACTACAGTTTAAATGCTGCAGTGCTGCCCTCTGGGCAGAAGCTTGAAGATTGTTGGGGGTCAAAAAGAGAGGAATGGCTCCATCACTCTTGAGCTGCCCGCTTCTGTGTGCACACCGGATGAGTGACTTTCTTTTTGTTGTTGTTTTGATGTTTATGCTTCTGTTTCCTTTCTCGATGCGATAATGAACAATTAATAGCAATAATTCGCTTTCTTGCACAAGATGAAGGAGTGTTATCCCACGAGGTGCATTTTCTTAGTACAACCTCTGTTGAATTCAGTGTTGCTTTTGGGTTGGCTTGAAGTTTTGCTGGGAGTAAGATACTTCATGTCTACTTATCCTCCCACCAGACAGCTGACAGCGGCTTTAGCAGATGCTGAAGTGTCTTCTCCAAATATCTTCTGCTGGAAAGAGAGTGACTTCTCTCTTTCCATTTTCCTCCATGCCCTGAGGGAAGATACAAGTCCTAGAAAAGACCACAGAATACCTAGAGTATTCTGCACTCTAAAGTGTAGTTGGAGATGTATATAAAAGCATCTGTTAGCTGGGAGAAAAGAAGTTTTAAAAGGCTAGCAGTTCTGTCCTTTCATCCAAAGTTCATAATTAGAATTTGTTTCTGTGGTCCCCATCCTGTGAAAGTTTTAAGATGTGATTTTCAGTCCGGATTCTCCCCTTCTTTTTGTCAATCTGATTTGTCAGACAGCTCACCAGTTGTAAAAGTCAAAAATCCAGCTATGAAGGAGAACCTGACCCTGCTTATCTTACCATGTGTTTTTATAACTCTGTCGGGCTCATGCTGTTGGAGTTGTTTGAATAATAGCATCAGGATGGCTGAGTCGGTGCCCCAGTTTCTGCCGTTCTCCACTCCAACCCTAATGAATGACATTAAGCTCACAAAGGAGGACAGATCTAAGGGCCTGAGGGCGGTGAGTTCACTAGCTTAGGGGACGGTAATTGTTGCAGTTCAAAATGCTATCGTATATCACGCTACTGGTAATTTGAAGTAGTGGATTTGCTTCTGTCCAGTATCAAACTGCTTTGGGTGTTGAATAGCAGCTTCTTATCTCCAGATTCACAGATGGGATTGTGGATGTCCCACTTCTGATGGCTAGCATTGAATAGCAAGTTTTGTAAATGATTCTTGGCAGGAGCACTTATTACATTTCTATTGAGATTTATCTCCACAGCTGAGTTTTCCTTTGCTTTTTTCTCTCTACCATGCAATTAAATGGATGACCATCCTATGCAGAAGGAAATGCTTCTATTAAAGATGAAAAGAACTGAGAGTGAAGCCAGCCACACGCCACACTGGATTTTAAGCCAGCTTTACTTCAGTTTTCAGTAAAAATTAAAAAAAAGATGCATGTACGTTACATATTCCTCGTCTCTGAGATACTGCACATAATATGTTCATAAAACACGTGCTCATAACTGTATTACATTCTTATATCAACCTTTTGGACTGGAAAATGTTCTTTTTCTAAAAGGAAAAAATGTTCTTAGTGTCTAACTTTAGGTAATGAGAGCATATCTGTTGCTTTGCTGACAGCAGTAAATATTTCCCGGGGTGTTCTTTATTGCCATTTTAATGGCAGTGCTCCCAAAGCTGACTAGACACTGCATTTTGTTTTACAAGAAACTATTCTGAGAGATACACTATTGATTGGAGCACGCTGCTATATTTGACAAACTTATCATAATGTGTCTGTGAATCCATATTTTCTTAAGCTGTTTTGCAAGGATAAACATTTGGAAATAAACAAACAAAACTGCATATAATATTTTCTGAAACTGTTTTGAAAATATAAATATATGGACATAAACAAAGAAACCTGAATATAATTTAGACTATGCTTCTAACCACAGATGATGTGTCCCTAGTTTTTTGCTAAGCAAAAATTTTAAAAATGAGAAATTTGACTAAGGAGCATATTTTCCCATTCGTGGAGGACTCACTGTAGACTTCCCTGGCTTTTGCAGAGAATGGGGAAATTTTCAAACCGGTTTGGAGCTCTGAATTTGTGAGTGTGGGATTTTTTTTTTTTGTCTTTATTTTTTTTAACTCTTGTGAACTGGAGCAATTGAAGTTAAACAGGTCATTCTGAGATGCATTGCTTAATTCTGGAAAAATCTATAAATCTAAAAAGCTGTTGTGCTGCTTTTCCTGTGGGACATGCAGCCATGTACGTTATCCCTAGATACATTATGATGGCTTTCTCTGATACTACGAAATACTTATTTACTAAATACTGATTTCCACAGAAGTCCCTTTGATAGCCTATGATATATTTAGCCAAAGGTTAGACACATTGTCCATGGAAGTCAACTGCTGTAAGTAAAAGAGGACCATTAGGGGTTTTTAAAATGATTTCTGTTTCATATTTATTATCCATTATGAACACACAACTTTGTAGATAAAATATTTAATCTGTGCTCATCAGAAATCTGAACTCAGCTGTGACTCATATGTAATTTGCCAATAGGTGGCATGAGTGCATTACTAAGGTTTACAGGTATAAACTGCAAATAACCGTTTATATTTAAATTTCTAAAGATGCAGCAGAAGGCGCCGTGTCTCATGTTCGCAGTCACTGATTCCCGTACGGTAACAACTGGCTGAAATCTGCAGTCTGAGTGATGCACGCTGCCAACGATGAATTAAGTGGTTTTGTTACAGAATGAGAAAAAACAGGCAAGTTAATGCATAAAGGCTATGTGAAAAAGAAATAACCTGAAATCAACTACAACAACCACACGGCAGCATGACAAAAAAAAATAGGGGAGTAGGGGGCATTACTTTATGGCTAGTCTTAAATAAAAAACAAAGAAACCCCCAAACCCCCTCAAACTGCTTTAATAGAGGCCAGATCCAAAACCTGCTTAAAGCAGCTGGGGCCTGGGATGGGTGGGGTGTAGAAAGCCAAGTTTGTGTGTTTATTTTAAATCGTGTAACAGTTTGAAAATAAATCTCTCCTGAGCATAGGTAGTAGGAATTAATTAAGAGGAGCTGTGTGATAGAGTAGCGATAGTTTAAGGGAGAGCAGTGGAAGTGGTGTGGTGATTTATATGGAATTGCTACCGTTGCAATCCCACCTCAGTTACCTGCTCTCCCATCCCCAGCCCTCGGCTGGTGACCCTGAGCAAACCTCACCCTGAAGATGTGGCCATCAAAGCAGTTACTGTCCCCTTCTGCCCTAAGCGTCACCACAACACTGACCTCAAGCCAGAAGTTTCAAGTTGGCGCGCAGCTTTCTAGGTTTGTGTGTAGAATTAAGAAAACACTCACTTAGAACTAACATAAGCAGGGTGAAATATTTGCCTTTTCCGAACAATAAAAAATAGTGTTTTGGTTTTCTTTTTTCAGAACTTTCTCAAGCGTTTGCTGGCTGTGATTTATACAGTTTGGATAACTTTCTAAATATGATTTATAGGTTGAAGAGCAGTTGCGTGACTGCAAAAATTCTGCTTTGAAATTCTTCACCCTGCGTTATACAAGTGGTCAATTAGATGATTATCACTATCCGGCTGCCTTTGAAGCCTGTGAATTGATTCGTGGTGTCAGAACATGAACAAAGTGTTTGGGAAGTGCCCATATAACGATTTTGATCCTTGTGTGGATGCTGCATTTCTTCACAGATCAGGTAATTATCCTGTATTTGTTGATTCGCAATGTGTGAGTGAGACAAGGAAATTCTGTGAACTAGAGCAGATACGGGTATATTTTAGCCCACTTTTGTCATATTTATGAGTTGACAACCTTCAGAATAGCAGCATCTTCTAAATCTATGTCTTCTCTTTTTCCTTCTTGGAATATAACTATCAGAATGGGATTCAACTTCTCATAGACATTTCATATAATACGCCGTAGAGGACAGGAGTTAGGCACTAGTTGAAATTTGATTTTTATTTTATTTGTATTTTTTTGAGGCGCTAGGGTCTAGACTTCTGCTTCTCGGCATGGACATCTTTCTGTCCATTCTCTTTACTCAGAATTGGTATTACTAATCGAGTAATTACAAATTACTCAGTCCATTGGCTGCTTGCAGGTTGTTGCCAGGTAGGAGGAACTGGTGTGGATGGGGCTAATTAAGGCCAAGTATTAGGTCTGTGTTAGCTGTACATCACGCAGTAGCTGGATCTTCCTTTGTTTCTAACTGCATTTTCCCATGCCTTGAGGGAAGAACATGATACTGCAGAAGAAAGGTGTTGCTTAGATGTTTCCATTCCCTCTCCTCCCCTTATTTCCTTTAAGTCATACAGATCCCAGACTATAAAAATCACCAAATAATTAGTGTCCACCAGTCTGAAAATTGAGTTAGACAGAGACTATCAAGGCTTAACATTTGTCACTGTTCTCTATTGAGCTTCTGCCGCAAAATGTGTATAATAGCCTAGAAATACAGCGTCTGAAAATATTTCATCAAAGACTGAGTGTATGAGAGACAAGAGACTGAGTAAGTTAACAGTAGTACCCAGTAGGGTTTTGAGAGCCGCATGAGCTTGAATTGAGAGGTGTATTTCAAAAGCACTAATTTGGAGTCTTTCCTTTTGTGAGACCAAGAGTTTTTCCACTTGTAATCACAGAAGAATGGTCTAACTCTTATATTCTCAAGGCTGGCTTATTAGGCTGTCTTTGGGAAGAGGATGACACTGCTTTCAACACGGATGGTAACAAGGGTGGTTTGTAGGTAGTTTGTGTCCAAATGTTGCCAACATTAGAGTACACTGAACTAGAAAAAAAAAATGCCCACAAGGACTTTAGAAACATTTCTGTAATACAGGCAAAATTTCAGTCTCCGTGTGATGGAAATAGCACTACAAGGAATATGAATTACCGACATTCATCCCAGTGGGATGCTGATTTTTGAAGGCTAAGCACTGAGTTTAATTTTTTTTTCTATTTTTGTCAGTTTCACATGAGGATTTTCAGACACGGTTTTGAAAAAGGAAATGTTCGTGAAGTTTTTAATCAAGAAGTCAATAGAACTGTAATAAAACCAAGTTTGCTGGAGATCAGCATTCTGGGCTTGTGGTCAGTATATAGTCTTAAAGCCTTGCAGCTTTTGCTCTCCTACCCCTAAAAGCCTTGCAGCTGGGGCAAGACAGCAGAGAGCTAGATAGTTCTGCAGAGCACTCTGTTTTCTCTAATGTACCATGTAAAATGGACATTGGTGAGATTTTGAGTTACTGAATTTGGTTGGGTTTTTATTTTTTTTTTTTAAGAATTCATTTTTTTTTTGTCCTTGGAAATTATCTACAACTGTTTTATTTCATTTTTAGATAAGGTGGTTTGAGCTATAGGTTGTCTGGTTCCCACAGCTGGTACCGTTGAATTGAGAGAGCTCTATAATCCATAGAATCTGAAATGACTTTTTAGTTTTTTTGCTCAGCGAAGAAGCTTATGTCAATTAGGCTCAAAAAAAGTTAGTTAAAATGTATCCTGACATGTCTTGTCTTTGCAGTAGTAGCATCTGTTTACATGGAGACAAAATGTAATATATTTGGAGGATTACTTAAATTGGTGGTAAAACTGTGTTCGACTTTCTCCTTTAACTAAAATTCTTTGTTCTTCATTGTGTCTGATGCAGAAAAGTTAAACGTGAACCATAAATTGATTCCTTTGGCTAAAGAGCAGAATAATTCCATTTTGTTTATTTCAACCCTTGTCTCAGGTAACAGCTTCTCATTAGCAGCAAACCAGAGAAATGTTGCCGTGTGCTGGGGAGGGAGAGACGTTGGTCCGAGCTTCTGCAGGGGCGTATGATCTGAAAGCAGATGTCTTTGTGCTGCCTAACAGAAGGCCACGCTCCACTGGGATTTGAGTGATATGGGGAATTTGTGGGCCAAGCTCAGGCTTTCTTTGGTGGGCAAAGTAGATTAATCTCAGTTGCCAGATGCCGAAGAATCTTGGAGGGCTTCCTTCATACCTGCTTAGATGTCACATCCAAGGGGCCATCTGCCTCCAGAAGAGAATTCAGACCTTGGTGTTGACTATGTTGAGGATTATATCTGGCCTTTTGTAATATGTATCGGACAGGGAGAAATTGGGGACCTTCTGTTCCCCATCTAGTCATCGCTTAGACTGTAGATGTAACCATAATGGCAAGCTGATGTTCTGGATGGTATCAGTAAACATACTTTTATTTTTCTTCATAAGACGTTCATGTAATTTCATACCATGGAGAACAGAATCCAATATACGAAATATTCATTCTCTTAATGATACTGAAACCCTGTGCTGGTGCATTTTACTGGACCTTTTGCAATTATTTCGCTTCTGTTATACATGAGCTTGACCCCTACCTGTTGCTAGCTGATGTAGTGTCGGTGACTTCAACAGATGAGTTATGTCAGTTTGTAGCACCTCAATCCCTGGGCCATGGATCAAGCCCATTCGTGCAGTGGAAAAACACTGGTATGAGTCCTGCACTGCAGGTTTGGCCCACAGGCAGTAAAGGCAACGTAAGACACTCCCAGAAAAATCAATGCCTGGGAGACAAAACTTGACACCCACAGTCTTCTGTGCCCGTCACCTTCCTCGGAAGCGACAATGTGAGTTAGTCCAGCACCTGCGACAGGGCACAAGCTGATCTTCCTGGCAGTGCTGAGCATCCCGGGGACCGATGGGGCTGCGTCCGAATGGGAAGTGGCTCCCTGCACGAAAACAGTGGCATCGCATGACCTCGCGCTTGGAAAAACAAAGTGAAGCAGGGATTTTATTTGTCTAGGCTAAGCCTCCTGCTGTAAATTTATAGGCTTTTTAACTTGCTGTGCTACCTGTCAGTCTCGCAACAGATGCACAGCCCTCAGGCTCTCGGAGCTTGCCAGCAACTGGCATCCTGCTGGGAATTGTAGGAGGACTTTCAGTATGAAGCAGGGCAACCTAATAATAGCACAAGAATACATTCAACCAACGCTTGCACAAAGAAGTAGAAAAGGGTAACCTGTAGTTCTGCTTTTTTTCAGCCAGCAGAAGGATGTACGGGGGGAAACCGTAGGCCATTGACAGGAGTGCTTGCTTGGCAGCAGGATACTGAATGCTTTGACCAGAATAACCAGATGTTTGAATTTTCCCAAAGCTGAAAGAAGCCATAGATATGTAAAACTAAGCTTTTCTAAGCAGGCGCGCTTCTCAGGCTGTTCAAAATTTACTGGGTCTAACTTACTATTTGAGTAAAAACAGAGGGTTAGAAAGCCATACCTGTTTGAAACATGCATTTTTATTTTTCTTGGTATCTTAACTCTAAATTTCTTGGTTCTTTACCTTAAAAGTTCCAAAGGGTTCGGTTCAGTTTCCCAGTTGTAAGCCACGTGTTATTCGAATGAGGGATGCTGCATGGGGCTGCCGGATACAATGTGGGGCTGTCGATAGACCACTTCTTTCTGATACTTCAGCGGGAGTCCTACCTCTGTGATACCATAGGATATCTTACATGGCCATAAAAGTGCATGTTTCAGCAACTAAACCAAGCCCTGGTATGCCATACACTAAAGCGTAGGAGACAGTGACGCTGGGCTGAGAAGCATCCCTCTGATTACTGGACCTTGGCAGATGTAGCAACCAACTAGAGTTTTTTGTTCAGGACATGGCTGCGGGGTACGGCTGCTTTAGACTTTCATTTTCTGCCAAGAATGAAAAAAAAAAAAAGTAATATTGAGATTAGAATTGACAAGACATGAGAAAAGAGAAATCATTTTTAATATAAGCATAAGAACACTTTAATTTTGGCACTTCAAGGAGTAATGGGGATTCTTGATCAGAAATGCCATCTGCCAAGGCAGAATTTCCCTCAGCTGGTAATGGTAAATTGAGCAATGGTAAATTGATCTTTATTTCTGTTTTTGGAAAGAAACCCACAAATTATTTATTTGTAAATATTATGCCTAAATCTCTCAAAGCCATTCCTGCTCCTTCTCACCTCCTAGCACCCTCTGTATTAGGAAAGGACTAGAACAAGTTTATTTTTCCAGAACTGGAGGAAAAGTCCCATCTCCTGTGAGGCAGAGTGGAAGTGGGAATGAAAATGTGGCTTTGGGCAGAGCAGTATTGAGATCAAGTCCCCAAATCCACCCCATCCATGATGACTGATTTCCAGTTTCAGTGGAGACAAACCACTTAGGAAAACACCACTAACAGTGCTCAATGTTAGTCTTGGGCTCAAGCTTTCTCCTTTTGGGAATTTTGGTCAGGAATTGATGAACATTTATGGGGAAAATGTCCCAAAAGGCTTCTAATATTGAGAGTGAGAAACTACGTGCTGACTCTGTTGTTCTTAAGTTTCAACACGTGCGTGTTCCCGTCTTCCTTGGTGGAACCTAGGTCTTCCCAGAGCCTCAAACAGCAGTTTTGGAATGGTATTACAAAGACGACTGTTTGGTGGGTTTACGTTGCTTTTTTTTTTTTGAAGTTACTAATGCTACTTTCTGCAGCTTTCTCTCACACCAGAGAATTGGATTTGGTTAAAAATATCCCCCTGTACACTTGTGGGGGGAAAAAACCCAGTCTCTTCAGTATTTTCAAGGCCAATTAATTTTTTAATTTTAAAAAGTATACTTGAAAATATAAAACATTCTTTTGCGGAAATTGGTCTGTTTCCAGTTATTGCTGGATTAGTTTGGTAAGTCATCTATTTTAAAGTAATGAAATTCTCATGCAGAAAGATAAATTGTTTAACTTCCATGGAAGTCTTTAAACTAATTCTTTTTACTTTAGATTTTGTTGTATTTTGTTGTGTTTAGATATGTGCCATTTTGACTGTTGTGATTAAAAAGTATAAATAGTTTGAAATACAGTTTCATTGTGGCTTTCAGTGCTTGATTCTAAATAACTTATAATTTCCATCAGTTTCTTCAGCATTTTTCCTAAATGGATATTAGTTTGACTCCTGCAAAATCATCGGGCACAATCACAACAACAGGAACGTTCAAGCACATGCTCATTGTGGGAAGTTAAAATAATATGAAAGTATAGAGTGGTGTTTTAGTTCACTTGTAAATTGAAAGAATAACGAAAATGTTTCACAATTTGCAATGGTTCACATATTTTTTTCTAGAATTTGTTCTATTTATATTGTCACTAATGTAGAAAAAAAATGTTTTAACTTATGCTACCAAAAGTAATGTGAAAACTACTTGACATTCATAAGTAGATTATTTTATGCGTCTTTCAACATGGTCTGTAGGATCAGCCCATGGATATTACATTAGTTTTGCTTTTCAGAAATTAATTTTTCTATAGAAACTCTTACAGTGACTTCAAAAGAATGGTAGTCATAAAATATCCAGCTTTTTTTGTTTGTTTGTAGAGTTGTCATTGAGCTGCGTGAAACGGCTCGTATTCCAAAGAAAAAACTGGGAGGCTTCTACTTGAAATGGGTTTTTCAAAAATGAAGTTGTATGTTGTATGAGGAGTGTCTTAGTTCTTTTCAGAGAGATTCTGATGTGTTGAATATCTGATGTGTTTTCCCCAATATGGTTTCTTAGGTTTGCATTTTTACACAGAGGAAAAGAGAAAGATAGTTTGCATTTAAGTTATACAGGGGAAAGAAAAAAAAAAAAGACTAGATCTTGAAACAAATGCATGGTGGATAACTCAGACAAAAAATTAATTAAAATTTGGAAGAATTTCACATTTTATTAATACCTCTTTAATTTATAGATTCCTCTGAAAAGATCTCAGTGGCTCTGCGCTGCTGTTGTAAAGATACACCATCAAAATCTTATCAACCTGTTTTCAGCATGGTCCCCCAGTGCCACTGTGCCGAGGCACAAAGGGATGACTTGCTTCCTCTGAGAGCCAGGGGACAAAGAGCTCTAAGTGATGTGCCCTGCCCTGATTTGAAAACCGAGTTTGAAAAACAAGTACAGTGATAATGCAGTATTAAAAAACAAAACAGAAGAAAAACAAAACCAAAAAACCCGAACCCTGTTGCATTTAATGAACAATGCTTAAATTATTGCAGAGTCATTCCTTTATTGCATTTGCGATGTCGTATTTATAGCATTATCTTTATGGTTTTGTAATTAAGGATTCATTGTGGTTTCCACTGTACATCCAGTTATTCAGCAGTTCATAAATCAGCCCACTTAATTTGTAACGTGCTGAAAACTGGCAAATAAATTGTCACTCTGTATGCAACTTGTCATGTGTTTTTTAATGCCTTCAATTGATTAAGCCTTTTTAAGCTATGGTGACGAAAAAAACCTCTAAGGGCCAGACCTAAAAAGTATGTAGGTGACAAAAATTCTCAACCCTGACAAAAGTTTGTTAACTACAAGCCGTGGAATTCAGAATCGCAACCTGAGCCCTCAGCTTGGACACTGCTTGTCTACAGAAATAACTCTCTTGTTTGACTAATCGTTGTCTTTGCTCCACAGATATACAAAACTGTGGGTCTTCACGTCGTGGCACCCTGGTCTCTGAAGGGCTGGATCTGAGCACCCTGCCTCGAGTCTGATGTATCTCCACGAACAGGCCTAAGGAGAAAAACCTTGTGAGTCCTTTGTAATAAAAGAATACTCGTTCCAGTCTGAGGGATATGAACTTCTGTCTTGCTGTTTTAAAAGAGTATTTAATTATTAGGCTGTACACAATGCTGGTACAGAGAAAGGGAAGTTCCTTACGTATCTGGTGTTGAAACCATGCACTGTCTATGGGAGTTGATTCAATCAGGAGACAGGCAAGCAGGGAGCCTGATTTGATAACCTAGTAGTTATGGACAAAGGACACGGCTGGGTGGGGAAGTCAAGGGTTTCACAGTTGCCTGCAGTACACCATTGTATTTTTTAAGGATATGATATGTATAGATAATCTAGATTTATATTTTCATGTGATTAATGTGATTGCCAAATATCTACTTCTGCAGCCAGAAGCCTTGATAAACTTTCTTTAAGCTCTTGTCATACAAAAAGTTCAGAGTACAAAGAAGAATGTTGCATATCTCAGCCTGCCAAACATACCCTTGGCAAGCTGTCTCTTGAACAATTCTGATTCGTTTCCATTTAATTAATGAACACTTTCCTGTTTTGTGATTATTGTCCTTGCCTGAAGTTGTTCCCATTACAGAGATGAAAAAGTAGTTCTCATCATCAGTTTCTACCTGCTTTGTAATTTGTTACACCATTCCGGACCTGTAACTTGTCCTTGCTTTTAGTCCCGACTAATTCTGCCTCATCTCTGTTCTTTATATTTGTCTTTTATATGTTTTCTGTTTTGTCCTTCACTGTTAAAAAAAAAAATAAATCTTATCACTGGTGTTCTTTTATTGCTATTACAAATACCTTTCATCTTTCTTCTTTGTCCTGGAACGTATTTCCTTGGTTGAGGTAGGAGGTCTCTTCTCTCCTCATTCAGGTAGCATTTTCAGGAGCTGCTTGTGCCACATAAACTTGCGAAAGGAAGAGCCTAAATTATCACAGACTGAGTACAGGACAGGAATTTTCTACTCATTCTCCCATTTTGCTGTGAATTTCATATCTATTTGCACCTCGTTTACTTTCCTTTGAAGGTTTTCAGTGAAGTTAGATTGTAAGGCCTTTGGTAAGCAGAGGTCTGGAGTATGGTGTGAGCAGGCTTCGTGTTGGGGATGCTCTAGGAAAAAATATCAAACCCAGCCTGTGATTTACCTGCCATTCTGTATGAGGAATACCAGAGAGAGTAGGGGGACTTCTGTATTGGCTGGAGCAAGTTTCTGGGGGCTCTTCAATGAATGGTTGCCAACAACAAGCAGATCTGAGCAGTATTTTCCTTTTGTAAACTATCAATAATTCAATGGATCCATTCAATATATCAATTATTCACAAAAAAATCAGCAGGTTCTAATCATCTCCAAATTAATGCCTTCCTGGCATTTGGTGTGCCGACTAACACACAATAATTGCTTTGGCATATGCCATACTGTCCTAGGAATTTCACAAGTACCAGGCTGTCCTGTAATAGCTGTTATCCACACGGTAATAGAAATTAGCCACCTTTTTGGTAACCGGTGCTTTAAACCATGTGTCACCATAAATACCTCACATACTGGGTAGCTCTCAGTCTGTGTGCATTATTAGAAGGGTGGCGTATCCTGGGTTTGCCTCTCCGGTTGTGTTACATGGTCCGAAGCAAATAGTAAGCGTGGCGCTCCCAGCTGCTCCCAGCGTGTCGCCGTAAATGATGGATGAGCACGACATTCCCTGGGTTTGAGTGTGATGCAAGTGCAGTACTTCTGGTCTTGTTTACGTGGCCCTTTCAAAACTGTGGAGATATTACTGGATTGGGTGAACTGGTTCAAACACTTCCCCACGCCCCCCCCCCAAAAAAAAAGAGTATTCCCAGCAGGAACTGTCTTTCATGCTTGATTTGAACGTTTGAATATGGATACATTGATATGTTTGGTTTTGTTTATTCTGTACACATAATTCGTTCCCATTTACTCTGTATATATTATTTTAGGGACAGGGAAAGTAAAACTTTTTTGAATAGTCCTTGGTAATGTGACCAGTTTGGTGCCAAGGGCTGGTGGGGAGCAGACTGATGGACAACTAAAGCTTCAGCGAGACAGAAACGGGTCGTGTTAAATAAATATGTGTGCCATGCATGCTTTGTCTGCAGGGCTGGTTGCAGTTTTCATAATACTGAAATACTGTGAAAAATTCACGGGAAAGCGTAGTTGTGAGTTATCTGAAATTAGAACAACTTTTGGCTGAACATCTTCAAATCTTACTGAGCTGAGGTTTGATTCAAAATCTTCAGGTGCCCTTTCTTCTTATAACGGAGTTTAAGCACACACCGGGTCTGGAAAATTAGACATTGAGGTTGGAATTTTCCATTTTGAGCCCATCTCCTTTTGGGAACAGGCTTGTTGGTCCTAGCATATACTAACAGATTGCAGTGCTAGGGTGGCAGTTTGAAGTATAATTTATCTTTCTGAAGAAAAATGTCTTTAGAAGAGAGAGATGAGCTGTTTCACTCTCCTCTGGATACAGCAGGTTTGTCAGTCTAAACTACTGCAGTTCACTCAAATATTAAGAAAACATTATTTTACAGGGAAACAGTGATTAGACATAGTAAAAATTCTTGTTGTTTTGAAGTGACAATTAATGTACTTTAAAAAGAGACTTGGTCATAAGAGGGTAATAGAATAAGATTATTAATTCAGCAGTTTCTTCAGGGAAGGTAGTTTTTTGAGGTCTTCGTGAGAGATTGGCCTAATCTCCTCCCAAACTTTTTTCTCACAGGTCCTTTCCAGTGAGGAAGTCGTGGGTGCAGCTGCAGGAGCGTTCACCCTTCCATCAGGAGTGAGGTTTTGAAGTGAAGGTGCCCGTCATCCTTAATGTGCTGTGGTCAACGCTATGGAGGGGTCTTGGAGTGTGTCATCCAGTATAAAAAATTTGTCGTGAAGTTCCAGTGATTCGGTTCATTGCTCTGTCACTGTATATCATCCTGCATTTCTCCCTTGCTTTATGGAAACTATTTTGCCTTGAAATATTACATTTTTTATGTCTGAAATCGTATTTCTGGTCAGAGGTTCCCAGACAGAGGAATGCAATGTTCTTTTGTAGACTGCAATATATTTAGGCCTTTGTTAGGCAAGCTTTGGTACAGCTTCAAAATCTAAGGATGGTAGTTGTTAAAATCTTCAGAGTACACGGACAAGATCCTATGCCTCTTAATAAAGTCTAGTACAGGAAAAGAATGAAGAATGAAAAGTACCCTGTTTCTAATTTAATGAATAACCTGGTTTAGCAAAAAATGGTAATGCCTTAACTGTGGAATTGCAAGGCATAAAATCAGTTCAGTATGATTTTTTTTTTATTTATAAAATTGGGTAATGGATTTTGAGTGCAGGTTTTTTTAATATTTATTGCTTTGATTTCATAATAGTTAGAAAGTCTTATTTTTTTCATTCCTAATTTTAATTTCCAATTTTAGTTAGTTAATCCTCACTTTAGTAATTTATTTGTGTAGAGTTTAAATGTATCTTCTTAAATGTTACTGTGATCTTTTTGACAATATATGGCATTAAAACATTGCCATAGCCATCTCAGGTGATGTCATGAAATACTGGGGTTCGAAATGAAGCTGTGACAAGAGAACAAAAACTTTAAGGAAACTGTTCTGTCACCTTGATGTTATTCCTTAGCATTTTTGTTGCAGAGGCATAATTAAAACTCTAAGCTTGTACATGCTCTGCTAGAGAAGGGTTTTTTTAATCTGAACTTGTGATATCCTCTCAGCATCTATTTTTAATAATTCTTTCCATGTTATTTCATTTTATTTTTTTATGAAATACCATTATTTTATTTTTATTTTTCGGAAGCCCAGAATATTTTTTTCCTTTGTAAAATGGAAAAAAAAAAAAAAAAGAAAAAAGGAGAAAGAGGAGCACCAAAGTGCTGTTTATGTGGAAACTATGCAAAGTGAACAGCAGATAGTAGAACGCTCCATAAACTCTGGTTTTCCTTTGAATTTATTACTTCTCCCCAGATCAGTAGACTGAGGTCTTCTAACTTCTACCCTGCATCTGGATCATTCCATAAATCTAAGCATGATGAGACCTGGAGTTTGGTTTCATGCCACTATTGGAGTTGGAGCTGAAGTCTGCTTTTCTTCGGAGATAGTTCCTGCTCCATGGCAGGGTAAGTGATAAGACAGGATCGGTAGATCAAAAAAGCTGAGCTTTTCACAGATTTGCCGGTTTGAGAGTTCATTGCATACTAAATGGAGCCCACCAAGCTTTCCTGAATGCTTTCTACATCAATTCTGTGTCTCACAGATGAACTGGAACCTCAAAAACATACCAAATATGTAATTTAAAGATTTCAAAGTGAGAGACAGTCCGCAGGAGCCTTGACTATTAGTTACCCTTACTATCTATCAAAAATTTATACTTTAGCCCACATTTATCTAGATACAATTTTGATCTATAAGTTTTTTCATTCTTTTTTGTTAGTTTTAAGCAATCCACAGTCAGAAATCTTAACCTTCATGCAGTATGAACATGCATCATTCATTAGAAATAAAATAAGTTGCTGATTGTTTCTCTCAGTAGCTGTTTTTATTGTAGTCAAATTTCTAAACCTCCACTGGCAGGGGAGAAATGTTAAGTGTTACACTAATAGCATATTTGGAGTTTGGTACGAGTTGATTGCTTGTCACATGTGAAAAATATTAATTGTCATTATCATCACAGGTCTCCAGATTTTGAGCAAACTAAATGCTGATGGACACAAAGCAGAGCTGAATTTTGACAGGAGCCACCCGCAACATGTTAGGATATTCATGTAGAAATGCTCAGGCCAGTTGTGTCTCAATTCGTTTTGGCACCTGGAGTCCCACTGACCCCACGGTCAGAGAAATGAGCTGAATATTAGAAATCACATGTTGAACACATGGGAGAATTCATCAGCGTTTTATAATGTGGTATCACCTAACTCATTTGCAGATTATGGGTATTCAGAGAGGCAAGTGTGTTCTGGAGAAGTTGCTTTTCTTCTAAGATTTATGGGTTTTATGCATTGGTAAAAGGTGACTGAAATGAGCAGTAATATTAATTAGAATTAGTTACAAAGACTTAAAATTCAAATTGTGCCATTAGCGTCTTAATCTTACTGTGCCATTGCATGAATTCAGTCTGGCTGTTTCACGACGTGGTGAATTCGGCGTATAACGTGGTGGGAGGAAAAGTCACCTGTATGGGTTAGCTCAACTATGCAACTTATTTCTGGAAACTGCCTCTTGAAGAGAGTTTAAATTTAGAGAAAACAAATATTATTAAGGGGCAGATTAAGAATGGATGCTGGATAGGAGTCATTTCTCTTTGTCCGAGGGGAAGGTAAAAAGGGTCTCTCCCATTCTGCGCTGGTAGAAGGGGTGAGGAGTGTCAGGAGCTGAAGCCAGGGTCTGCTGTACCCGGTTCAGGAGATGCAATAAGTATTGGAGGAATCGAGGGGGCCGGGGGGAGTGGGCTGCTCAGGGCATCTCTGCTGCTTAGTGGCAGAGTTAGTCTGGTTTGGAGTACATCATTGTAAGTGTCAAATAACACCACCCTCTTCTGAGGTCACCTGGTTTTAATCAGCAAGGCTTGCCGCCGTGGATAGTCTTTAAAAACAACTGTGGAAATGACTGTTAAAAAGAAGCCGGTTAAATCCTCTGCCACGACTGACCGATTTTACTGATACCTAGAACCAACCAGAGCTTTACAGTCTCTCTTATCAGTGAATAATTCATGTCCTAGGAGTGAAAATCTCAACGAAACTAAACCAAGATGTGCAAATATCTGTCTTAAGGCTTCAACAGCTCATCTTTTGGATAAGACTATTATAAAGTCATTTGGAGGAAGAAGCTCATACATAAAAATGAATGTTGCCATGCAACAAGTGCTAAAGAAAGAAGCACAAGATTTAAGCCTTAATTAATTTTCCATAGCAGCTGGGAATGTTCAGGAATAAGGAAATTCAGGAGCACCAGTGTTAATTAAGCCTCATTTGCTACAGATCTGTGGCTTGTAGTTGATGACTTTGATGTCTGAGAGGGCGTCAAGTCCAACTGATAATTTTTCATGACTGTAACATGGAAGGGCATGCAGTCCCATGAAACTTCCTTAGCATTGGACAAAATGTGTGTGTTTGCTGCAGCCCTAGTTGAGCACATGCACTCACTATTGCGTAAGTGCTTATTGACTGTAAGTTTGTAGGAACTTAATCATCTCTGAGGTCTCCATCACCTTTGTTCAATCACTGTCACTGTCTTTTAATGAGACCCACAAAAGCAGATGATCTGAGATCACATGTGGGGTTTGGGCTCCGTATGGGTGAAACGAACCAGCATAATGGTTGGTGTTTGTAACAGGGCACAGCTGAATGAAGATTTGTAAATCCTGATGTCGTACTGGCTAAAAAGAATATCTGTGGTGTTTTGCTATTTAGGCGTCAAAATCCTCTGCTTCTCTGATTCGTTAGAACTAATTTGCCAAGCTGTGGTGCATTAGGCAGAGATTTGCATTGTAGAGAAACGGAAGAGATTTTGAAAGACTCAAATTAAACCTGTTACTTTCTCTTTTTGTGATTCAGCTCCCTGTAGATAAAACTTGATGTATCCATTGGGTGAAAGAAAAGCAAAACAGAGACTCTTGGTGGAAGTCTTGAATGTTAGGGTGAGTTGGTGACCATAAAAGCGTGTAAGTATAAACATGAATACCTTTCATTCAGCGATACATTCTCAGCTTCTTAAACTCCTACAGAGAGAAGGTGGAGCAGGCATGACCAGCAACATCCTGTTGTTTCCCCATGAAATTGATTTAGTGTATACAGAGATTCTGGATATTGGTGGCATTCAGTAGGAAATACTATTGCAATGAGATCCCACCTTCCTGTGGCATGTTGTTTTTCTCATTGAAGGAACTGATCTTGGCCTTGCATAATGCAAATGATTAAGAAGAACTGAGTTCTCTCTGAGCTGCTGAATTGATTGCTAATTTTTGAGTGCTTTTCAGATGATCTGTGGAAAAGATGAACATAAAAGTTAGCAAAGTTATGCTCCATGGCTATGATGCAAAGGGCAGGTTTCTAGTTTAGCAGATGCTGAAGGAAGTAGAAACCTCCTATTTTAGAAGCTGACACAATTATGGATTAAATATTAGAGAACATTGAGTTCATTTCTCTATTTCGCTCTCCTGTTCCACCCCAACTGCCTTTGCCAGTTGTTACAAAAACTCACTGGTTTCAAGTGACTGGTGAACGTAGCTCTGAGTTCAGATGGCAGTGAACAGAGCCGGACTGAGTCACTGTCGCTTTTGACCTTCACTACAAGTTTAAGCCCTGGAAGTAGTCTGTATCTTTAAAGGCTTTTCATGTTTGCTGTCAACAAACATGATGCTTGCTTGCTGAAAAAGGATAGAAACTGTTCTTCCTTATCTTACACAACAGGAAACAATATTAGCCCTGATAACATACCCACTTATGCTGCTATCTTTTTCAGTATCAAATTTTACCCATCATATTTCCAGTAACAAAATGTATTACATGTTGACTGTGTTGACTATGACTTTAGAGGAAGTTTGAACAGTGAACGCCAGGGGTACAATTCGCTTGGATATGATTCAAAACATACAGCTCAGAGATTAATAGATAACGTACAATAAAATTACGGATCAATGTGGCAAAGGATCATTCTAATGTGTTTGTAATCATTTTCTCATCCATTGGCTGTGCTATCTGCCTTACATATTGGCAGGGCTGCTTATCTGGAGGTACTGCGGCAACTCTCTGAACGTTTTATCACCTCCTTTAAAAGTGGAGTCAATTACAAGTCTAGATTAAAATAGTGATGTACTTTGGGAGCAAAAAGTGATATCCTGTTATGTGTTTTCTGAAATTGCTGGTAGGGCCTAGCTGATGAGTCATGACTCAAATCTTAATGAAATTAATAGAACAGCTTTGGAGTCGATCTCATCTTGGGGTGGGGGAGGACATGGCTCCTCCTGTACTGAGAATCAGTGACTTCACCTGCAAGAGGAGAGGGACTGTGGCATGTGCATGTGTGTCTACATATGTGTGTGTGAGAGGGGCTGAGATCCCTGTCTAACACGACAAGAAATCGCAATGACAGAGGGTGCAATATTTTCCCCTTTATAGAGACAGAGAAGACCTGTGTGCACCTCTCCCAGTTTATGTTCATTCTTTCTGCTTTCTTGCAAGTGCCCCTACGCTGCCGTGCTAGTTTAGCAAGAGGAGCTGAATCCAGCCTTGTTGGGGTTGCATGCAAAAAGCCCTCAGGTAAGCGTGAAAACTGATGACATGAGCAGGGCCTGAAATCAAGAACCACAAGAAGGACAAAGAGGATCGATCACAGCCTGTGCGTTGTACAAAAATTATGGGGGAAATGAGAAGATCTGTACATCTTACTTGACGAGCCAATTACTCTCATTAAAACTGAATATTTTATCTCATGTTGTACAAGTATAATTGTTCTACAAAGAGGAGACAGAGGGAGAACACGTTAGTGACCTTCAAATATGTAGAAAGTTGTTACGGAGAGGAACCTTCTGGTTTTCATTTCAAGGTAGACTGGACAAGAGTCACTGAACTCTTAACTGCTGTAGAGACATTTTAGATAGGTGTCAGGAAGACTTTTCTAGTGGTCAAAGAACATATCTAGAGGGATAGTTTGACTTGGGAATGCGACGCTTTTTTCCTTTTAATTTGCTGTATGTTCTTTTGCATAGCTCTGTGGTACACTAAGTAGTCATTCTAAAAATAGGTACTTCAGCTCCTTCAGCTGTTTCACAAACCCCTCTGTATTTAAAGATGGATGCTCTGAGACGTCTTTATGTCACACTGCAAAAAGGTTAAAAAAAGAAGATCCTTAACATCAGGCAATGTGTGAAAGGGGGAAAATGACTCTTGGTTGGGGTTTTTTCAAAATACAGTGTTCTGAATGTTTTGTTTTAAAATTCAGGCTCCTCAGTACTTCACTGCAAAGTTCTTGATAGACTGTTATCCTTCCTGTACCTAAACAAGGAAGGAAGACATCTGTTCCCGTTAAAATATACAAAGGTTCGTATGCTTTTTTCCTCCGTCTGAATCTTGAGTCTTAAAGTTTTTTTCCAGCAGGAGTGATTCCAATTCAATCCACATGCAAGTTACATGGTAGCAACTGAAGTTAATGGCCTTAACGTAAAGGTAAAAAAGTGTTTTCTTGCAAAGGATGTAAGAGATGATAAAAGGCAAAATGGAACTGTAAATTCTGTTGGCTTTAGTGAGAGGAGCACAGTGCGGAATGAGATGGAGAAGCAAAGATCAATGCAAAGTGCAGTTTCTCAGCCCTTAAAAATGCAATCTGAGGTTAGAGGTTGGACGTGTAACTTGTATTTGAAAGTCTGTGGGGGTGACGAGAGTTACATAAGGTGATAAGGTGATAAATTCTAAGGCTTTTCAATGAAGTGCGAGTTCATTTTTAGATCTTGCCAGATTATTCAGATTTCACTTAGTGTGACAGTCTCTGAACTAAGATTACCTTCACGTGATCTGTATGACTCAGAAAGAAGACATGTAACAATAGCATTCTACATTTTGAGAGTCAAGGTAAATTCTGCTGAAATGAGGTGGAGGAATGCTGCCTGAAGACCCCAGTTTGCAATAATGAGAGTGAAGCAGTTTTGCAGAGGCTGTGAGACTATAGATTACAGTAGCTAGCAACGGACATTCTGTGTGTCATTTTAAAACAGTAAGATTATATATATCTAAGTGTAGTCTAGGTATCTAAGTGCGTATATCTAAGTTGTGCGTAAGTCGAAATGCAAAGCAAGAGAAAGAATAAAACCAAAATTAATTGGTTATGAATCTTCTTGGTAAATAGTGTACCAACTGCATCAGGAGAAAAATATATATCCAGGGGTGTATGGTTTCTTTAAATCTATGTTTAAAAGTGTTGCCTTGAATTGTTCGTTTGTGATGTTCCCATTTTCTCCTTTTTGAGTTTACATAAAGGAGAGAACCTCTTGTTCAGGGTAAGGTTTTGGAAAATATAAACAGGAACTATTTGTGTCTGTTCCAGAATGGGATTAAGAAAGAATTAATCATTATGCTCAAAGCTTAAATAAATTTAAACAAATCTAATACCATTTTTTTGGCAGTTCTACCAAAATTTTGGTACAGGACTTTGCACCTTGGAACTGGGGAGAACTTTTGGCAGTGTTTGTATTTGGGATTATTAAATCTCAGTCAGCTACAGTCCCTGAAAAGTCCTCTAAGGTGAGCTTTCCCAGTGAGATGCAGAAGAGGCTCAGCAGAGGTTTGCTGGTGAATGTGACGTCAGGCTCGGGGAAGAAGAGCAGCAAACCCAACTGTGATGTTGAAATCATGATGTCTGCTCCTTATGCTGTCTCCTGGCAGCAGGAATAGGGAGCTGCTGAACTTGGACAGGGAGGAAGGCATGGAGTTGATCAGAGCATGAGGGGAGAAGTGGAGTTGGGTGAAGGGACCAAGCTGAACAAGAAGATCCAAACTAGAAACGGGCTTGGGCCGGCAGAGTATTGAGGTGAGATAAAGAATAGGGAAGAGGAGGGAAGGAGAGAAGAGGACTGTGTTAGCCACATTCAGATCCAAATTTTTTAAGGTAACGTGACAGAGACATGCCCATTACGAGCTAATTCACTGCTGTGCAAAAGTGCTAAGTCAGTTCTGAAAGCAGAGTATGTTTTGGACAAAATACACTGATGGTACTTTAGTCCTGCGGCTGTTTCCTGTTTTTCAGACCTGGCAGTTTTTGCTGGCCTGAGCACTTGCAGTAGTGTTTTATTGAACACCATAGGTATAAATTTAGTTGCATCTCTTTCTGTTGTGTGTTGGCCCTGTTGTGTTCTGTGGCCCTACTTTCACCCCCCAGAAAATAATGCAGATCAATTTTTGGCATTTGGCTTTCATCAGTATTTCAGTGTCATGAGTATTTCGGTGGAGCTTGAAAAACCGACGGGATCATATATGGTGCAGGAAAATGAGTTGGCAGACTGTCAAGGTAATTAGGCAGCAATGCAGAGACCAGTTTTTCCTTCTAAACTATTAACTGGTGTGGATATGAGATAGGGGACTGTTATCTTTGCAATTTATCAAAGAAGTTTTGGCAAACTAATTATTATCAGACAGCCATTGGCCACTGCTCATGCCATAGCAGGTGTAGGGCAGACGATAAGACTAAATGGGCTACAAAGCTTTGGCTTCATTCGAGGCTTAGTTTTGCTCACACAAAATTCAGCAAGAGCTTTGCTATTGACATGGAAGGAAGATCTGGACCTTTCATTGGCAAGGGATTCAGCAGAAGACGTGGAGTACTGTGACCTTCTGTGGTTGACATCCGTGCTGCATCCAGAGAATGGACCCGTATTCACACCTCTGGAGGAGGATCAGGAATCAAGCTTCTTTCTGTGGGAGATGAAGAGGTACTATGCAGTTGTTAAGAATTAATTTTAGAAGTTTGCCTTCTCAGTATCGCTTACCTTCCAACACTCAATTACTAGTTTTCCTGTTTTATTATATGATCAGTTTTGCTTTCGTTACAGTGAAATTAACAGATATCAGCCCAGGATTTCATTGTACTGGTGTTGTATCTAACTGCAGCCCAATTTGTCAGAAGTCATTGCTGACTGCTAGAGTTCAGACATTTGAGTGCCTCTGGGTTGCAGGATCTCACATCTCATTGCCTTTTTAAGCCGAGTTCTGACTTTTAAATTGTACTGATAAAATAGAAAGAACTTAAGTCTTATGGCAGTTGAGTACATGGAGTGTATGAGTATATTTTTACAGGGTTATTCTAACTGCGCTGTCTTGTTGGCAAATCTTGACATACTTAGGTTTGATATGTGGCGATACACTGCTAGGATCATATCCGTTATATTTATTTGTAGTAAAAAAATCATCTTGCTGCTATTTGTTGTGATAAAGTTTAAATCTTGCGTGTCAGACTGCATTTTCAGAACTTTTCTACCCTGTTCTCTGATGGAGGAAAAGAAGAAGTTGGCATCTGCCATGCCATTCTATAGGAACATCTGTCCAAGCCCCATCTGAGCTTTGCTTGGAATCTTTATACATAGGAAAAGCACCTTGCGCTATCATTTCCCCCTTATGTTAGTTGCAATTATTTCTCAAACAATGAATTACTGTTTGTGTTTCTCAAGTTCAGTAAAATAAATTCAGGAAAATTGAGTTCCAGAGGATTTCAAAACTGCTTAAGGCAGCCTTAAGATCACTCAAGCATCAAGTTAGCATTCTTGGTGGAAATAAGAGCTTTGTAATCTGTCCAGCTCAGCACTTTAGGATCACTTGAGCTGGTCTTTATGTGCCATGCTTTCTTCTAGGGAATATATAAAAGAACATAAGAAGAAAAAATTCTTCACAGAAAGCATTATCAAGCGTTGGAAAATGCTGCCCAGGGAAGTGGTTGAATCACCATCCCTGGAGGTATTTAATTGGGCAGACATGGTTTAGTGGTGGTTTTGGCAGTGCTGGGTTAATGGTTGGACTTGATGATCTTAAAGGTCCCTTCCAACCTAGACGATTCTGTGATTCTGGGGGTGTTCAGATTTATATGTCATGTGTACAGCTCCAGACTGGACCAGGACTGTGACTGGAGACGTAGAGATGGCTCTAGACCCAAAGAGCTTTCCCTTTTCTGAGGTGAGCTGAGTAAGCTGGGGTGGCAGCTGAGTTTGAAGGCTTTCTGAGCAAGGTGCATACCTACATACAGGAATGCACAGATGGGGCGTCACTGGGGCACGGGTCCTTTTTTTGGATTCTGCACTAGGAGCTACTCTCAAACATATATATTGTCAGTGAGATCCTAAATAGGGATTGTATAATGAATTAATTCAGGGAAATCCTGTGGCCTGTTCTCCGCTGGAGGCTAGTTGATCACAGTTGTTGCTTTTACCTTGTAGTCTGTGCATGGATGGTGTTTCTGAGAGTACAAACGAGATAAATATGCATGAATAACTCCAATGTACAAGATCTATTTTCCCCCTAAAAAATCTAACTCATTCCATTTGAAGAATCTCTAAATGATGTCACAGAGAGCGGAAGCACTATTGCATATGACCCAGTTGCTGCTCTTTTTTTTTCTTTTCCATGAAATGAATACGCTATACCCATGAGTTTCATTTAACATTATCACTTCTTTCCTCCCTAAAAAGGTTTTGATAAGTAGCTTAATAGAAAAACACTGTGGAGTTAGGTTTTCTTTTCTTTAAAATATTTTGAACAGAAGCCTCTGTCCCAAAGGAAAGAGTTTATAAAGCCTGAAAATCTCGCTTTAGTCCGATGTTTAATTAATTTTTATTTCAGTTGCTCAGTTTCAGGGCATCTAGAGTGTGTTGCAGGAAGAAACAGAAAATGGGAGCATTGTGAATTCTGTTTAAAAAGAAAAAAAAGTCATGAAAACAAGCCTCATTGGAGAGCACTGCCTCCATTCAGAACAAAATCTTTTTATTCAAGTTTCTTTTCATGAAAACTATTCAGCTTGCTTGTGGTTTTGTTATTCTGATAGATGGATAGTTTGAATGCTTTGCAGGACTACTGGACCTCATAGAGCCAGTTAGAGTCAGCGTGCTTAGGCTGCAGTGAGCCGGAACCTGAATTTTATTATTAGTTAATGCCATTCTTCACTGAATTTGCCTGAACCGGAGGAGCAGGGGACAAAAATCAAAGTAGCAAAACTTTTTTTTTTTTTTTACATATAGAAAGGTTCTTTACATATAAATGCTTAACCTGGCCCCAGACATTTCTTCTGCAGATCATCATTCCTAAATAGTAAGAAAATACAGGTGTAAATATTTCCAAGTGACTGAAATAGCCATCATCTGCTTGCTGTTGGAGTGAAAGGAAAGGGAGGAAGCTCAGGCTCCCCCTGGATCCGCTCTGGTGTTTGAGAGGCAAATGGAGAGTGGAAGCCCTAGAGAAAGAGTGTGAACAAAAATAGAAGGTGGCTCTCTGCCTTCTGAGTGGTCTGCTGTATGCAAAGGCCAAAAGAGGTGAATTTTTATGCTGTCTCTCTTTTTCCCCTCAGCTGTTTAACATTTCGGTCCCATAACATGTGTTGACTTTGCAGGTGTAAGCAGCATCGTGCAGGACTTCGCATTAATTGCGATCTGAGCGTGGAACAGGGACCACTCCCCTCATACAGGGTCAATTGAATTTGTCCCTGTTCCTACAGCTTTACAGGTGAACAAGTGTCTTAGAGTATAAACTTCAATGATGAGGATAAAAAGCAGATGCTTTTTGCTGATGCCTCCTTTTAATCTTTTGTGAATGTGGCTAAGTTTAGCTCATGTTGTGAAGATAATTAATTTATCCACGTTGAACACATATCATCACAATAGAAAATCCCTGGTTACAATTTGTTTTTAAGCAATGGCAATGAGACAACCCTTCATTTGTCTTGACTTGTTTCTGTGCTGCTATAAGGTCTGGTAACTTAGGGAGGGTTCCATAGCAGAGCAAACCGATGAAAAAGGCTGCATTAACCATTGAAAGCGTTTAAGAATGTAAATTTTACTGACATTTTCAAAACTTTCTGATAAGAATATGATAAATCCATTGATGAATACTGCTAAACGCTTACCCCAAGATCAGAAAAATATGCTTTTGAACTTAGCAAAGATAGATAATTCTTCCTGTGTTTTGTGTGTTGTAGCATGTGAAACTAAAACACATGTGCTCAGAGAAAATACTTGACTAGCTGAGCAAGAAGCCCAGAACAAAAATACCTGCAGAAGTGTTATTTTTGCATTATTTATTTGAAAATATGGCTAAATGCCTTACAGGGTAATGTAGTTTAGAAATACATGTAGCTACTGCTTACCTCAAATAACTTGCTTAAGCAGATACATGTACAGACAAACTTGAAATCTCACCATGTGCAGCCTGATGGAAAACCTGTTCTATGGGGTCACACTTATTCAAATCTGAATAGAACCTGTTCTGTAAACTCTGTTGTTTCCTTTTTTTTACCCCTTTTCTCTTTTTTTTGCTATTTTTCCATAGGCGCATTCTACCTGTGCCCTTGCAGTTGACAGGAGTTTGTCCCAGACCTTAATGGGACAAGGGCTGGGCTAATGATGGAGAGCTCTGGTCTTTCGAACAGTCTTGTATCCCTTTTTGAAGTACTCCAGGGACACCAGACAGGTTTATCCTCACTGCAGAGCAGTGCCAAAATTTTCTGCAGGGAAAGCAGAGAGCGCTGTTGGGAATACCGTCGATGACCCCCGGGTCTGACCAACCAGACTGGTGAATTTCTTTAGCTAGCATGGGATACCCTGACAGGAGGAATATGAGCGGGAGCCAGGGAGGAAGCCTAAAGCTTTCCTGTACTCTTTGTGCAGGGCTACTCTGACCTCTTCTAGTATTCCTTCTTTCCTTTCTGCTTCTCTCTGTTCTATATTTGCTTCTTGATTACAGCTTCCTTTTTTTTTTTCTGGGGAAGCTGTAGGCCACAATATGAAGCGATTATTGCATTCAGAGCAGAGTGGTTCATTTCACTGACTATGCTGGAAACTCCAGATTGGGGAGTTTGTACTTGTGGCGATAACTGCAAGAACTGCAGTGGTGTCAGCGAGAGCAAGGCAAGTTGCACAGAGCTTAACTTTCCTAGAGAAAAGCCCCAGATTAAACCTTCAATTCAAACCCCTTTGAGTCCTCACTGTAAAACTACTTAATCTCACTGGGAAAGACGTTTAGAGTATGATCCCTGGAACTGGTGCGTAGTGTCAGTGTGCGTACAGCATTATTACTGCGTGGAAGGGATTGTGCAAATGAGCTAATGTAACGTTAGCGTGGGAATAATAAAATGGCTTGTGAGTTACAGCCCGGCAAAAGTTGCATTTGGCAGAATGATGAACTATGGATGAGCATGTACAGGTGGGACCCAGCAATCCATCAGTAAGACATGTTTCCTAATCTCTCACGCCAGGAGGCCTGGCATTATGCAGCTAATAAAATGAGAGAGAGGAGGGTATGTGAATGCACGCTTTGCAAAGGGTACCGTGTATATATGCAATTAATGACACTTGTGAATTACGGAGTGATGACAAACACCATCACTATCACTATCGCAAAGGAGACCAGCAGGTTCATTCTGGGTGGATAAAATAAATCATGTAGTCATACAGAACTCCTTAGATCTTCCTAGCCAATGGCCTCAGGCAATTAAATGAGCCAGAAATTGAGCTCTCCACAGCATTTAAACAGCAACTGTTCACATGCATGCACAAGCAATTATTTGGTGTTGAAATAAGAAAAGAAAATTGAATTTAAAAATCTGTTTGGTAGGGAACAAAACTGTATTTCAGTTTCCTGGTCAGCCAGAAACTTTGCTAAGCACAATTCCAGGGTTCAGATAGAAAGTTAAGCCAGAAAAAGAGAATAAAAACACCAAGAAATTTCAAATAGTTTCTCTGTATTCAACTAGGTTGTGGCACAGGATAAGCACCAGTCTGCATGTGTGTACACCTGCCTGTATTGATATTGTGTGTTTCAAAAAATAAAAACCCCATTAAATTACTATTTGCACCTAATTACCTGTAAGAGACACTGTGATGTTAAGCAGGCCAATACCTGGACAAACCTAGAATTGCCGTGTTGGGGTTTCGTATGCATTGGATACATCCACAGAGTATGTGCGTGAATGATGGCATAATTGGATGAATCACTTGATAATTTGAACAGTAAAAAGCTGCAAGGCATGTACTCGACTGAGGCATTTTCTAAATATAAAAATGGGCTTAATTTCTTAGACAAATAATTTTGAATACCTGAGACAAAATGGTAACTCTGATTAATTTTCAGCTTCTTACTGGTGTTTGGTAGAAATGCAAACTTTTAGAAGATTGCAGCAAACATAAGACTTCAAAATTGGCTTTTTTTCTTTCCGATCAGCTTCTCCTGATTCCTTAATGTTTTTCTGCAGCGCCAGAGTCTAGCACATGTGAAATCAAAATTCATTACCAGGAAGGAACTCTGAGAGTTATAATATTAGATTATCAAGTTAAGTAGGTTCAGAATGTTAAATGTGTTGAGGGACTACAAATCTAAAGGCCAGATTTTTGGAGGTGGTTATGCTGCTTCCTGGGCTACAACTTCTAAATACCTATGGAGATTTGGATCTTTAAATGGAAACTGTTAAGTCATCCAGCTCCAGATTATTATTGGTTTTTCAAATGTACTTAAGCATCTCATGGGAATTTCAAATGCAATTAGATCCCGTTAAATTCCAGAGAGTTTAGATATTTATATAGGTTCCTGTCTGTACTGAAAGACCGTAAAAAAATCTGTTTATAGTGAAAGGTGAACTAATGTTTCAACAAGAAACAGCCTTTTTTATTATGATGATTATTATTTTATTATTATTTTATTGCGATCTCTTTGTGCGAGCTGAGTAAATGATGTTGGCCGCTGGGGGAACCGTGGTGCTATATGATGATGAAATCCTTCCCGAATTGGTAATAGAGCATCCAGGGCTGTCTGTGTGTGTTTGGGGCTGTTGTCCAGGAGCTGGGCTTTGGGTGCTGGGACCTACAGCCCCTGCTGACCTGGAGGGAAGGCAAAGGCAACTCATGCCTTTGCTGTGAACGAAGGCTCTTCCTCCTGGATGGAGGAAAATTTGCCAGGAAGTTCTTCGTTTAGTGAAATCCCAGCAAGAGGCTGAGAAAATTCAGGGAATGTCAAAAGGTTATGATACAAATAAGATTTTAAAAGTTTACTTAAAATTCACTGATTTTTAAACGGCTGCTTTATTCTCACTGGGTGGTTTGGGGATTATTTTTTTTTCTTAATTTTAATAACATGATGCTGGCATTAACTACTTTCATGAGTATCCATTTTCAACTGGTATTCTGAGTTTGTTGGTAGCAAAGTGTGTTCCAAACAGAGGTGCATGCACATGCTGTTCTTTCTTTCAGAATTTACTTCTGGTTCTTGTCTTACTTTTTTCCCTTAATCTAAGATAAGAAGACTGTGAACAGAAAGTGCATATTTGCTTTTTATGCATAGAGAAGATATTCAAGCCTTTTTTTCTTTTTATTAAAGTTCTCTGAAGTGGTACAGTAAGATTCCCAGATATTGAAAGGAAACTGCCTCTTAAGATGTTTTTCAAAGAAAAAGCCCATGTATTTTTGAATTATGATCTACAAACTTATAAACTTTGAATGGACACATAAAATGGCAGGTTCTTACTGTGTTTTAAATAGTGTATTTAGCTTTACAGGAACCTTTCCCTGTAGCACTGTTGATTTTTGCAGTGTCACCAAACCACTGTAGCGATGTGCTGGCGTGAGTGTTAAATAACCTTTTATTTTCAGGGGCTTTTAATTCAGTGGTAACATTTTTAATAGTGTGCAATTAAAAGTCAATCAATAGTATTCTGTGTGCATAGTGCTGACTTTCAGAAATGTAAGGAAACACACGGCTTATTTTGCTTTGTTACCATGTGAGCATCTTCAGCTGGAATAGCTACTTTGACTTGCCAACTATGGAATCAATAAGTAAGTTTAACGTGTATTCCAGAATGTGCAAAACAGCAGAAAGAATGCCATTAAACATCTTGTTTTCAGAGCTACTATACCCCAAGAACCTGCTGATGTTTATTGAGATTTTTCTATCTGATATTCTGTCATTGAATGACTCTGTTTTTATGAAAAGAGGTGTCTTGGAGAAGACGTAGCTAATTTGTATGTGTATTGAATCACTCTGAACAGCAGTAAGGAAAGACATTTTAAATAAGACTGAAAATAATGAAAGATAATAGCGGATACATCAATCGCTTCTTTTACTGTGTCCACTTCTCTTCCATGATAAAAACTGTTTCTGAGAGAGGGGAATTAATTTAACAAGTGTTTCCCATGAAATTTGTTGATATGTGCTAATCCGTCAAAACCAAATTGCTGATGACAGTTAGTTTATTCTGATTTGTTTTTCCAGTCAACCATCTTGAAAAAATATTTAATGCAGTTGACAGAATGGATTTTTTTTTTGTTATTTAAAAAATTCAAGTTCTTTTGTTGAAAACTTAAGAAGAAATTAAAACAAATCAACCCCCTGCCTGTAAAATTGAAGTTTGACGTAAATTCCATCAATTCAAATTCTTCAAAGGGAATATTAAAATGGTTTCAAAGTCTGAGGTTTTTTTCCCCAGATTTATGGCAGATTTTGTGTACTCAATTTTTATCTTAATGTTTGTAATATTCCAGTGTTTGTGGGCTGGTAAGGGGTTTCACATTCGTCTTCAGTGTGGACTGCCATTGTGCTTCTTGGTGTTAAAAGGAAATTAGTAATTTGTTGTTAACAAGACAATATTTATGGTTAGAAATGTGCTGAGTTTTTTTTTTTTTTTTTTATTTGGGCAAAGATGGAAGTGCACGAGAAATTCTAGAGGAAGTCAGAGGTGCTGAGACCTAAATTGAGCGATTAATACCATACGTGTGCAAGGGCTTAAAGATGTTCCTCACGGATCAGCAGGAGGATTGCTGCTAAATTCTTGTATACCTGAAAATTTGCCTAATAAAAGGAAGTACAACAGATGAGGTTCATTAAAATGAAAGGGAATATCTACACTTAATGAACTTGAGGAAATTTTTTCCCTATGGCATGGCCTTGGAGTGATTCCTTGTCTACGTGCCTGTTACTGCACTGGAAAACAACTCTGTATTGGGGTGCTTAACCTTTAACAGTTTTACTTTTTGAGGCTAATTTAAATAGAGCTGCAGCTGGCTTTAAAAAAAAATCACCGAACGTACTTGGATGCTGGTGGTCTCCCTCTCGCTCGTACGCCCTGCCACCACTGAGTGATATTGCCAAGAAGAAACTTAGAGCGACGTTTGCAGCCAGCATGTTTCCATTCAGTGACCTTAAAACAATTTAAACCAGCAGTTTCTGCCATTACAGAATTTAGTGTGTTCTGTTCCTGGGGAGGAACATCACATCCATTGAGCACAGCACTATAAAAACCAGCGCACAAGTACACTCATGATAATATAGAGAATTCTCCGGCATGTTGTCCCTTTTATTTTCCTGACACAAAAAATAAAGGGCAAGCCTTAAATCCGACTGAACTATAATGTAAAAGCTGAGCAACTGTCACTTTTATTTTGGCTGGTTTCCCTGCAGAATTTCTAAGACGCGAAGCAAACCAAAGGGCCACCATGTGGGAAGTATACGGAGTTTGCGGGCTCCCTTTATGTCTACTGCAGTTACTGAAGTCAAAATGCACCCTAATTCCATTAAATTACCTTCACTGTATAGCTATTTTTGCACTACCATACATATGCATGGTGTGTGGCTCAGCGTGACCCTGCGAAGGTCAACAGAGCTTCAGGAACTGTGTGGTGAAAGGAGAATAATGATCCTACAGAGGAAAAAGTGTTACTTTTTAATTGTTTTTTTCTTGTTTCAGCAGCTCTTCTTTTTTCCTTTTTATTTTTTTTCCTATTTCTCATTTTCCTCATCTGGGAGGAGGGCTTCTTTGTGTTGTAGCAATCAAAGGGAGAAGGAGGATGTCTGAGAAAATAAGAACTTCAAGAGTGTGCCAACATTAGCAAAAAAGAATGAGGGGGAGGCAGGGAAAGTGCATTTTAAAAGTATTTTCATTTCAAGAAAACATTGGTGTGCATTTAAATCGAGAAGCCAAACACTCTGAAATCACACTGTTGTGCTTTTATGCCATGGGAAGGTGTAATTGTTCTTTCACAGCCATCTATTTACTTATTTTTTTTAAACTCCAGTGTTTGTCAGCATAGTTACCCTGGTTCCCATTGCTTTTGCTATGAATTCAATGGCATAAAGCAGAGAAGAAAACCGTGGAGGATAAATCCCTATGAAATAATAACTGATTAAAGATGGCAAATCTTATCCTTGGGAGTAGGAGGTGTTAATGAGAGACAGAAGTGATTTTGTTCCTCTCTACCAAGGAAGGATTCAGCTCAGCAGAGGAGGCTCTAATGATAAGATTTATACCGTCTGCCTTGGGAGCTGGGACTTACCACTGTCACAGCCAGGATGGCAGCACAGGTAGATTTTACCCAGGTTTCACTAACAGAGAGGATACAGAGCTGAGCTTCACAGCTCGTACTTATCTTAATAACAAAAAATAATAAATTGAAACCATGATTGTTTTCCAGCAGTGTAAGGAGACAACAGGTCACTCCTGAGCTGCAGATCTATTTAGACACGTAGCAAGACATTTTTCGTACTTCTTAAGAAAGTTTTTTTCTCACCATCTTATCTATGAAAGGCCTAAGAAATTTGGACTTTAAATATTTTATTTTTCTTCTTGTAATCTTTTTATGAAGATAAAAGTATTCCTTTTTGACATGGAGGACAACATTCAACATTAGGGATTTTAGATTTCTTTTTACCTCTCTTTTATTAAAAATGTCGAATGTATTGCTCTACAGTGCTGGAATTGGTGGTGCCTTCTGAAACTAATGGCATTTCTGCTTTCATTCTTCCTGCAAGTGGGGGAAATCACAGTATTCATTTGGGGAAACTTTTTAGAAGCCTATTTACGCTTGGAAAAATCACTGATCCCGCAGTAACCTCCTTCCTCCTCCTCAGCCTTTGTCCCAGTCCTCATAATTCTACGTCATCTCACATTAAATTACATGAACTACTTGTTGGAGCTGAGAGACTGCAACTGGCTGGCACTTCACTGCCTGCCTCTGTTTACCTGGGATTTTCAGTTTGTGGGAACTCTTTGCAGGGCTCCGTGTCCTGGATTTGGATCAGTGTTCACTATCTTATTGCCTGTTGAGACATGGTAAATTTGCAGCTGGATCAAGAGATGTTGAATGGACTTTGAGGCTCCTCAGATTGTAAATAATGATGAGCTATGCGTAACACATTCTGATAACTTATATTTAAAAAAATATGTGCAGACCGTCGGGCTAAAATGTATGCTCAAACATAAATACTAAACTTTACATTTTGAAACCCATGTATTGACTCCGAAGTACACGATCCAATTTCCTCTGTGTGTGCTGTGCATGGTCTGTGTTTCTGAGTCAGACTTTCATTTAAATTAGAAATATGAAAACTTGTTCCTTAATAATTTTAAATTGTTTTATTATAAAATATGAAGGATAAGATGCAAAATATTTTTTCCCCTTGTGTGCCCATCATCCCTCAGAACTAAGTATACAAAAATTTATCTAATAAGAAAGAACAGGCATCTAAATTAAGCGTAAAGTTTTTTACCTGGTTTCAGGCTGCAATAAAATGTCATGCTCTGAGCTGAGGTGTTACGGGTCACTTGCTTAGCTCGGAAAAAGCATGGTATCTAATTAAATATGTCACTTAGTGTGCTGTAATTGTCACTTCTTGCCACGGAGGGGCCAAGGAGTAGGACATAGTGTAGGAGACTTGTCACCCCTCAAGTTTAACTGAACAGCTCTAACTTGAGAGATAAGGGAGGTTTGGGGGTGGTGTGTGTTGTTTCTCTTGCCTGTCTCTATATAAATTACATGATAGTCAAACTATTAAGAAAAAAAGAATTTTTCTGAGATAGGGCCTTTTGGTAAATCATGAAAAATAGTCTAGCATTGTTACTGATGCAATCTTAATGTTTCCTTACTTTCAAGGACTTTGATGTAAGAGTAGATAAGAAATAAAGACAGAATGAGTGGGAGCAGATAGATGCTGGGAGTGCAGGCGATCAGTCTGTACATCATCTGTGTTAGGCCTTTTAACGTAGGCAGCTAGTCCTTCTGGGATTTCCCCTGTAGAAATGAGGTGAAATTAGGTGTCTCCAGAAGCAGTCCACATCGCCTAGAAGAGGTGATTTTTGAGAATAACCTTTTCAATAAACCTAGTTGCTCTCCATTTTTCATAAGAGTGCCCGTGGAGACCAGCAGACGAGCTAAGTTAGGTGCCTAGAGTTAGATCGAATGAGTCTCCTTTAAACGATAATGGTGCAACTCTGGAAACGTGACCAAGGTGTCCTTGAAGATGCCGTATGCCCAGAAGACTAACAAGACGTGAAACCGGCCATATTCAAGGTTTTTCTTTTGGCTGCATGTCGAAGATCAGGCAGATGCAGTGAGACAGGCTGCTTCAAGGACCTTGAGGTCTGTCTGTTGCATTGCTGTTTCACCCATGCGTAATGCCAGAATCGTGGGCTCTAGCTGGATTTTATGTTCTGCTTTCAAAGTGTCATTTTGAAAATCAGACCCGTGCTGGTTTCTGATGCAGTATTGAAGTACGCTGTTGCTTTAATTCTTGATAGCTAACGAGGCAGTCATGTTTATTCCTAGAAAAGGTAGTATTTTGGAAGAAAATTGATACTTTAATATCAATTGGCAAAGTTCTTTTGGAATGACAAGTAATTTTTTTTGTTGTTTTTTTTAAAGTGCAGTGAAAAATCAGAAGTTGAAACCAAATATTATGAAAGCTGAAAAACATGATCAACAGAATAAACAAAACCCATTTACTAAAATACCCCCAAAATGTGTCAAAAATGTAAAGAAACCTCGTATTAATGTTAAGTGAATATAGATCATGTTTTCGGCTATTATTTTGTGAAGCGTTGATGTGATGAAGTTGGGTTGCTTTTTGAGAAGAAAAGTGACTATTGCACTCCAGTTGTAAGAAACATCAGATATACATCAGATACATGTTGTTCTGCATGAAAAAAAAGCTTTTTGGAAAATGTATCACTGGTGTAGGTGTAGAGAGAGGAGTGAAACCTCCGAAGCATGCCATAAACTCAAAACACTGTCAGTCTGAGAAGCTGCAGTGGTTTTGCTCTTCATTTTTATTAAATGCTCTTTAATAGGTTCTTCATGCTTCCGAGATATGTAAAGCATAACATATTTGTAATTTCGGTCTTCTAATTGACTCTGATATTTTTTTTCCTCGAGAAGTCTTCATTAAAGGGAAACGATTTTGCTGTTGATACCTCATGATTTGTTATAATGCAAGTAACATTTAGCACATCTTGTAGACTGTCTGAAGAATTCCCACAAGCTTCCTAGCAAATGTCATCTTACTTCTGAATTGAGTGAAGCACTGCCTTCCTTTTGCTTTTCTGCAATTTGTCATGCTTCATACTTGGCTAAATCTGCCAATTTTCATTGTCCTCACTGACAACAGCTGTCAGCGTGCCACTTATGTCTTCAAAACTCTTGGTGGCAGCATCCTCTAAGTTACCAGATTGAAATGCAACCTGAGCAACTTGGAGATTTAGATCTGTCTGACTTCTTGATGCATCACGCTCAGAAACAGCACCACAAAATCCCTTAATTGCCCTCCTAGAAAGGGGGAACACAGCTGGAAGTAACAAAGTGGCCAACAGCTCCAATAAAGTCATCAGTATCTCCTACGCGGCTTTGAAGAACTTGTGTTGACAGTGATGGAATTAAAATTATTTGGAGAAGCGTACGTCTAATGAACCTAATCACTGTGAAAAGACAGGGTGCAGGCCAGCTAAATAATTTTCTTCTTTTGTTCACTACAGAGCTGAGTAGATGCTTTTCTTTGTATGTTCTCTTTTATTGCAAATTCATGACTGCTTTTGAATTCTTCCCAAACCGAAGAGCTGGGAATGTATGAGATACAAATTGTGGACAATTCCCCCTTTGGAGAACAGAGTTGGGGATAATTTTTTGTTAATATTTTTAACCTGTATTTCCATGGGTGTTTTTAAGAAAGAGGAAGGAAAGGAGAGGGGTGTGTATTAATGTGGATTAGTTGGTTTACAACTCTGGAAGTTGTGGTCCACCACAGTTGATTGTGATTACTTGTTAGATGCTTCATGTAGAATGGTTTTACTATGTCTGAACGTTATGGTGGCACCATACGCTAAGCTTGTGTTTAGCAACTTAAAAAAATAAAATGATAGAGCGACTATAGTCTGAAGCGGTAAGCCGCCGATGAGTTAGACCGGGTGTCTGGAGATAGCAGCCCTGGAGCTATTAGCTTAGACTGCTAGTGAGCTTGCTGCAGGGGAGCATTTCAGCATTTCTTTTCCTAGATGAAGAGTTTATAGTGCTGTTGGGCTCGAGTTGCTCTGGGCTGCAGGTGCGCTTCCACCCTTAGGCAATCTAGTTTGTTCAACTTCCTTTTCTCATGAAAGGTATTTGGAGGACTGTCTCTTTGCCAGTGTAGCGGTGGAGGGTGGAATGGTCCCCACAAGTGGTCAGGCATGGTGTGAGGAGTCTGGGGCTCCTGGGAATGGTTGGCCCCGGCAAGCGGTGTTGTGCTGTATTAGTAGATCATGGTTTTGCTCTGAGCAGGGAAAGTAATTTTGCTCAGTTAGGTTGGTGCAGAAGTTTCCATAACAGACTGCCTGTAACTTTTTAGAGCTGTCAATATGGAAGTTTTCTACTAGTTTTGAGTACAGGCTCTATCTTGGCAGCACTGTTGTTCCAGACTAGTTTAACAGCGGGTCTTGCTTTGATAAGGTCTTAGAGAGCAACAGAACAGATCTACAGTAACTGTTTCTCTACTACACCTTTTGCAGTGCTTCCTGCCTATGATGTCTGTACGAGTAGCCAGTAGCACTCCCTTATGTATCCATAGACATCTCAGTGGTTGCCATCTGAGTTAACTTTTAACTAATTACCAAGATTTAGCTTCACTCAGAAAGTTCTGTAAGAGCTCCTGCCTGATTGTTTGTTTACTTTGTTTTCAGGCATGTTTGGAGCTCAGCCGTTGAAACCCGTTCCAAGAACATGGGACAGCAAATTCAGCGGCGCTCAGGTGCTTCCGTCCACGCTGCAGCCTCTGTGTTGTAGCCACATCCTAAAGTGCTGGTGATCGGAGAGGTCCACCTGGGAATAAATTGAACTGTCTTATGCCTCTTGGGTGAGAGCAGAACCACACCATCACTGGGAGAAGCCTTTAATTAATTAATTTATTTATGTATTCACAAAAGCAATGTGTTTTATCTGTAAGCGGTGTCAGTTATCTGCAGATGATGTGGTTTTCTCTCGCCTCATAAAAATATCATTAGCTCATGCTACAGCAGCTTGCGCCTTTGTTTTTTGGTTCTCCCAGTTTATCAGCCAACAATGAGGATTAGCATGCATAATCTAGTGGATCCCATGAAGGCTAAACACAAAGTTACCCAAAATCAGAATGTATTCCTATTTAGCCTTCCCTCACTGCTGTTAAAAGGAGAGGTAATACCTACCTCATCTCAGGGTCTGGGGTACCAGGGGCCTATCACCTTGGCGTCTGTGTCCCGCCGTGCATCCCAGAGTACACTAGTCTCTATATTTAGCTCTTCTTTCATATGCATTTATGAAAGAGCTATGCACAGATGGGTAAGAGTTTTTATCCACATTTCTTGGTGGTTTAGTGTAGATACATCGGGAGGAGTAATTATTTCTATCAGCAAGATTGTGACAGCCACCACATATTATGGAAATTTTCTTCATTGAAACCTAAATTATTTTTTTTTCCTTTTGTTTGATTCTCATAGCAACACAAAGAATAGTTTAGAAATATAATTGCAATTGCTAGAAGAAATATAACCAGACTGGCTGTGAAGCTGAATCACATCAGAGCGCTGGGAGTAGAGCCACCTACAAAAGAAAATGAGCAGAAAGAAAATCACAGCTTGAGCAGTTGTCATTTGTCAAGAAAGGGGAATCTGTGCTGAACCACCAGCCACCGGCCACCCAGGAGGAAAGTCACTTTGACAGTGATGGGTTGTAGCCTGCCAGTTGGAAAACTCATGAGGTAGTTCTTTAACAGCAACGATTACTTCATTATCGAGCACATGGGGCACAGTTATGCTTCTTAACTACATTTGTCTAACGCATTTTGTCTCGTGCGGGATTGGGTTGTGCAGAGAGCTAATGCAGCAAAACTCTCAGTGAAGACCTTGAGCAATCAGCGTAACCTTTCCTAAACTCAAGGGTTTGACTTGTAAAACGTCTTTGCTTTGCTGCCAAACAATAACCCTGTCTGCTGGTAAGGAATTGCAAACGTGATATTGAGAGAGTTAAAATGTTTCCGAGAAAATATTTGTAAAAGCTCAAATTACTTTAATGAATGTATTAATTCATGACACAAATCTTTTAATGCCTTATCCTTTCTCATCACTGTGTGCACTAAAGTTGCAGTTACGTATATTATACTTTCTGATATTTTTATGTTATACTTTTTGGGCTTTGCATACATATAATCTGTAGTAACATATAATAACAGCTTGCAGAAATAATTAATAATATTTTGTATTTCTCTATATAGGCTCTTCTAAAGTTTTTTTTTGTTAGCTGAATGAACCTCATAAAAGTGCTGTGAGAAATCCTAATTAGAGTTTTACTGGATTCAGACACACACAAGTTTACTTTTGAATCCTGTTCTTCACATATACTTTATAAACTGAAAACATTTATATTGGCTAACCCTCATTGACCCAACAATTCATGTCAGCATCTCTTTCTCACCTCTGCATTATGAAGAAATCTGAAAATATAAGGTTGGTTTGTTTTTTTTTTTAAATATGAGGTAAATGTAAACCGGCAGCAATATGGGATAGAAAAATATGTGTGCATTCATACACCAATATTGCTGCAGTACAAAAACATTGGTTCAAGACACCCCAGAAATAAATGTAGATCTTCTTAACTGCAGTTGAGAGTCTTACATTTAAAAAGAAAGCTTATTTTAGATTTGAAAAGAGAAACGTAACCTTCTGACATTTTAGACTGGGGTAATTATATTTTATTAGCATTTAATTGTAGTGCATTAGTGTAGAGATATTACCTAGAATTAATTACAGGTTAAATACAGAAGTATGATCTGTTGAATGCTTTTATATCTGCAAATTCAAAATATTGGCTTATCTATGAAAACATGCATTTGCTTATGGAGTAGAACTGATGTGTTTCCTTCTTAATTTTAGTAAGCACTAGTTTAAACATCATTTAAACGTTATTAGATATTTTCTTGCAAAATCTTGAATGCATTGTCAAATCCTTAATGTGGAAAAGGCTACGCTGAAAGGGTGGCCTCTGTATTTAGGTCTATGTAAGGAATAACAAGAAGGCTTTCATATTGATGAATTCCTTACTGATTTTGACCGTCTTGGAATCGTTCAGGCCATGAGACACAGCTGGTGAGGAGCACCTTGTACTGTGTTTCACATTTCCACCACTCTCTTTAAGAACTCCCTAATGCCAAGGTGGAAGAACTGAATTTCCCCCCCCCTAGACACAGAGTGGATGTTTTGACTGTGATAATTGATGGAGAACTTCATAGGAAGGGACAGTTCGGGCGGTGCTGTCCCGTGCTAATCCCAGCTGCTGCTCGTTCTGCCGGTGTTGGTTCATCCTCGCTGTTTTTGTGATTGCTACAGGGACCTTGTGTCTGTAAGCAGAAAGAGGAGCAAATTTATTGTGAGAGGCGGGGAGGTGATCTCATAGCAGCTCGCGGACTGGTGGATCGTGCTGTGGGAGACTGGGACCATTGGGAAGAGATGGTACTATAGGTTAGAGCATACATGCTACTTTTGGTAATTAAACATGTTACGCCCTCCAAGAAGCAAGACCAGAGATGCAGGGTTTGTAGGGAGAGACAGTAATTTTTTAATTAGAATGACAGACATGATGGAAAAATTGACGAGCTTTTGAGCTTCACATGTTTTTATCTGGTCCTGAGAGCAGATTGGTTCTTTCTCATCAACATCCGTTTCTCTGAAAAAGAATAGACTGTCTCTTCTGATCATTTTAAACATGATTTTTAATTTATTTTTTTTTTAAGCTGAAAGTGCTTTATTGTGTGAGTCCTGAATGGGGACAGTAGCAAAATCTATTTCTGTGTGCGATGATAGAGTGTGATTTACTTAGAGTGAATTATAAGAATCTGAAATCCTGTTCCTGATCTGAAGTGGTGTCATGGTATAGCTTATCTAATTTTCAAACTGTAAATCAACAGTTAAATTAATCATTGCATCATGTAACTACTTTGGGAGTTTTATCATCTTATCTCCATGAAGTGCTGAGGCCTCCCCTTAGACAAGTTTGATGACAAGGCCAGGCTCTTTTCAGTGGTGCCCAGGGACAGGACAAGAGGGAACGGGCACAAACTTGAGCACAGGAAGTTCCACCTAAACATGAGGAGGAACTTCTTTCCCTTGAGGGTGGCAGAGCCCTGGCCCAGGCTGCCCAGGGAGGTGGGGGAGTCTCCATCTCCGGAGACATTCCAAACCCGCCTGGACGCGGACGCTTTCTTGTGCCCCCTGCTCTGGGTGACCACCTGAACTAGGAGCACAGGGAAATTTAAGCAGAAAGGAACGGCAAGTCAATAACAGGTAGCGGTTATTGTTCAGGTGATTTAAGGCAAAAACCTCTATTGTGGAGTATATCCGTGGGCAGAATTGGGTCAGTATCTTGCATCATACAGTTTGTATTTTAAACAGCTGGCAAAACTACTATGCTACCATTTAGGGAGTAGAAAACTACCACTGTGCAAAAGTGGAAAATACCTGCTATTGTGCTGATGGAGCTGTCAGGGGACTCTTGCCGGAAAAAATAGCTATGGGCTTGGTTCAGTGGAAATCAGTGAAGTTATGCTGACATAAGCTGGAGAAAACCAGATGTGAATTCAGTCTCAGACATTTCATAGAAAATCTTAGGGACTGAGAGAGGTGAGTTTTCAGGTGCGCATTTCATATTTTATGCAGTGACTTTTAGCGTTGGTGTCATTGCTCATAAAAGTATAGTAAAAGTTATGCTAGAGAATTCTGCTTGTGTCTGCTTTCTTATTTTAACCTATTGAACATTTAATTTTATTTTTTTTTTGTAAAGGTGCTTAGCTTTGGCACCTGCTCTTGCACCAGAATAAGCTTCAGCTGATGGTTTCTTAGGACTGAGAGATTAATACTTGTCAAGAAGTAAGTGATGTAGGCTTGAATCTTTTGGATAAGAAAGGAATTGAATATATATACTGTTGTGCCTCTGACTAACCTAACTACTGAGCAGCCAGAGGAATGGAAGATGATATTTTCTCCCACAGCTTCTTTTTATTTTTTGCTAGCTGAGGAAGAAAAGTCCTAGTTGATTAGGATGTTATGACATCTTTATGCAAGGAACCTTGATGGATATGGTGAGTTAGGGACCTTGATGGGTAGAACAAGGGAATCGCGGTATTTGGGTTTGGTTGGCTTTGGGGTTTTTGGTGTTTTGGTGTTTTTGTTTTTGTTTTTTTTTTTTTAAACCCTGTTGCCTGTGCCCTTTCATGAATTTATGCAAGTGACACCAGAAATCCGGTGTGTTTAAAACCTAATCTTTTGAAATATTAGTATCATTAGAAGTCAATTTTAAAATTAAGGCAGCCTCTTTTGAAAAATTTGCCCGGGGACAAGTGTCAGGAAGAATTAATCTTTGCAGGCGAAGTGTGCTGAGATGCACAGTCATTTTGGGAAACGCTTTTCTTTGGTAGGACAGAAAATGCAGACACAGAGATAAGAGTTGATTGCTTTTCACTGTGGAATAAAGTTTAGTTTTTCAAATTCCTTGGTAGTTGCTTGCTTCATTAAAGATTTTTAGTGAGCAAATGCAGCTAACAGTGCTTTGATTCTTAGTTAAGTGGAAGTTATTAAAACAGTTGTCTTGAAGTTTTTGTAAAAAACAAAAGATGTAAATAATTGAGGTTTTATATAAGTTAGGAGTAGTAAGTGTAGGAAAATATTCTATCTTAATAATAGGCTTAACAAGGGAAGGCAATAAATCATTTCTAATTACTAGTCTTGTTGATTATATGTTTCCTCATTCTAATCTTCCAAATTGCATCTAAGCTCAGACTTCTTTGTAAATGAGATTGCTTTTCTTCTTCTTCTGTTTTGTAGGATGTGTCACGTTGCAGAAAGACATGCATGTCCATCAGAATCACTTTCCTGCCTTTTGGATCACGATCAACATTTTTTTGAAAAAGATGGAGGACTTTCTACAGCCATCTGGAATATTGCTATTGTATGACTGGCTTCAGTTCTTTTAGGGGAAAAAAATTGGAAAAAATGGATTCTTGGTGTGTGGTCAGTCTACCAAACTAAATGTTGATTACTTTTGTGTGTCTCCTTGGTTTTAAAGGCTGTCATTCAGTTACCATATTTAAAAAGAGGGTTATTGAAAAGTTAAATCTTTCAGGATGGTGTAGGAAAATCTGAGGTGGGGTTGCTGAAAGATGCACCTCCTGACATCATTTTAGGAAAGCACCTAGTACACAAAGCTAAATAAATAATGGTACTTTTCTTTTCCTGAAAATTAAATGGGGTCTTTTATCTAGCCCTAGGGACTAGTGAATAACTAGTGGAAGAGAACTTGAGAACTCTGTCTTACTGCCCCCAGTGTGCTCCACAATACTTGCCTTGCTGGTGTGTCTGAACGCACTGGGTGGCAGGGATAAAAGTACTCAGTGATCCAGCACATTGGGAGGCTCTATGGCCAAGCAGTAGGAGACATAGCCAAAATCGAGTGGCTTTATGATTTTGCTTCTTGTCTAACTGCTGCGTTGTCACTTAAGCTCAGCATAATGATAAAAAAAAACCAAAACAAAAAAACAAAACCCCAAACCACTTAAGGCAGTACTGTGTTCAGGAGCGGTATTTCTGAGCCAAGCTGCTTTCTTAGTGCTTCTCTGAGGGTTACAGATTATACACCTATGCCCAGGAGTTTACATAAAAGCGTGCTTTAGTTTTACGTGTATGCAATGTGATACCTTTACTTTTCTCAAAGCTTTTTACTGCTAAATTGGCAGAAAATTTGGCCCTGTAGTACGTATAATTACAACAAGAAACAGAAGCTCTTTTTTCAGCCCTGGACCCTGTAGGCAGTCCCTTGCTGACACAAGTAGTCATTTCAATGAAGTCATTTTTTCTTTAATTGTTAGAAGGGATTTTAGCTCTAGCAAGAGCAGCGGAGCGGCAGCAGCTCGAGCTGTCCGCCCCTGACCCGCCGGGGCTGTGCGGGGGCGTGCGGGATGCGGTCCTCGCCCGGACACTGTCAGTCTTGACAGGAGCTGTGGGAGCGTGGACACCTGGTCCTTGGGAACCGTGCTTGGACTGTAAGCTGGTGTCACATGAGTCATTGTCAGCCGTCGGGGTGGTAATGACTTCTGGTTTTAATTATGTGTTCTAAAATCGCGGGGTTGTTCTCTGCAGCTGTTATGCGCTTGCTGGCTTTTGACAGTTTGGGTTTTCGGCAGTCCATTGGTTCTCTGTTCTCCCAAGGCGGGGACCTTTCCCATGTCTGCAGGAGGCTGCTCTTGGCAGTTCTTCTGACTGGACGGTGGTTTAGTGCTATGAGAACTGAACTGCCATCACTTTTGCACTGAGCTTAAATTTTTCTTTTTTTCATCCGCTATTGTTCATGAAGTTCACGTACCTACGTGCAGCACTGGAAAATGAGTCTGTAAAACCCCTAACAGCTGCACTGTAGTACCCTGTAGCTGTACTCGGTACTTTATGGGAACCCAATATATATTTTCTGCAGTACCATGCCATATATTCCTTCAGAAGATGATTCTTTTGGGGTTAATGCAGTGGCCAAGCTCTGGTGTGTTGCGCCACCATATGGGGCTCGGGGATTAAGTTTGGTGGTTGGTCTCTGCTCCTTTCAGCTGGCAAGAGATGGAAGCACTGGAGAGGCGGCACACCAGGCGCCACAGGAAAGAGCAACTTGTCCGCAGCTGATGATACCTTTGGCCAGCACCCAGAATGGTACTGATGAGCTCTGCAAGAGCTGTCTCCAACCCTCCCCAGCTGCGGAGATGGCTGTTGTGTCCGGCCTTAAGGGAAGGAAAGAGTAAAGAGTGGAAAATTAGAATGTCATGGAGGATAATTGGTCCTGAACTAGTTTTAATTTTTTTTTTTTTTTTTAATTAAGGGTTTAGGGTAACACAAGAAGAAGACGGTAAGCAAATAACAATGCCTCGTGACTTGCAGGTGATTTAGGGAATATACTTTGCAAACTGTGAAAGTGTAGGTAGAATACAGATTGATTGATTTATTTTTGTGCAGTATTTTGGGTCTGTCTGTGGTGTACTGGCTTAATAGATACAGAAATCAGAGATTTGGGGGTTTTATTTTATTGATTTCACCTAATTTATGTTTTTAAATCAGAAATAGGATCAAGTTTCTGGGTAAAAAATGATGTTTGAGAGGGTCCTTATAAAGAGGTTTAAAGAAGCTAGAGGTATGATGGGAGAAGCTGGGAACCGCAGCATGTGGTGTGTTAGGGTAATCAGAAATGTTTGAGTGAAGGATTTGCAAAGCTTTTTAAAAATCTCTTTCCTTTTAATATTTAAGAGAACCGTTATGCACATCTTCAGCTCTGACTTTGTTCTCAAAACGGGCTTAACACAGCTCAAAACAAAGCTGAAAGAAAGTATTTGCAGCAACATTTCTGAAATATTTTTTCATTGATATGATGCAAGTCTCCAGCCATACCTATAGAACCCCAGTGTAATAAGTTGAAATATTTACCATTTTTCCTCCAGGCTACTGTGACCGAATGTCTTTTAACAGTGTAGTATAAATGTAGCTGAGAAAGCCTATAGTATGGACAAGTCTAGGTACGAGCATACTGAGTAGATAGTATGAGGATACTGAGGATTTAACATTGTTTTTGTTTATCCTGTTTTGTGTTCACTATTCAAAACACTGTTTTAGAAGGAGTTTTAGCCTTTGGGTTGGATGCAATAATATGGAATTGCATCAGATGACTGGGAATAACCTGAAGCAGCGACCCTTTTTCCTTTATTTTTTTTCCTTTTTGAGACATTTCACCCATTATTCTAAGTCCTGTTATCTTGTAACCAAATAGTATATTTTAAAGAGCACCAGTGTGTAACAATAAGGCATTTGTAAGAACAGGGGCCCACAAACACCTTACTGTAAAGTAAGGAAAGGTAGAAATTTACTGACCCAGTGTATCAGTTGCTTTGCTTTAACAGCCTCTGGGCAGAATCTTGCCCCTTGGACTGTCAGAGCAGTAAACAACGCTTCTCTTACTGTGCTGAGGGTATGTAAGGGCACAAGGGCGGTGAAGTGGGATAGCTGGGATTAGTTCTTACTGTGGTTTACTTTCTGGGAACTCTGCTGTTTGCTTGTTCTTGGTGGCACTTTTTCTTCCACCGAGTTTTGGGACTAAACTGTGAAATGTGAACTGAAACACACATGAACAGGAATACAAAAGTGAGTAATAATTTTTCCTATACAAAGACCCACGCAGTAACGTGGAGTAGGTGTTTAAAGGAGATGCCTTTGGACAGCCTTTGTAACGACTGTGTACAGTTGTATTTCTTTAACTCACGTGAGAGTTTGTGCCCAGAGTTTATGTCGCTTTNTGCTCTGGGTGACCCTGCTCTGGCAGGGGGTTGGACTGGGTGATCTCCAGAGGTCACTTCCAACCCTGTGATTCTGTGATTAGGGATCAGAAAATAGGCTGTGAAAAGTCAGTGCTCCTAACATAACTTGTGGTGAAAACTGGGGGTTTATTTGACCTCGTGTGGCACAGCAGTGCAAACAGTTTTCCCACCACAAGGAATCAACCGATGTTGAAAGAAAATTCAGGTAATTGTCGTCTGGAGTCAGACACTTTCCTCTTAGACTGAAAACAGGTAAAACTTCCTGAATATGGCTCTGCGACAGTGTAAAGAAATGCAGCTCATTTTACAAACTTTTTTGGTCTGCGCAGCTGGAGTTTTCCTGGGTTGTCTTGTTCCTGTGTGCATAGTCTCAGGAAGGCGTAACAATTTGTATGCTCCTGTCTGTGCTATGAAGCTCCAGGAAAAATGCCTCCAGCTCTCCCTGGGGACGGTGGAGCTCCATGTGGTGCCCAAAAGGCTCATAAATTATTTATTCCCCTCTTTTGAATATTCACAGCTTCATCAAGTGGGACCCTGTATAAAGCTGATGATGTTGAGGTATTTCATATAACCTGATAGTTTCATCCTTCAATTGTCTCAACATTTTGAATTCAAATTCTCTCAATTATAATTTAAAAGTTGTTGTAGTGTGGGAACATGAGAAACAACATCCTTGCAGAAATTTGTCCATAAATTTCTCACTAAAAGACTAATCAGAGCACAATTCGAGAAATTAAAACTAGGTGTTGGGGGAGGGTTCATCTCCCTTTTGAATCAGGGCAAGTTATGTGCTAGGACTTGCAGGTCTAGAAACAAATTAAGCCAATCACAGGGATAAGAAAATGCAACGTAAAATTGCTGTCAGCACAAAATGCACGTTAGTCACATAAATCTCTAGGACTCTTTTCAGTGCTCAGTTTTAAAAAAGAAAAAGTCGTAATGAAAAGATAATAATCAACTAAGGTATCGGCTTCATAATGCACCAGATAGGTGGCTTTTTTGTTTCAAATGGTATTTGGTACTGATCAGAATAACATAGATAGAACTCAACATAATAACTAGATCTCTTCTGTTTACTGTCCTGGACTCATATTTAGCAGAACAATTTCACCACAAATGGTATTTTAACTCTGGCTGATTCACATTTTAATTGAAGTCTAAATTTTCTAACTAAGCTATCATTATAGAAAGTTCACTGAAGTGCACTCCCATTATGCGAATCGCAGCATTCTGGGAGTGCCTAGCTCAATGGAGAGTGATAAAATTAATGTCAAAACTGTTGCTTTTAACCTTGAGGACAGGGAATGATTCACAAATAAAGCAAATTTCATAACATGGCCTAAATAATATAATCATTTCATGGAGAAAGCCAAGGGGGATTCCTCAAGTCTGATTTTCTTGGCCTTTTATGGATAAAGAAGGAAATCTGTTACAAAAGTGGCGCAAGTTGACGTAACTGGCTTTTATAACAGAGGCTACAGCGGATTTAAGATCTCTGAGCTGTCAGCTGTATCATGGAATTTTTGGAAGGTGTCCAGTTACTTATCCAAATTAATCCTAAAGACTTCATCTAATGTTGGTGAATATTGTTTTGAGATCAGGTGGTTTTTTTTCTGATATGTCCAAGTGAGTTTCCTTGATAGCTAAGTTTTGATGATTTGATCGTTAACAGAAAACTTTGTCCCCGCAGGTGTCTCCTTAATAGTCCAGATACTTGACTTGAGAATTCAGGTAATTTACAGTTTCAAAGTATCCGAGGTATGGAGAGAGACAAGCTGTTCTTTACTTTTATCACTTCTAATGCCTTGGCTTCATGTCTGCCCTTTTCTGGATTTTCTGCTCACTGTTATGCTTTCAGTGGGTATAAAGTTGTAGGTCTCAGACCCAAATTTCCTCAGCTAGATGGCATTGCCTGCTCAACTTCACACCATTTCTACTGATCTCTTCTTCAAGAGAGAAAGGGAAATGCCATTTGATACTGCATTTGAACTCAGACTTTTACCTAGAGCTCAGGAGAAGTGAGGACTCCTATCTGCCTGAGTCAAGAGCTGATATCACCAGAGAGTGAAAAAGATTTATACTTGCTACCTTTTATTCTTCCCCTCTTTTTTTTTCCCCTTGTTTAAGTTGGTATCATCAATCTACAAGAGAAGTTTCTATAATCTCAATTTTTCTCGTGTGGAGAAGGGGGAGAACAGAGAAGGAGCTTTCAGGAATTGCAAGGGATTATATTGTCCAGCGGCAGACACATGGTGCTGGTACAAAGGTACAGACAGTGGTGCCGTACCTCTACCAGTTGAACGAGGTAGCTCTGCGAGCACTTGACCGATGCTATAAATGCTTGGCAGAAAAACAAAATAGTGACATCTTTATTACAGGCTGTCATGTGTAACATGTCAGTTGTATAACACTGGTGTATGGTCGTACCCTTGTTAGGTTGTGTACTCACTTTCTTGTGGAAATCAGTGCTAGAATTGCTAACAGGTAACCAAGTCATCCCTCCTCCTGAAATACCTGAAGATCTTTTGGTGACCTCTTGTGCTGCATGGTGTGTTGGAGACACTCTGGAACTTGCCTGGGTGGTTATTCGGGCATAAAGGAACCATTGGGGGAAGAAAATCCCAAGATTTGGACTAAGTTTGTTACAACTCTGAAATCCAAACAGTGACTTAAAACACAATTACCTCTTAGGTCAGATGTTTATTATTCTAACATGTGGTTTGTAGTTATGTACTTTGTGTCCTGCATGTAAATTGCGTACACGTCTGGCTGCGTAGCAGGAACAGGTAACTGTGAAGTGCCTTGTCTTACCCCTGTGCCCAGCTTAGCCTGGGTGGTAAATTTGCTCTTTTGCAAGTTAATGTAACTACAGAGTTTTAATCACCATAATTTCATTATTACCATTAGCCTAATGAAGTATAACTTCAGATCATCCTTTTTGCGAATGAGAACTTTCGCTTCCAGTGGCACTCACCTCTCCGTCCTAAGCAAAGCAATTACACTGAGTTATACCTCCTATGTACGGCCACTCAATTGCTTCCAGAAGGCAGCTGCAAAAGTCATTGTCTTATGCCAGAGTAATCTATATAATGCAGCTCTACTGTATATATTAGCTCTTGCTCTTTTTTGTAGCAATACTGGCTCTACCAACCTCTTTACTTTGGGTTTCTCTGCCTAAAGTTTCTCAAAATTGTAAAGCTTGGAGAAGAAGTGCTCGCTAATTGGGTATATTGTAAGTGGAAAAAAAAATCTCATTAAAATCGAGGTGTTATTTGTGGGTGTTGAAAAAGAAAATAAACCTTTGTAGCTGGAGTTCACTGCATCATTATTTTAATTTATACATGGCTTGGGCCCACTCACACAGGGCAGTCCGGGTCGCGCCTCCAGGAACTTAATGGGAGCTGTTGCTTTTTAATCAAGAAATGCACTAGCAATGGAGATAACACATGCATATATATATTTTGCTGTGACAGAGAGCTGTTTACGAGATCCAGAATTCCCCAAATGTCTTCTCATAGATTTTTTTTTTTGTTTTGTTTTAAATACATGAAGATAATTGGCCGGTTTGAGGTAATTTTTTATTTACTGAAGTATCACAGGTATCCAGACGGAGTTTAACAAAATTTATTAGCCCATGAAGAATGAAAAGGGTGAAGCTGGGAATAATTCCATGTATCTTTCAATACCTTTGTTCAATTATTCTGTGACCTTCTAGTTTGAGTGTAAATACTTTCATATCCAAAGGGTGAAAATCAAATATGAATAAAGATTGAATAAGACTTCAGATAGGTTGAAAAAAAAAGATAAATCAGAGGACGGTAGAGGAAATAATAGGAGAATAACCATGAATCAACGGTGAATCTTTGAATTATAGTGCTCCTGGATTTCTTTACTTTTCCCCGCAGGTCTCTTGGATTCCCATTCCCTTTTTCCTCATGCCAAAATACATGTTTGAGTTATGCTGATTAGGTGAGTGGACCTACATTCCAAAGACCTTTCTGTGGTGGCTCCTGAGAGAAGTTAATTATGAATACCAGCTTTATCGCAAAGAACTTGCAGGAGAGCCGCAATTTTTTTCCAAACTAAAATTGTATTAGTTTGAGGTATGGAAGGTGTCTGCTTTTGATACCATGAGGATTCAGTGAGGAAACATTTTTCGAGAGGTAAGTGTACCTTTAATATGTGCTTCCAGGGTTTCCTGAGATACTGTTTTAAAAATGAAAATCCTGACAGTGCAATATGATCCTGTATTTCCCCCGTGTACTCCCTTCTGCAGAGTGAGCCCAGCAACTTGCAACAAGCACAGAGATCATTTCATTAGCACGTCGTTTCGTGGCTGGGAGACACAGAAGTGGTTTGAGGATGGGATCTTCATGGATGGGAAATTATATCCTTGGCTCTGTTCTAAGGAAACTCATTTTTACTGGATGAACAAGACAGAGCAGTGCATGAGATTTTTAGATTTTGACTGAAGGTTGTTCTAGTTATTTTTCCTTAGTTTTGTTGGTTTCGTTTGTTTTTTTCTTTCTTTCTTTGTGGGAATGCAATCATTAGATGGAGAATGTTGCACCAATATCTAGATATATGTCATAGGGAAATAAATACTGAAATAAAATTAGATCTCTCTTCTTAGTATTGGAACTAGTTCACATAATATTCTAAACAGTTCCTCTACCACTGAAATAGAGACCCGAATTAACTAAACCCTGCCAATTAAACATATATAAGAGAAAGAAACGTCCACTAGACTTAAACTTGTAAATGAAGATTTCTGTAATTAATAAATAATGATATATATTTATTATAGAATTGATTCCATTATCCTTGTACTAAGAAGTACTTGGTCGGCAGTATACCAAGAAAGAAATAAAGAAATTACTACAGTCAGGGTTGGAGGACAAGATTCGTCTCTATGTGGTTAGAACCTCTCAAGAAAGGCTTTACTTGTTTTACCCCTCTACAGGTAACATGTGGGTTTCTTGAAGAAGACTTTCCCGATGTTCGTTACAGCCTACTATGTCTCTAGAATGGCCTGGCCTTGGTTTCTCTTTGTTGACTAGTGTTAAGGTGTGATCATACATTCTTTAGGCTTGATTTGAAGATCATTGAAGTTGGTAACATCCTAGGTCTGGACCATATTAAAAACAGTTATTAGAGCATCCATCAATAGATGGTTCAAATGCTACTGTTTATGATGGCGATACCGCGTTGTTACTTGTTGCATGTATCACCACATACTTCTTTTCAGAAGAGTAACAAAAAGTTCTTCTCAGTGAATTTACATATCCTTGAAAACTCCTGTAATGTTGTGTTCTGTTTTTTCTCTTTTCCCCCACCTACCTTTGGTCTAAAAGATGGAAATATATTCATCCAGCATATCTGCGCACAGCTCCAGATATTTTAAGAGTATCTTGTCTAACAAAAGTTTATGAGAGGGAAAACGTCTTTTGTTTGCATTGTTTAAGGCCAGAAGAGAGTATGTAGCCTGACCTTCTGTAAATGTCAAACCTTAAGAGCTCCTGAAGTTTTCTTTGCTTCTATTAGAAAACATGCAGTCATTCCTGTTACTGTTAGAATTGTTATGACTTCTGATGGGTTGTTCTAATAGCTTATTAATGTAGTTATATCCAGGCTAATTTGCAATCCTCAGCCTCCATGTAATTTTTCTATTGGATGACAAAATTATGTTGTTAATATTTTGTTCTCAAAATTCACGTTGCGTTCTATGCAGATGCCATTGTAGAGACAGCGGAAGTTTGCGAATAAAATTGATACGCTTAATTCATTTGCATTTAACAATTATATTATTTTGACAAATGTAATTTGTGATCACATAGGCCAGAACATAAAGCTAGTAGACAGTTAAATGTAATTAATCCTTCAAATACCTTTTGACAAGCAGATTTTTAAAATTGCAGTCTGATTCTGTGTTATGTCTTTTAATTTATTTGTTGATGTAAACTTCACAGCGCTTGTAGTATAAGTGGTAGCCACTGATCATACAGTGTACACAAGTGTATGCTCTACCATTTGCGTGGTCCATTGCACTTCCAAACTAGCAGAGGTGGTGGATTCCTGGTTCTCAGTTGTATGCTGAGCAGTTTGGAACTCCTTTCGGAGGGCAGTCATGAAATACTTAGTAATATTCAACCAGTCAGACTGCACCACTGATTTAGCCATACATAAGCTGTAATTAAGCAACACAAGCTGACAGGCAGTGCATTTCTATAAGCTTATTGCACATCTCAGATGCCTTTGAGATATTTAGGCTTTCAGACTGCTCTCTGCTTTTACACTGGGCCCATAGATTCATAATCGATTTGACTTTCATCAGTTCCTTACCTCTGCCAGGTGCAATAATATTTCCATTCTTTGCAAATAAAAGAAAAGCCCAAAGTATTTCATGTTTCTTTTTTGATTTCAGAATCAAACTGGTTTGTGTGGCAACAAAAGGAATAGTCTTGAAAGCCACTGTGTGAATCTGTGACATGCAAGGAAAGGAAGTTAAATACGGCTGGTATTATACATTTCCCGGACCTTCATTATGAAGTTGTGTTTCCAAGGAGGAATACTGCTGACATAAAATCCAACTCAGTTATTATTTATATATATATATATATGTATGTATGTATAGCCCTTCACTAAGAGCATCGTATAATGCTTTATAGCAAGTGTGAATTACAAGCTGTGGACAGTAGCTTGACTACTGCATTATAGGAGCCCTGAAGTTGAGAGCTGGGATTTAGGGAGGGCATAAAAAATGGGAAGAGGCCGTCAGCGTCGCAGCTCAGGCACGGGCAAATCCTTTCCTGGCAGGGTCAGGCTGGGATCTGTGCTGGCAATATTCCGCTGGGGGTGGAAAATCTGGGAGAGAAACAAGACTCTGGAGCCATGGAGATGCTCTTCATTTTTGTTGCCTCAGTCACGAGTGAAGTAAGCGTGGAGGGAACAGGTGGGTTCAGGAACAGGAGTGGAGGAAAGTGCTGTGACCCCAAGGAAGGTTTCAAAGCACTTTGAAGCTGGGGCTTTCTGGACCTAAGCATCATACAGCAGAAATGATGGGAAAGTCAATGGGTATGGGGGAGCTGTCTTTGCAAACACTAGAAAATAAGAGTGGAATGAAGGTAGGTTTTGTAAAAGCTAACCAAAAAACAGCAAAAAAATGCCCAGAACTTTTAAAAGACTTCAAAGTCTCTTGCAGGTTACTTCTGAATTACGGAAAAGGCAGTCAATTTTGAGAATATTTCTTTAAGTTTACCTCGTCACCAGATAAAGTACATATTACTGTTCATACTGATTTTAAGACTAATCTGATCAGAGACTGAAAACCATCATAGAATGTTTTGTCATCCCAAAATCTTCTTATAAGGGAACAAGACTTATTTTGACTTCTTAAATTATTGTGACTTGTGTGCAAGACCAAATATGGACCTGGTTTAAGTAGGATTGTGGAATTAACCAATTTCCAGTGTCAAGAGACAAAAAATAATCATACTCCAAAAATGCGGATGCACAATAACAAGTTCTAGATGGTCTTGTTACTTGTATAGGGTATGGTGCTATTACTGCCCCAGATCTGTGGCTTTTTCAATATCAAGAGGAGTAAATGTCTTATATTTTGATCGGATTTTTTTTCTTATAGAATTATTTTGCTTTAAAGTCTAAGAATTAATGTAGCTACTAGTAAAAACAGTCAACTTAAATGCTTTGCCTTTCTAGTTACATGAATTTTCATAAAGCACAAACTTTGAAGGCAAATAGAGTAATTTCTTAAGAAAATTTGGACAGCTAACAAGCATAAGAGAGCCTTTAGATGATTATTTGTGGTTATATTTATCAGAAGGAAAGAAGTTTCCCATTTAATATTTTGACAGGGATAGTAAGCAAACCAAAGGTCCGAACACAGAATCAACAAATAGAGGCCTCATTGATGTCTGCAACAGAAATGCTAGAAGGGACAATCTGTTTTAGTTATGCTTTTGAGCACACTTTAAATGTAATTTTAGTGCACAATAAAAATGAATGCTCTGTTTTCCAAATGCATCTGCTGAGCTTGAGTTTCCATACCAGATGGCTTTATATTATGTTAAAACTCAACATACAGTATGACAGTGTTCATTGGATCTGCTGAAAGTCACCTTGCATTTTTTCTCTATGTGAGCACAAAATATGACGTTTATTAATTTTGACATGCAAAAATGTTGGTCTTTCTAGTTTGTTTTCATATCCTATTTTACCTGGTGTTAAGGGTTAGTTGTTTTTCGTGGTCTGAAGCGTGTGATGTTTCTACTTTAAGTTGGTTCAGATATGAGCTATTAACAAAATTGCATATAAATATTGTACAATATATACAATGTGTGTATCACTAAATACTGTGCACAATTCTCATCTAGGCCTCCGATTGTGTCTCTGAATTTTGAATTTTTCAATTTGCATCTGGCTGATGTTCCTTGATCCCTGAGCTTCCTCCACCCTTGTGCTACCTTGTTGCATCCATGCAAGCTCCAACCTGAAGGCGTTTCCACGCTGACATTAAAAACAATGCTTTGGGATGGGAGGCAGCTGGCCTCCGCTGGCTTGGCCTCAGTTTTTTCTGGAAAGACTCTGTGGACAGAGCGGTGCCTAAAACGAGACCCTGAGTAACGCCTGGGCTCCACCTTGCAGGTGAGACCTTGATGAGAAATGAAAAGTCAGCACGTCACTGACGTTTGTGTTGATTTGTGCCACCTCCCACACTGAAAACTCTGCAGTCCTGCAGAGCTGGAGCTGTGCAAAAGGTTTGCAAGACGCTCCCTTTTTGATTGTTCTTCTTCTATCTGCTTTATCATGGCAAATGACTATTCAAGCTGCATGGCAGCTGTGAGTCTCTAATTATGTATGTATTTTCACAGTCCCTGTCCTCAGAAGCTCGGCTCTTCTTTAAAAGCAGGGTGAAGTTCTCAGCATGATAACCTGGTAAGGGCAAGGGATGCTCTGAGCACACGTGAATGTAAAGCTGGCTGTCTTTGTGTTCCTATGTGGCTACCAGGGGCCAATAAGAATTCATTTTGCCTGACCTTGGGGCAGTAAGTACGCAGTGCAAGGATGAAGTTCTGCTCTGGCTCACCTGGCCACAGTTCTGGGTGTGATCTCAGATGTGGAAAGCTAACGGCAAGGCTTTTGTGATGGAGTGAGAAAATCTGGGGGGTGAAACAATTGCTCCCTTCCCTCTCTCCAGTGAGTGGTGGAAAGAGGACAGAGCAGTGCCGAGGGAGGCCCCATGCCTCTGCCGGTACGATCTAGTCATCCACGAGTGATGCCAGAGATGGCTCCAAGCTCCTCACCAGTGTAATGAAAATTGAATTTTGAGGGGACGTGGCCAGGCCATTTCAGGCGCAGGAAGGGAGGGAAGTAGGGGGAGGATGGATGTGTGATGCAGCTCGCCAGGAAGAGCTTCCCGCTGGTAGATGGGAGGTGTAGCAGCAGCGATGGGTGGTGTAGAGACAAACTGCTTCTCCAGCAGCAATGATTGCCTGAAGCTATAACTGTCTTCAGTGACAGCATCCCTGGTCTTCTGGGGCACTGGAGTGGGCAAAGTCGCCAACAGAACCATTATAATGGTGCAGCAAACTGGAAACTGCAGTCTAGGGCCCTGCATGGCCAAGTTGTCACTCTGGGATCTCGGAAAGACCCCTGGCTGGCAATGCAAACTTTCCCTGAGGTGTAACTGGGAACTAGTCGAGTCTTTTTTACTGATTCCAGTAGACAGAGAATAAGGAGAAAAAAAGTATACCATTTTGCTCTTAATTGACATTTGTCTTCATTAGCTACTTGCAGCCTTTACTGAGCTGCTTGTGGAGGTGTTCGGATCTGTATCTAACAGACTCTTGGTAGATACACTTTGGAGACCTTGTCCTGATTCAGGACCAGTTTAATTAATGCAATCAATTTTTTTCTTGTATGACACAGAAAACTATTTTACTCTATATTTTTAAGATTAGACTTAGAGGTTTTAAGTTCTTGGCATGTTCTGATGTTGTTATTGAATTATTATCTGTTTTACCATACTTTATCCAGTATTTATGAAAGATTGCGTATCATTGCATACATCATAGCAATAATAGGTAATGCAGTTTATGAAAATTTCCATGCATGGTTGTGAAACATAAAAAGTTGTCTTATTATTGATGGGTTACTATTAATATTGATGTCATAACACAGTGTTGCATCAATTGTAATAAATTGCTCAGATAAGGAAAGTAAACAGAAAATGTTCCCAGGAAAGTAATTCAAACCTTATATACAGAACAGCAGTGGCAAAGTCAAGCAAGGAGACTTTACAATGGCATTTTACTGAATAACTAAAGTTTTATTGACTTATGTTCCACATGATGGAGCATTAAGCAGTCCCCCACACCCTAATTCCTTTCTCAATGGCAGCAGGAATGACCTGCAATTCCCATCAAATTATGTTTCCTTGGTACTGTATCTTTCAGTCTTTATGTTGTTTTTTGACATTACCACTTTTTTTCCTTCCTCAAACCCATCTCTGGAGTTAAGGATTTTCTTTAGAAAAGTTTAGAAGAGGTTTTTTTAATGCATTTTGAGACAAAACTTTTCAGAAGTTTTGCCTCTATTTCACTCTTCTTTGGAAATGCATATTTTCTATATAACACTTCATATTGATAATAAAAGGAATCCTACCTATCTGTAGACATTTTTACCATGGACCAGGCATTGGAAAGTCTTGACTCATTTCCCCAAACCACAATTGAGCTGAAAGATGACAGTATGCTGGGTCGTTTGACCGCACCAGCACTTTGAAAACTGCTGATGTGAGGGCTCAGAACTTGTCTTTTAAGGGAGTGTTTTTCGGGTTCTTTTATGGTTCTTATACAACCCATACCACAGTAGCATAATGCAATATCCAGACTGGTACTTAAGTCCACACAGGTAAATGCAGACAGAATTTTGTGGTTTTAAGTTCAGGTTGCTCTCAAGCACGCTCAGGAAATTACAGCAGAAGCAGAGATAAAATGCTGGTGTCCCGAGCAAATACTCCACTTCTCAGGCTCAAAATGGGCTGTGGTTTTCCTGCTGTTGGCTTAATTTAAAAGGAAATATTTGATTATGCAACCAGTTGTACATGCTTCACCATCCTTCTCTGGCAGTCCATATGAACCTGTGTGAAAATCTGAAATACTGGGATTTAGGCCTGGGAAACACTCCTGCCTAGGGGACATAAGGGCATAATCTAAGGAGGTGCTTGGAGTTGGAAACTGTCTCACTATTGCTTTTTTTTTCCAGAGAGGTGCGTTGAGCGGGCTTTTCTCACAAGGCAGTACTGGTGATCGCAGTTCTCACACTGGTCCTAGAAGTGAGGAAGTCCAGTCCTTTCCCGAGTCATCCAGACTCATGTCCAGTTATAACTACACTGAGGAGCTGCAGTCAATTGGAATTACTTTTTATATGTATGCTAAAGCAGTCATCTTAACATTTTCGGGGTGAAACTTGGTAAGATTGGTCTAGCAAGGTGCAAATTCCGTATTATGACGTCAGAAAGAAGTTTGCAAAAATAAGGAGAATGTATCTTTGCTTCTAGCTGGCATTGATTCTTTTCTGTACTATCAGAATTCTTAAAGCACATCTCAACCCTAGGACTGTAAGAATAAGTCATGCAGCCACATTTCTCCTCCCAGACCTCCCAAGAAATGAGCTGCAAAGCAATGATTATGAATGTCCGTACTCTGATGTCAACTTGAGGCCGTGTAGAATAACAACCTTCTGATCTACCTCTTTGTGGAACTTTGCCCCTTGTTTGGGCTTCCTGATTTCTCTCCATACTTTCATCTTCCAGTTCTTTCCTCCATTAAGTTCAGTAATCCATTGCTTTATGTTCATTTTTGCATCCCTAACTGCTGTGGAAATGACATCTGTCACTAGAACACAGACGCTAAGGAAGCCAGATGTGCTTATGGGGCTCAGATGCTCAACCAAAGGAGTCATAAATTATAATCTTCTTCAGTTTGTCAGTGTTCCCAATTTATTAGTCTGGATATTGCTCATGGGATGGTTGTGGCTAACTGTATTGCAGTGTTTAATCAAACCTGTGGTGTGTGTGTCATCCTTTTGCTAGGTCAAAACTGTTTTTCCCCTAGTACTCTTAAATCTCTTTGTTCTTACGTGGTTCTTTTTCTCTCTTCTTACACTGAAATTCGACACTTACTGTTCTTTCTATATGTTTTCTCTCTCTCTCCAGAGGCTTCCTTGTTCTTTTTGCCTTCCGGAACCATTTCTAAACTTGACATCTGACCTTTGAGGATACTGGTGGTGACTCTTGCTGGAATTTTCTGTTGAACACCCAGTAACTCTATACCGTGGTTGCTGGAAGCACTTCTGGTCTATCCACCTTGCTTTGGACTGTTGTAATACTTCCCCTGGCAAAAATATCGACAGAGCACTCTTTCAAAGATTCACTTCTACGGTGAAAACCGGATGCATGAAATATGAAAAAACTTGATATTTCCTTGCATGAATTGTTTCTTCCTAATTAGGGATGTCAGCCTTATAACTTTGTTTAAAACCTGTGGTGTATATAGTTTTTTTCCACAGATTTTACTTATGAATGAAGTCTAGTTAAATTCCCATTTTCTTCCTTTTGCTGAGAAGAATGTTTCTAGGACGTATAAAGTAGCTTAGAGGTTAGACAAAGTGGAAGTTATTGAGTAAACTTTATTGCCTCAGGACAGAAATGATAATATTTCCTCCTGAGTCATCTTATTTTTGAGTAGCCACTCCGTTCACTTAGACTGTGATATTTTCAAGAATCAGTATGTGCTCTTGAAGGCAAAATTCACTTCAGATGTGTCTTGTATCATGGCATGAAACTGCAAGTGGCCAAACTTCTCTTACCGTTGGTCCCCTGCAAGCACCCTGGCCTTAACACATCCTAGTACCTGAGTGCTTGCCAAAGAGATTTTCCATGCACAACACTTAGAGAGAAATATTTTTAAACTGCATGTGCACTGTGAAAGCTGGATGCAATTCCAGTGGAAGATGCGACTTTTAATCATTTACTGGATGAATTACACATTTTGAAGTATTTGAAGCAGGGAATGCCGCAGCAGGCCTTTAATCTTTCCTGTGTTGTTTGATCTCTGTGACGCCTAGTGCCATGGTAAAAGATAGTACAGGACAAGAGAAAATATAGCCCTAAAAAGATTTTCCTATTTCTCTTCCTTTTTTGTAGTTTGTATTAATTTTCTTTTGGGACAATGTATTATTTGTTAATGATATTTTGCCTTGTAATCTTTCTGGTTTAATTTAAAGGAGTGATTTAGAAAACAAGGGCAAGATAGTCTGGTGAATATTTGTATGTGTGTGATAAGTATTGAAAAATTCTGAGCTCCTTAGGCAAGACAGGCAATATTTTCAGCTGACCTCTAAAAAAAACTTTGCAGGTGCATGTATTTGAATTTGAAAAGACCAACATTTGCATATGCATATCACATAGCTGTGTTTGCACAGTGTAGTGGGATGAGCAATTTGAGTACTCTATGTGCAGCAATAGTCATTTTTATGTAGAAATGATCTGGTGGTGGCTGTTTCACGCCTCTTTTCTTCAGTGTAAGTTTTGTGAAGCTGTGCCTGAACATGGCTACTTTCTGTGTCAAATTTTCACACCTAAGCATTTACAGAGACAGAAGGATGTTGACTCTGAAATTTCCAAATAGTAGTGTGTTTTGTTTTTATTCAAGTCCATAGAATATAATGTAGCTCTTCAACTTTAGACTTTTCATTAAGCATAAAAATGCAAAATTTATATTTTTATCATTCTTATGCATTATTGCTATTGGAAAACGTAGACCTAAGATTACAAATATTTAGAACAAATCTTCCAAGGTTTCAACATTTAATGTGAAGTGCAAAATCTAATAGCACCAAAAGGTAATAAGCTAGGCTTTGCTTAATGCTGCCTGCCTACTCCTGTTTTCCATCTCTGCCTGTTGATAGAAATTACCCAGTTCTGTCATTAAAATCTAGAAAGTATAATTTGGACCCAGAGGCTGACTACTTTTGGTCTTCTTAGAAGTTTATCTTGGATTTTTTTATGGTTATATCCCTAAGAAGACATAGATATTTCCAACTGTCTCCTCGGGTGCTTAAACTGAAGATAATGATACCCCTCTCCCTGGCCTGTGACAAATTATCTAACTTGTTCATGCCTGAAATTCTTATGCGTTTCAGATTTCACCCATGGAGTCCCTTAAGTGCTGAAAATTTGGTTTCTGGGCATACCAAGCTCCTTGGTCTTGGTACTGTAGAAAAACTAGAAACTAAGATAATGCAGTTGCACCAGGGTTCACAAACTGGATATCCACAAATATGTCTTGATAGAGTAGGATTTCCCAGACAAGACTACAACAGATTTGAGAGAAGAAAAAAAAAAAAAAAAGTAAGGTTGCAGTGGCTTCCTTAGGAAGGGTTTGGCAGCCAGAATACTCAGCCAGCAGCACGCAGGAGGCAGAGGCTCATTTCTCTCCTTCTTGCAGGCATTCAAATCCCCCCTTTCATCAGGAGATTGAACAGTCTCACAGGTGGGCAGTAACTTTCCTCAGCTCCACTATCCAACAAGATCAACTCTCTCCAGAAAGTGGTAGGCCACTCTTGGAGGGAGAGATGTTAGGTGAGAGAGAGTCCTAGTGAGCTATTAATCTTGTCTGGTTTTTGTGCCAGAGAGAAATACAGCAAAAATAAGCCGGAATTACTGGCCTAATATTAGAGCAATGAGTGGGAATGATTGGGTTCTGGACTACATTCTTTCACTAGTGACTCTGCCAGTCATTAGGCAAAGTCATTAAATAGTCACGGGAGCTTTTGTCTCCTCCTCTTGGCTACAGATTTTATCCATCAGGAAGGAAACTTTTTTTTCTGCCTTTGGAAATGAGAGCGATCAGGCAAATGATCCACAAAAGAAGCAATTATTAGCTAGCTGAATATCATGGTTCAGGTGTAGAAGGAAGAAACTGTGCATATATATCTGTCTGAACTGTGGTGGCTGGAGCAGGCATTCAAAATGAAGATCTAAGGCTTGACAGTTGTTTGTGTTGTTATGAGAGGTGATCAGGAGTTTGTGCATGCAAATGCTTCTGAAAAACTGAAATTAACGTGAGCCAGGGTATACCCTATGCTGAGCCTGGTTTTTACAATCCTTGTGAACCAAACCAGGCAGATTTATATGATGCAAATAGATATGTCCAAAGTTCATTTTTTTAAAAATGTATATTTATTCAGCCTGGCAGGAAGAGTGAATTCTAGCTGCAGTGTGTTAGACCTACAAATACATGGAAAACTGAGTCCTGAGGTGTAGGAACTATGTGATGTTAAAGGAATAAATTTCAGTGCACAAATGTAAAGAAAGGAATTACCAAAGAAAGACTCTCTTGATTGATTCTCTTCTGATATGTGTAATTTCTGGATAAGAGCAATATGGTTTCTTACCTTCACTATGCCAACAGAGATGTGTGCCAACTATAGACTGGGATAATGAAAAGCGCTAATTTATATAAATATTGTTGTGTGTATTTGGTATCCTGTACCATCATAGAATTTTTAAAGATTTAATTGTGATTAATTTTAGCCTTAATCATTTTCCCAAGGTGCAGAACTACTGTGAAGCTGCAAGCAGTGTGGTGATTTATAAACAAAGAACATAGGAGGTATTATCTCTTGCTTTTAGTCTGAATACAGGTTTTTCTTTCTGTCTTTCCAGCTTACGATACATGTTTGTTTCCAACAGGTCCCCAAATAGCACATCCGGGGATTGGTTTCTGCGCTGTGCAGTCACTAATTCTCAGTGTGGCCACCCCTACAAGGGATTAAAGCAGAAGTGGTGGTTCTTTAAGGATTTTCTGTGTAATGAAGATGAGAGTGTGTATTATTAGAAATGTAACTTTTTTCCCTTGCACACACTCATGTGCATTGGGAGGTAAATATTACAAGGCATTTTGAGATCCTGACAGAACCGGAATGTCATGCGAAGCATTTTGATATCTCACTTAACCAAATAGCATGGAATCGCTGTGCAGGGCTAAGCCAAATTAGTCAAAAGCAGAATGAGTGACCCCTTTTATGTAGATTGTTGACCTAATCATGAAACATGCTTCTTGGATTAATGATTGCGATCATGACTATATGTGTCTGAAAATAAGAATTCATTAAATATTTGTGTATTGAGCTCACAGGCAACGGACATTTGTTCATTGCTGGCTAATAAACTACAAAGCAATATATCTACTAATGGTATCCTTTCTCCTGTGAGGTAGTATTAACCTTTGTCCTTGCTTTTACTCATCTTTCTAGCCACTCAATAACACTGTCTGGAGAAACCAATACTGTTATAGAGGAAGCGTTCGTTCTAATTGTAAGCGGAGAGGACAGAGGGGAGACATGCTGAAAGACTATTTTGCCTGGCTTTTGCTGCAAGTCAAAGCTGAATTAAGTCTTCTAGAGTGGCTTCACCTGCACCTGCCCTGATGGTTCTTCCCTGTTGCACTCCATCTGCTTGAAAGTCTGTGTTTCTGGCTCCATTTAGGTCTACTCTGCATCTCATTTCCATCATTTTATGAAGGAGATAAATTTTGCGAAGTACCTATTGCTGGAAGTGTTTTAAGAGCAGGTAAGATGCATTTCTATCAGGAAGGATGTAAGTACAGTGGAAAGTGCAGGAATGATGGGTTTAGATAACCTGGTTTCATGATTTGGTCATTCGACCTGATTTGATGAATACTGACTCCTGTATCACTTAGATACTCCTCAATCATTTCCTAAGCAAAGGCTCTGAAGAGAGCACTTGTTATCAGGGATTTTTTTTTCCTTCAAACGAGGAAAGGAAGACAAGAGAAAGCGAAGGCCATTAGTTTCATATGTATCCTAGGTCTTAGTGAATTTTTGTGTATTGGTCTTCTTATTTCTATAATTTTAACTAAATTTGCAACCATGCGTAATTATGAGTTAATGAAGTGCAAAATATAAAGTGTTAAAGGAAAAAAATATTCCAAGTCCTTGTGAGTATATACACCCCTAGTGTAAGTTGTAAATTGTGTAAATTGTTAGTAATATGAATGAAAAAATCAGGGAGTGTTTCGTTTGCTGGGTTACCCATTTATGCATGCAGCACATTTTTTTTATCAGTACTTTATACAGGAGGATGTTGATCAGAGGTCTTGAGGTGTTTTTTGATACATTTAATAATTCCTCACACAAAGGTGATATCTGATCTGGAGCATCAGACTTGTTCCACAAAGACTTGTTCTGTTACTGTACTTGCCTGCTTCAATGAAAGCTCCATCATAGGTGTTGGGTTTCCTCACTATGAACCACTTCCAAGGGTAGTACACGCTTACCTTTCCGAGAACGGGAAAATTGAGTATTTTGTTAGTTCAGTAGATACAGTTCATGCGAACTTCATCCCAAACGCCAATTCATAGGTGGAATTACATGGGAAGGCGGTGGACAGCCCATGTCGTTCCTTGTACCTAATACTGACTTGCACATTCTGTAACATCTTGTCCATCATGGAATTTTTCCTGCATGCCAGAAGACAAAACAGCATTTGTATCATAGAAATACATCCCTTAAATATTTTCATTATTTTTATAGGAAGGAAATGTTTTACCTTTTCCTGCAGACCAGATTTCTCTTTCATCTTTATTCATACAACAATACATACAGTAAAGTTAGTCACTATATTTAAAAATGAAACACAACCCTTTTCAAAATACTCATCCTTTGAGTGAAATGCACACACATGTATATAGCTTGATAAATGATGTTTAAATACATATGCATAAAATTTAACTTCTGGTTATCCTCTTGACCCTCTCTGGTCTTCGTTCCCCTCACTCCTGAGGTCACGTCTCCTTTGTGATCCTTTTCTCGTACTTTATGTAGCTTTGCTATCTTGTATTCCTTCCCTATGAGCTGGAAACAAAAGATTTGCACGGACTGTTTCTTGTGCTGAGGAAGTGCATGAGGTGCCTGCATGCCCTATATCTTGCAAAGGATTGAGGGGCCAGTTAAGTGATGGGGGGTTTTCTGGGGAGATGAAATAGGACTTATATGCACCACCACTGAAATAAGTAGGAGCTGAACACAAACATTTGAGCATCATTCTCTGTGCAGATTTGCAGGATCATGTCAAATAGGACAAAGTTGATTTAGCAGGGCTGTTTATGTTGCCTTTAAAATACAGTTAAAAAAGGTTAGAGTGGTGGCCATAGTGCATTCTCACTTTCTACACAAATAGAATTTCATTCATACAGGACTTGGATAGCAGGAAAAGGGAAACATTTTCTTGATAGGGAACTTGAAACTTTTTTTTAATATAATAACTTTGAGGCTAGAGTAGATGGCAATAAAAGACACAAGGATGAAAGAACAAGAGCAACTACTTTACCTTGAAACAAAATACCTAAACGTGTGATTGAAGTGACCATGAATTGCCACCATTAGTATATTGCTGACACAATACCGATCCCAAAATTCCTTTAAAAATCTTTCAGCATTTGACTGATTGTGGTGCTAATAATAGGATGATGCTGTGATTTTATTGTCAGGGTTGTTCTTGGACTTGACATTGTCTTTATCAATCTGTTAATGAAAATAATGCTTATGCAAGGTGTTACTATGAACTCCTGGTTCAGAGCCAGAGGTGGTGGCAGTGATATTCTGTAGTGTAGCATGTTACAGAATACTTGGGTTTATTTTCTTTTGTAAGTGAGCACTGGAGAGAGAAAGATTTGGGTAGTAGAGTATTTTTTAAAAAACTGTTCTGAAGCAATCAGTGAATGCCCCCAGATTGTCTTTCAGATTTGAAAAAAAACCATTAGCATAAAAAAAGAGCTAGGAAGTTCAATGTTTGATATATTTCTAGTGATTTTTTCAAACTGGAGGTTCCTTTCTAGCATCTTTAAAATATAGACATGTATTGGTCTTTGCAGCCATTCCTGTGTTTGCAAAATCTTGGGAGGAAAGCACGTAGATTGCTGTTAAATTTCTAATATGTGTTAGTGCTGGGTGTGTTACATTACTCAAAATAAGTCAAAGCTCCATGTTAAATGCCCACATGAGCATTATCTCCTGGGACTACTTAATTTTTTTTTAATCCTAAATTTAGGTGCATTATAGCAGTATCATGTTCCCTAGTTCTGTAGGAACTGGAAGGATTAGGAAGAGGCGTGTGCTTATGGTGCTGTACTATTTGTCCCTGCCAGATGATTCCCAAAGACGACTTCTGGGAAAGTGCGGCTATGTTTCAACTGCTTTGCAGGCAGATTGTAAACTGGCAATCTAGGTCGTTGTAAATACAAAATAAAGCAGCTGCCAATAAAACTGAAATATAATTCAGTATTCCCAGTACATGCGAGCAAAGGAACAAATCCAGGATGTTTGGACTGACAGCTGACACCCCTTTCCAGGTTTATGGTGCTGTTTCTTCCACTCCCTGAATAACCTCAGGTGTTGCAAGGACAAAGGAATAATATGGACATAGCATAAGAAAGTTTCAGATTCTGTGACAATTATGTTGTAAAGGATCTAGCTTTGCAACTAAGCACCTGGCTTTGAGTTGATCTATTTGCAGGATAAGATATTGCCAAAGGTGACTAAGGGCGGTGAAATTAGAAATTGGATTTGTTTTGAAAGAGGCACAAGGTTTTCAGTGTCATTTGGCAGCAGAAAGTGCTAGTACCATTCTGAGCTCCATTAATGTCTGCAGGATGTAACGGATCAGGTATTTAGCTTTTAAAAAATGAATCTCATGGCCGTATGCGAGAAGCTGTGTTCATTTCTAGTCGTTACCAGACAAAAACACAAATGCAGAGGGAGTTCAGCAGAGATAGTTAAAGGTTTAGAAATACTAACTTATGTGGACTGAAAGCATTTTCAGGCATAGCTTTGTTAAATGGTGACTGAGTGCTGAAACATGCCAAGCACAAATATTTATGTACACTTGTGCTAGCTTGCAGGTTTACGAGCTGATTTGCTTTTTTTTTTTTTTTAAAACAAAAAAACCTTCCTGGTGTATTTCTAACATTTCATTTTGTTGGAAGGGTCTCTTGTGGGTAGATCATTATTTGTTTGAAGGTGGGGAAAGTTTAGAAGGAAGAATAGCTTATCCCAAAAATGAACCTATGTGGGAAACCTGTCAGAGATACCCAAAGTTGCCCATTGCCTCTCTGGCCTCATCTACGCACCACACACATACATGCACACAAATGTAGCCGAGGACAAAGAACAGGGTTTGCAGGATAACAAAAGGTTAAATAAATTTAAGCCAGGCCAGCATGACTTGGGAAGTAATTTCAGACTTGAAGTGATTCATTGGAAATTCCCTGTTTCTTACAAATTTTATGGTGACAACGATCTATTAGTTTAGGCAGTTTGAGAAAATCTGCTCAGTTTTGCTGTGTTCCTTTGGATGTTTTGCAGTTCCTCACTCTAAAAGCAACTCTTTCTGCTCTTAACCTTTGACTGGAACTTGTCCCTGGTTTGCTGTTTCCGCAGACATTGCCTTTAGTTTGTCAGTCCTACAAATTATAGCACTAAGTGGGACTCTAAACACTTGCCAGTGTCATCAAACACTGCTTAATTGACCCTCTTTGCTCTGGGATTGTTGGCTAAGTCAGCATAATACCTGTGAGGACTGGTGGCGTTTTTGAGGGTACAAGCTTGCTCTCTGTCTATAATAAAATATCAATTGCAGAGCTGCGATATGTTTTGGCTGGCAGAAAAGCAGGGTGAATAATGTCTTTCACTGTGCTGTTGATGTTAGTGGTCGGGGCTGTGCATTCTACAGCCCTAGTGAGCAGATTCTCAGACATTTCTCACAATAAGCATCTCACAGCAATACCAAATCTGAGACTTCGGTTTATTATGAGGACGTTCTGCTGTCACAGGAGGTGACATAATTTCCCCACCAGAGTACTGTCAACTTCATAATCTGATTTATAATAGGAACAAATTTTTATTTATGGATATAGCTTATGGATTTTCTGAGTTTTATAAGATGAGAACTTCATCATTCACTGCATCTGATGTTTTCATTGACTTGATTCTTGGCCTGATTCTCATTAAAAATACTGCATGTGAGGAGTAATTTTTTTCAGTTTTAGGAATAAGAATTGGTCCCACTAAAAACCCAATTCTATATCTTATTTTCACTATAATACTGAACTGGAGAGAATTAAAGACCTGCCAGATTTCTGATGACAAAAAAATCATCTGGTGACATCATGAGCTTCATTGGAGTCAGTTCTAGTTGCATTAATCTAAGAGAAGACACAGAAATTCTGTTTCCTTTAAAAAAAATCATATATTTTGAGCATAGTTCATTGTCTCTTAGACAGTTTTAGTCATTTTATTTGCCAAGTTTCTCTCACAGCTGGATTAAGACAAAGTTTAGCAGTTTCCTGTCCTACTCTCCCTCAGATTAGTCATGAGCCTATGGGAACGTCCCTACATGGGATTTGCACGTGGCTTTGGAGCACAGCCTGAATCTGCTCAAACCCAGGCGCGGCTTCTGTTAGTGCTTCTTGGATTAAACCTGTATTCAGGCACAATGGCACATGCATTTGTAAAACAGTGAAAAGGTAAACAGTCACTGCCATATACATTTTACACCACGTAAATCCTAGAGCTTTGGAAAGGACATAATGTAACCAGCTTTGGTCAAAACAAATTGAGAGCATTTCTATCTAAAATGGGCTGGTGTTACTTGTGGAAAAATAGCAATTATAAGGAAGCTCTGTAGTGAGTGAGGAAGAAATAACCCCAAACTTTCTTCTATAGAAAAATATTTTTTTTAAATTTTGGTTTAGTGAGGTAACATCCATATTCCTTTTGTCTTTCTTTCTCCAGTGACATCACTTGATGTTTCAGAGGCATAGTGAAAAAGTAAAGAATCATAAGCAAATGAGTCTTCATGAAGATGTGTTGTTGTGCCTTTACCATTCTCCTTCATTCACAAGTGGATCCAGACTTCACTGGGGTGACCGGAAGGATTTTTGTTGGCAGCAGTTTGCTTTCAAATGAGAAAATTTATAAGATGCAAATACTGTGAGTGAAATTTATTCACAATGAAAATTTTATCACTGAGTTCAGAGGGACCAGAACACTGCTGTAAAGTTTTCTATATGTTCCTGTTAATGTTGGTGTTAGTTCCTGTTGAAATCAACAAACTCTATTGTTGCAAATGAAGCCCAGGAGATGCAGCTTATCTTAAGTCTGTACTTATCTGTGTGTCACACAAGGTCTTTTCGTAAGTTTACTATGGTGATCTATCTACATTTAAAAAAAAAAAAAACAACCCAAAAAACAGCGGGAGAAAAGCAAAAAAGAAAAAAAGCAATTCATAAAAGAGTGAGTAGAACACTAGTCTAGGGAATGAGATGTCTGGTTTCTATTCCAAACTCTGCCAGTGTGACCTTGCACAGGCACTTCTTTGTGTTTCAGCTTCCACAACTATAAAACATGAGTAATGAGGTTATAAACGCATCATTTTTATTGAGTAATGATGTTGCATGGTTCTGTTTTGTCCTTTATTTCTATTTGCTGTGTAGTTTAATATTTGCTGGTAAAAAGCATGCAAATAGCTAATTACATTTCAGGATTCTCAATCCTCAATTCATTGCAGACTATGTATTTATTTGTATCTGGTGATACAAAGGTGATATTAATCATTTGGAAACTGCTACAGCCAAGTTAACTAAGTGGAGGAAGCCAAATGTGTAGAGCTTTTGCAGGCTGCAGGTGCAAGGCTGCACAAGGGGATTGGGTTCGAAGCGTTAGAAAGTTTTCTACATCTCACTTATGCTCTAAAAGCCAACATGCTCCCCACAGCCCTCCTGCCTTATGCAAGCCGATGCAGTACAATTAATCTCCATTCTCTTTAAGCAGTTTGCAAATCATTAAAAACATTTATTATGGTTCAGTCTTACTATATTCAAATTATTCCTGTTCACTTATTGCTGTTTCATCTAATTTCTTAATCTTCTCTTTCTACCCAATATACCTAAATAATAGTCACTACTAAAAGATTTCCAATGCACAAACTCTACAGGTTGGTTTTTTTTTTTCTTTGAAGTTACATGTTGAAGTTGAAAACAAGTTACAATGAAAAGCTACAATGTCTCTGAATTTATATTTGCCAATTTAGAATAAAGCTGCTGATGATAGCGTAGTAGTAAAATTGTACAGGTTCTGCCCCATTGGTGTATGGTGTATATCGTCTGGGTCTTTCTTTGAAATTCTAACAGAAAGGAAAACAGCAAGAAACTTAGGGACTTAAGGTCATCAGAAATACAGACAATAGATTTCTTTGCTGCTGAATATATTATCTATATGAGAAGAAGGTATGCTGCGCCTGTTGTAGTAATTTTTCAAATATGTACGCCTCACTGAAATTTAAAGTGTCAAGGTATGTTTCAGATGTGTGGTGCAGTAATTAAGGAAAAAGAGGTTGCCTTTCCTTTCCCATTAAAAACTTTCTTAGCACACTTATCAAAGAAATTGTGACAGTAAATTTGACTATGTGTTTTTTGGTTGGTTTTTTTTTTTTTTTGTATTCCAAATTACAAAATTATTCTGAAATATCTTAAAAACATTTAATAGGGGTTTCCCATGAAATTGCTTTAATGATATATGTTGAACTTCTAGTATATTTCTCTGAAAATTGTGTCTCATCTTCTCTCTTTCTTCTGTTCATTATTACATACCTGTGGAGCTTAATAGAAATAGATCTTATTACCTTACTCTTAACAGGGAGTGTTCTAAGTTGGTTTTTTTTTTTTCTTTAGTGTGTGTCCTGTGGAGAAAAACTCCTCTTTCTTTGTAGGAAACAAATACATGGATTATGTTTATCATCCAAAAGAACTCATGGCTTCTATCTAAATTGTTGGTGCAGCCTTTCTGAAGTGATGCTAGATGTTTCATTGTCCCCTGGCTAGTGGCCAGACACAGAGTTTGAGCGACAGCACGGTCTGACTCACTTCGCAAGGCTGTGGTGGGCTCTGTGGACATTGCTCTTTTGAAAGCTGCAAAACCTGCAAGAGATCTCAGTGGATCTCTCAGTGGAGGAGCTCTGCTAAGCTTGTCTCAGCATATTTTAACAATGTTATTTCTAATTCCGTAAAATCTTAGCTTTAAACTTTTCCGGCTCTCTTTCTCATCTATTTTAGTCATTATTTAACTGAAAGCCTTTGATTTTAGTGATTTAATCACAGTTTGCCTCAGGCAAGCCGTGTGCCTTCCCATGAATGGCCATTGGTTTCTGCATTTTTAAAGAGCATCGTAATAAGGAAGGCAGAGAGTTTTAAAGATATTAAAAGATGTCTGTGTAAGGTCCCATACAGTATTCAATTCCTTCATTTATAGAAATGGAATTGTTCAGGTTTTGAGACTTTTCCATTGGTGTGCACAACACAGGTAGGCAGACTGCCGAGTGTTAGGAGATGACAATTCCATCGGTAGCGACGGTCTCAGACACCAAAGAGGGTAGGCTTTCTCGGTAAAATACAGTGTTTGTTAGGTCAATGGACTCATGTCCATGTGTCTGAGATCCAGTACATTTTTTTTCCGGCTTTATCAATTAATCTAATGTAAATTAGTGCATCAAAAATCCAACAGAGACTGAAGATTTGTTGTTAAAGAGAGCATATGGCATTTCTTCTGGTGGCCAGCCCAGCCCAAACCACCACAACTAAGAACTTCACAGATAGTTATAGATAATTTCTGCTTCAAAGGTATTACATGCAGCAGATGTTACACATGTAAACTTTATTTTCTCAAAGTTGCACAGTTCAGACTAGCGGCAAAACGAGGAGATGCCATGAAGTCTCCTGGCTATTGGCTGAGCACTCAACACACTGAAAGAATAATTCAGAAGGAAAACAATTACTTCTATTTAAAGCGTTTGTTGCATGTAAAAAAAGTTTACTGCAATTCAGTTTAATATTATAATTTTGACTACCTCTTTCTTGTTCTCTGCTCTCAGTTTTCAGTGACTGTGGCTTTAGTGAAAATAAATTTTAACAGATTACCTTAAAATACCTCAGGTATTTGAAGCAGAAACTCTAAAGTGCTCAGGCAGGTATGTATTTTACAGAGAAAAGCAGGAGCAAAAATTTTCTGGATACAGTTTTGCGTAGAAAATATTAAGAATTAATGTGATGCATAAAAGGAAAGATCGTGGCCAAAAGCAGACTTTCTAGTCCTGGATTGTTAAAGCAAGTGCCGCCATCATCCAGGACGTGTCAGGATTTCCTTACCAAACGCAGACGTAGTATTCTGTTTTTTATCAAAAAGCTGGTTGGTTTGTGGGGCAGGGGGCGGGTGCCCTGGGTGGGAGGAGGCCGTGACCCGGCCGCAGCCGGCTCCAGCCGGCTCTGTCATGGCTGCACTCAGCCCGCCTCCCGCCGCTCCTTCAGCCAATCAGAGGGGCCGGTGTGGCGCCTCAGGAAGGAGGGCGGGGCCAGCGGGTGGAGGTGTCTGCGGAGCAATGCTCCGATCCAGTTGGTCCTGCCAAGGAGATAGCCCTGTGGAGGGACTGGGAGAAGGAGGTGATCAGCTGCGGCTGGTTGGATGGCGAGAGGTGTTTATAAACAAGGGGGAAAGGGCCCTGGGAAGGCAGCGGTCACTAATGCCGTGTCTGGGCGGCTGGGCACAGTTACTGGTGCCAGGTGGCTGCCACCTGGTAAGATGGCGGGACATCCTGTTGATCAAGGAATGATGTGCGTGTGCCATAATGGGGTGAGAATGTGGAGTACAGGTGTGAGATTAGCAGCGTGGCCAAGGCTGAAGCAAGAGTCCAGTAGCGTGGTCCACCTTGAAAAAAATGTCACGAAAGGCTGAAAATTTTCCGTGCTTCTGCACTAGGAATTACAGATGTTTCTAAACAAAAAAGGGGAGGATATAATGAAGGGAACTAATGACTCTGTTTTGAATTTCTAGCCATGTTGAAAAACCATTTCCAGTTGCTTCCAACATGTTCTGGATTCAACTCAGGATCTTAATGATGGAGGACGCCACATCCCATTAGGAATCTTCTGAGCCATACGGTTCTCCTGAGAGCCTGTTTCAGTAAGTTGCTTGAAGTTTCTGTGTGATGCATACAAAATATATTTTACAATTAAAGTGTTTTTTCTATTCATCATTTAAATCAAATTACAAGGCACTTGAACACTGAATAATTTATATTCCCCAAAAAGACGTTAGGATATTAAATACCGGGAATAATGTTAGGTTTATTAAATTGTTGTGGAGAACTCTTTTCTGTCTTTGGTAGTGCCTCAAACACTCCATTCCTATCAAATAATTGTTTCCATCTTTGGCTTGATTGTAGGGTTATTTCAGAGGGGTTGGTTTGTTTTTTAACGTTTACTGGGCAAATCTTTTAACTTCAGGCATTCTCCAGCTGGCTCATCCAGTCACTGATCTCTGTACAAGAAGGTTCTTTTCAAGACCATGTGCCCACGTATTCTCTGTATTTGGAGACAAATGCACAACTCTTTTCCCAGATCCATATTTCTCTCCTGGCAATTGCCTCAGTGTGTGGTTTGGTGATGTGTTATCATATTTATATAAATGGATGCACTTCTTCTGTTAAAGAGTTTTCAAAGAGATACAGAGGCATGTGAAGGGACACTTAATTGTATGTGAGTTATTTGTTGGCAAGCTTCAAGTTGGGATGCGGACTATGTGAGAGTAACAGCAAAAATGTTACAGTTGAGTTTGCCCCTGGATTTCGGCAGGATGATTTAAGGACCCCCAGGCTGTTTCAAGGCTGAGGCAGTATGCATGGGAATGGGAATTTGCCCTTGAGAGAGTTGCATTCATAGACGGAATTGCGTAGGCAGATTTCTTTCTCCAGAAAGAAAATGGGGAAAGAAATTTGCATAGTGATCAGGCAAGTTAATGCTCTGTTTGAGGGAAGAGTTAAAACTGTAATGCAGGGGTCATATATAAACCTTACTTGCCTAAGAACCACTGAGATGAAGAAAAGGAAGCACTTGGAGGATGATAACAAGGATATTATGATGGGTAACACAGCATTTAAGTGCCAATGGAATGGGCAATTCTGTAAGCCCTCAGGAAGACAAGTGTTGCTGAAACATGACAATTTATTGAATGCATTTCCTAACACACTTGTTACCATATTTTTTCCCTGCAGTACCACAGTGAATTCTGTCCTGTCTTTTGGCACAAAAGTAAAGGGNCTATGTCAGGTGGCATCAATCCAGAGTCCAGTAGGTGACCTATTTAGACACTCTGTGTACTGGGGGTAATAAAAATTACGGTGCAAATTGAACCCTCTTTCTGTGAGGATAATTGCTTGAGCTCGTAAGTGAACACAGTNAGTAAAGGGAAGAGAATGTCATCCAGCATTGGGGTGCCAGAGCCTGGAGTCTGTCTGTTCCCAAACAAGGAGGGTGAAGAAGTAGCTTGCTGGTTTCTGCAGAATATGGAGAACTTCTCCACAGAAGATGGAAGGTCCGGATTGACAGATATTGTCAAAGGGTTTTATGGTAAAGTTTAGCATGTCTCATTTAAAAAGACTGGAATTCGTAGTGGGAAGTATATGTGTGAAGGGGAAACATAATTTTCCTCTTGTGGGAGGTAGATGGGGGAGGATAATTTTTACATGGAGAGAGGTAGAAGAGGGGTAATAAGCAAGGTAAGGAGAGAACATGGCTGGATTTGTAGTGGTGACTTCTAAGTGGATGATTGATTCCTGATTTCAAATAATAAATGTACATAACAAACCAAATTGAAAAATAGTTTTATTTTGACCCCATCCTGGTCAACACTGCCTGTTTTCTTTTATAGCAAAATTATATTGGTGGGTACTAGGTATGGTCCTGAAGGCTGGCATGTGTTTGATGGACACTTGCTTGAACGGTGTTGGGAACTGCTACAGTGCTACATTGGTAATGAACGCTGATCTCAGTCCATATTAAAAAGTGACCACATACATCAGCTGTGTTTCCCTTCTCAATCAATGACTTATAGTCATACAGCCGGAGAACACAGTAATGAAATAAATAGTA